>JAMFRD010000033.1:184340-312528 GCA_025502685.1 Pascua sp. PH4015B
CCCAACCCCCCCCCCCCCCCCCCCCCCCCCCCCCCGCCCCGCCCGCCCCCGCCCCCCATGTGGAGAGTGACGCGTGGCGACGGAGATGGGCTGCGTTGGCGAGTGCTGGAGAGTGGCGACGGCGTAGAGTATAGCTAGAGCAGCGAGGGAGGTCCAGGCGTCTGTGTCGCTGCTCCAGTGGGACAAGAGCAGTTGGACGCCGACGGGCGCACCCATGTTGTCCAGCGGCCACACAACCTTCACAGCCAACGCCACACAGTACACACTACAGCACACCCCACGGCCAACGCCACCACAGCACACGCCATCGGTCCTATACGCCGTATCGGACGAGACACTCACCTCCAACCGGCGGATCTTGTTCTTGCCAAGCCATAGCTCGTCGAGATGGACGAGCTTGTCGAGGTGCTCGATGACCTGCGTGTCAGTTCCGAGGGTAGGTAGGGTCAGACACTGGGTTGGGAAATGAGCTGAGGCAGCGTCAAGTCGGCCAGCAGGAGATGCCGTTATGAGCTGGTCGGAGGCCGCATCGGTATCGGGTCTCCCAGCGGCAGTATCGGGAGCAATACCACGGACAATACCACGGGCTGAGGCAGTCGCGCAAGAACCACGCGTGGGGTCGTGGCCAAAGGGCAGTGTGCAAGAGCCAGATGGAACAAATGTATCCGTAAGGCAGCAATGGGAATGATAGACGACGGCAGGGCAAGAGCCGTATCAGACGCGGCAAGACGGACAGCAACCAGGTGTCCCACAGTCAAAGGGACATGGCCTAAGCCGTCCTCAGAACCAGCAGTGCCGAGTTGCGAGACCCCACCAGCGCTTACACGGTGACGACTCTACGCTCGGCCTCCCGATCGCCAAGAGCAGGGGGGTAACAGGCAACGCACGGTCGCGGCCCAATACGCATCATGCGTAAACACCCCCGCGGTAGTCTTCCGCGCACCTCACGCTGCCATCGGACACTTGGGGGCCACCGTTACCCCGATGCTCTGTTGCCCCATTGCTCCGCCCCTCGGTCCAGATCCACGCCCAGGTCCATCCCTCCAACACTGCCAGACACAGCCATAAGGCCCCTACAGAACCCTCCCGGAACCCTCCCAGAACACGCCCAGAACCCTCCCAGAACCCGCCCAGCACACGGCCAGCTCCCAGAACCCGACAACTGCCGCCGCCCCTCCGCCCCACCTCCCGGACCCTACTCACCCGTATCCGATTCCCGCCCAGCTCAATACTCGTAATCGTATCCTTGCACCAGTCAAGCACGCCCTCTTCAATCTTTGTAATCTTGTTCTGGACGAGGTAGAGCACCTTGACCTTTGACAGCGACGGGAGGTTGGGAATGTGGCGGATGTTGTTGAACGAGAGGTCAAGCGAGCTGGGTGTGAGCGCGAGCGAGCGCGGAGCGAGGAAGTGCGGAGCGAGTCAGCGGGGAGTTGGGGGGAGAGGAGGCGTGGGGGTATAGGGGAAGGTGAGGCGACGGAGAGTGGTTTGGGGAAGAGGGCGCGGGTGTAGTTTGGGCCTAATGGGGGGAGTCACCCCGGTGAGAAGCTCGGGGCGCGATCGCGACAACCGACCACCCACGGCCTTTGCGCGATGGGGAGGGGGCGGGGACGGTGTGTCATACTGCCCACTCGGTTGGGCAGCTGGGGGCCATGACAGACGCAGCCGAGCACAAGCAACCGAGCCGGAACGCCATGTGAGCGCTCGCCTGCGAGGGCAGCACCGGTGGTGCATAGGCTGCAGGCAGGGCTAGACTGGCGCGAGCGGGCAACTCGTGCGTGACACAAGACACAGCGACGAGAGGTGGAGCGAGGAGTGCTCAGCGCTCAGTGCTCAGTGCTCAGCGTAGTACCCGCTGACCTCGCGGCCTTTGCTGTCTGCAGTCCCGCCAGCGTCCTGCGAGTCCCACCAGCGTGTCTCTATCTCGTAACCTCGTAACCCCAACCACGTCCTCAGCCCCAGTCCTCAGCCCCAGTCCTACATCCCCAACCCCAGTCCCAAACGTCCCCAATCACCATGATACCGCGACGACCGCAACGACAGCACGGTACCGTGACGACGCGACGACTGCAATAGCACGGTACCGTGACGACGCGACGACCACAACGACAGCACGGTACCGAGACGACGCGACGACTGCAACGACGACAACGACGCGACAACGCGACGTCCCCCAACTGTCCAACCTACCCGCCCCGCCTCCTCCCCCACACCAGTAAGACTCACGTCAAACCCCCCATCCCCTTTACTTCGTCATCGCCAACCCGCGGCCCCAATCGATTATCATACAGATCCACCTCCTCGAGACTGGGCAGCACAAAGCACTCCCCCGGAAGCGGGGACGTGAGTTCGTTCTGCCTAAGGCACAAGCGCACAAGATCCTTGAACCGCGGCAGACGGAGCGGGGGGAGACTGCTCGAGTGCAGGCGCAGGTGCTGGAGGTGGAGCTCGTCCGTGTCGTCCGGGTAGTCTGCCAAAAAGTCGTCGTCCCGGGCCGTGGACGAGGGTTCGTCGTCCGTGTCCGAGTCGGTGTCGGAGAGGGGGTGCGCTGGGTGCGTGAGGATTTCGGTTGTGAGGCGGGTTTGTTTGGGCTCGGCGGGGGCGGGGGCTTGCTCGGGGTCGGACATGTTGGTTGGTTTGGGGGGGAGCGGTGGGAGGGTAGGATAGGTGACGGGCGATGGGTGATGGAGGGAGGACAGTTGAGCGTTGGTTGAGTTGTCATCAAGTCTGGGTGTGGTGCGGGACGTGCGGTTGGCATGGGGCTCCAGGTTCGCCACGCGGTCATTCCACCGTCTTCTCACGGCGTACTGGTCTGTACGCCTACCCGCCTGCATCCACATGCACCGCTGCCCACTACAGCATGCAACAATGCTACTATTTTGCCTCTCCAGTGAACTACAACAGCTCACATGCAACAGCGAGCGCAGCTGCTGCGCTCGCTGCTGCGCTCACTGTTGATAACATAGAAACACATGCATGGCCCAGCGTACAAGTTGCAAAGTGCAGAGGGAGCGGAAGCAGAAGTGGAGTGAGGTGTCGTCTAGGGGGTGGGGTGTGGTAGGTTGGAGTCATGTACGACCGCGGTCGTCCAAAGCAAGCCGAGCAGGCTCTCATGCAGGCTCGCATGCAGGCCGGCATATAGCTCGCGTGCAGGCTCTGAGATCTTGGATCTCAGCTCAACTCGTCTAAGCGAGCAGACGCGTGCGCTCCGTTGCGCGCGGCGTCGTATCCGCATCCGAGGTCTGTGCGCGCGGCGTGCGTGCGTCGTGTGCGTCGTGCGCGTCGTGCGTGTCGTGCGCGTCGCCGTTGTCATTCCCGTTCGCGCTTGGGTCCTTTGCATCCGGGTCCTTGGCATTCCCATTCGGTGTGGCGGGGAAGGTACCGTACCCGTCCTCGGCGTCCGAGTAGGGGCAGTCGCTGTCGTCGTCGTCTGCAAACTTGGGATCGGGGGGGAGGGTGCTGAGGCCGAGACGCTCGCGGACGCGGTCGACGCCCTTTTCCCAGTCGGCGCGCCACACGAGCGTGGTGCCGAAGATGGAGCCGTAGAAGAGCGCGACTGCCAGACCTTGCCAGATGCCCACGAGACCCAGGTGGAGGCGGCCGAAACACAGCCACATGCCAAAGGGGATGCCGAGGATGTAGTAGCTTGTAATGTTGACGCAGGCGCCAATGGCGTGCATCGCGAGTGCGCGCAGGATTGCGTTGGCCGTGCCCGCCACGCCGTCCATGATCTGGAACAGGCCGATCCACGGCATTACGCTCGCGACAAGGCTCACGACGACCGGGTCAGAGTTGAATAGGTAGCCCCAGTTGTTGCGGAAGATGAAGCAGATGGCACTGGGGTCAGCGGGGTCGGGGATGGTGCGAAAGGCAGAAGGGTGGGGGATCGTCGTCGACTCAAGGTATGTCCTCTCCTCAAAGTGAAAGAGAAGAACAGCGCACATGCAAATGCTCCAACTTGTACTCCGACTTGTACTCCAACTTGTGCCCAACATGTGTTCTGTTTGCACCACGTAGCTGGGCGCAACGAGATGCAATAACGGCCGGGTCACACTCACCTATTGAAACACGCAAACACGACAGCGAGGATAAAGCCCGCACGCGACGCCCACTTTGCCTCCCATGCGCGTCCTGCGCCGAGGAGGTTGCCAACACGGACCGAGGTCGCAATGGCGAGGGCAGCCGGGAGCTGGTAGAGCGTCGCGCACGTCGAGAGGAGCACGGACTGGGCCGCGAGGACGGTGGAGCCGAGGAGCGCTGCGGCGAGCGCACAGACCTCCCATGCCCACCATTCGCACGTCATCTGCGGTGTGTGAGCTTGCATGAAGGGAGAAGTAGCTAGGGGGAGGGACTGGGTTGGATGTGACGAGGTAGGAGCCAGCCCAGGCTCAATATCTAGTTTGGACGCTACTCACCATGAGGGTGCCCGAGAGGCCGAGCGAGGTGACGGTGCCCAGGCGCGAAAAGGTGCTCTTGAGGCGGAAGGGGTGGAACGCCTCGCGGGGCCCGTAAAAGAGGACGTAGGCGAGGAGAAGCACAAAAGTGAGATTGTACGAGATGGCAGTGGCAATGGCGCCGCCGCGGAAGCCCAAGCGGACCGGAGCTGGACCCCACACGAGGAGCCAGTTGAAGAAGAGGTTGACAGGGGCGACGGTGAAGAGGACATAGGTGGGGACGTCCATAATGTTCTGGCTCTGGAGGTACTTTTTCAGCACGACCGTGCCCGAGTAGCCTGGGATGCCGATGGAGAACCACTTGAGGTACTCTGCGGCTAAGGCGGCGACCTTTGGCTCCTGCCGGAGCGAGATGAGAATGGCCTCAATGTTGAACCAGAGGACAAACATCGGGATCTGCGGGTCAGCTGGCGCACTGTGCACGAGGCAGACTCACCATGGCAACGGTCATGACGACCGACATGCGCTGTGTCCACAGGCCGACGCGCGAGGGGTCCGACGACGTCCATGCGGCAGGCAAGAGTGTGTCGAGGGCAGTGGCGAGGCCCTGCATGATGGAAAAGCATGACACGGCAGCGGTCATGTTGGCAAGACTGAAAGTCAGCTGAGACTCATAAAACACGTCACGTTGCACTCACGAAGACGCGGCAAGTTCCAGAGTCCCAATGTGTCCGATGGAAACGACGCTGACGAGGGAGAGCGAGTACTCTGTGAGCTGTGTGAGGAAGACGGGGAGGGTGGACCAGGCGATAATGGGGACCTCTGCGTGGAGTGCGCCCTTCCATGAATGGACCTCGTGTCCGTGAGCGTCGGTGGGGAGGCCGAGGTCCGCGGCGTCGAGCTCTTCTGCGGGGTCGCACGAGAGGGGTTCGAGCGGGCCGCCCGAGCCGGGGAGGTAGACGCCGTGGGTGCCGTTGCGCTCGAGGAGGGCGGTGCGGACGTCTGCGTCGTCTGCGGCCGACGAGTCGTCGTCGCTGCCCGGGAGGGGCTCGAGGCGGACGACGGGCGTGATTGGCCTGCGGTCTTTGGAGCGCCCGCGGTGCCCGCCAAAGCGCGCCGAGGGCGACGCCGGTGTGCCCTGCGTGCTCGGCGTCGCGTCCCCTGGGGCCATGGCGACGCCGCTCCCGTCCGTCGTGGTGGAGAAGGCGCTGTCGTCCATGCTCGCAATTGGGGGTAACGCACTCAGGCTCGCGCCCGCGGCCATGGCGGCGTCTCGGCGCGCGCGCGTCATGGGCCGCATGATGGTGCGCGGCGGCGTGCGTCCCGACGACCGCGAGCGCGAGTTGCCTGCCGGCGTCGTCCCGTTGCCCCCGATACGTAACGCGGCCGTGTTGGGCCCGCACAGGGGCTCCGATGTGGCATTGTACTGGCGCCGTGGCCAGCGGGACGGGCGTGCGTCATAGTCGTCGGAGTCACGGTCGTCCCCGCGAGACGGATACGGCTCGGGAACGGCGTCACGGTCGTCGTCGCGGCCACGCCTACCCCCGCGCTCCCGATCGCGCGCGACCGAGGCGACATTCACACTCGCCACACTGTCGTGCCGGCGCCGCGGGCGGGACAGCTCGAGATCCTGCGGGAACAGCGCGTCGTCGTGCTCGGCCATGATGACCGATGACGAGCTCGAGGCGTGCGGCAGGTCGGGACGAGGAGACGTGCCACACACGTCGCCAGGTACTGTGACCCCCGCCGCAGACGACCCGGCATCATATACCGTCGGGAGAGACGGACGCGGGGCATGCTGCAGGTAGTGCGGCCACGACGGCAGCGACGGAAGCGACGACCGCGTGCCCTGCCCCCGCGAGTGGGCACCAACGGGGGCGTGCGAACTGGGGCTACCTACTGCCGCGCGTGACCGCTGGATCAGCGCCTCGAGGTTGTTGTGCACCGCTGCAATGTTAGTTTTGATCAGGCGAGATGGTCACACGACGTTTGGGAGGCGAATGTTTTCAACGCCACGGTGCGAGCATCTCGCTTGTAGATGTTGCGCAACTTTGGGTCCATCTCCCGTGGAACCCGTGGAAGAATGGAGCTGGCTTCCCCGTCCAGACACTATGGGCGCTGGCAAGCGAACAGTTGGTTCTAGCGATGGGAGGTCGCAGTTGTTGCCTCCACAACGACTTGGAGGAAAGACGCGCGATCACTCACCATAGGGAGACGATGAGAGCGAGGTTGCGAGTGTGGAGTGGGGGTAGTGCGACATGTTGTGCAGCCGATGATGGCTGCGTGTCGAGAGGAGGAGCGCAGATTTGAGAGGGGCGAGAGAGGACGAGTTGGAGAAGGAGAGGATGAGGAGCGGGAAAGACTTGTCAATGGGTGTCGAGGCAAGGCACGTAGGAGCAAGTGCCGATGGGCAATGGGTGCAGTGGGAGTGGGAGTGGGAGTGGTGAGAGATGGATGGTGGTGATCTGGTGACAGAGTGGCTGACGGGAGCAAAATAGAAAAATATGCCTGCCAAGCTGTCTGTCTTTTGGTGCTGATCACCCAGGATCATCCATGGGGATGCCCTGAAAGTGACGCCACATACACGTGGCCATGCTCGTCCTAAATGTCCCTACTGGCTCTCACGACCGACGATTGACCAACTTCATGAATACAGTACTCTTGCACGTCTACCGCCTGCGCTGTACTGTACGCCTACGAGTTGTGTAAAGACAAACGCCATCCATGTCAAGCCACAACACGCCACATGCCTCGTTTGGCCTCGTTTGGGTCTCGCTCACGTTCCCATAGGCCCCCAGTATTGGCGCAGATGGTGTGCTCCAACCCAGGTGGTACCCAGGAATATCTTCTTGGCCGCTTTGGTTTGGCCGTCGGTTAACGGCGGCCAGCCCCCACGTGCCCCGTACATACACAACTGCAACTACAGTACATTCACATTCGCTACCAGACTGATCAATCACTTCTACTCGGTCGACCGACGCATGAAGCAGACTAGCACACACGCGTGGTCCGGTACATGGCGCCCGCGGGAGCGGCGACGTGCGAGCTTGTCTACGTTTTGTTCTTCTGCAGAGGGAGGTCAGTAAACGGCCTGTCTGTGCGTGTCCGTGCCCGTCGGCGAGGGACCGACCCGGACCGGCAAACCGGTCTCGGGGCACGGCAAAAGACCTGGCAGCCTTGCAGCTTGCTGCAAGGGGTACATGGTATACGCACGGGGTTCTCGGGCCTGCGGGGGTCAGTACCAGGTGTGTCGCACGATTGGTCGTGCACTCACGCAGTCTTCCATTGCTCGGCGACCTTCTTGAAGTTTGCCTGTGGGGTCAGGGAAATGCTGCGTGAGGGGTTGGGGCTCAAAACATGCATGCATGCACATGCAGTGACATACCCGGTGGTCGTTCTTGACGCCAGACTTCTCCGACTCGGCCTTGAGCTTGGCGAGCTGGACCTTCATGTACTCGTTGCTATGCTGTCAGCATGGCTAGCATGATGGGTAATGCGGTGAGCAATGGGTGGGGGTGGGGGATGTAGTGATTAAGGGGCGTCGTGTGGCAATGCAAGTTTATTCGGGGGTGGGTGGGTTGCGGGAGCAGACAATGAATGCAAGGGAGGATGCAATATAGAAACAAAGGAAAGAGGGTTACGCGACCGCAATGATTTGCCACCAACAAAGCAACGAAGAAACGAAGGAAGGGTTAAACGAGCAAGGTGAGGAAGGAGACCAATATGGGATGGGTGCGAGGGAAGCTGTTGCGTGCATCCCCAACAAACTCACTATGCCGAGGTCTTTCCGGCCTTCTTCTTGGCGCCACCTGTACATTGACACAGTGAGCACAACAGTCAGACATGGCGAGAGCAAGAGATGAGGTCAGAAATGTGGACAGGGTGGCGAGAAAAGGTCGCGTCAGCAAAGCATCTCCCATTGTTGAGGCGACAAACTCACCCTTAGCAGTCTTGGCAGCTGGGGAAGGCAACGAGCGGGGGTGTTTTGCATGGTGGGCGTGAAGAGTGCACAGGAGGACGGGACCAATGTTGTGGATGCGTCGGATGGGTTGAATTGGGTGGATGCATTCGACGTTGGATGCGTGGTGGGGCCGAGCAAAGCAGCAAGACAAGTGTCAGTGACGCGCGCTACGGTGGCGCCGAGCGCGTAAACAACCTCCACCGACGCGCCTGGGGGGGCATGGGTGGGCTGGAGCATGCACATACCGGCCATGATGGATCGAGTTAAAGTGGTGGGTGTTGACGAGGTGGTGTCTGGGACGGTGTCTGAGAGTCTTTGTGATGGTGATGTTTGTGGTGAATGATGAGTTAAGGAGAGAAACGAGGAAGAAGGAGGCTGAAGGTCGTTGGGGGGCTCGATACTAATAGGCCACAGCCACACTGACAGACTGGCTGGCATGGCAGCTCCCAAACTGGACCCACCGCTAAGCTGGGTGCCACACTCACTCGCCTCGCCTGGGTGCTGGTGACTGGGCCATGGCTCCAGCTCCCAAACTGGTCGTCGTTAAATCACGTGATTGCATTAGCTCCCGCGTTGTCTGTCAACAAGCCCTCGAGGCCTCTAGTCCAGGCAGTTTAGCCCAATTGCCTCATCATGCCTTTGCTGTTGTGAGGGTGGTGACGGTCATGCACACTCGCAAGCTGGTGGGCTTGTGGGCCATTCAGCCCCATGTCGTAACAGACCGCGGCCAAGGTTCGTCGTCGTTCGGTTCGGTGCCCAACAATAGTCAGCTGGCACAACATCACCAGGGTGCTACGGTATCCAGAGGAGCAAGAGGTCAGCCTCTGCGGCTGCACGACGACTCGGCTGCCTCTTCCAGTAGTTGCAGCATGTTCAACCGAAAGTGCCATGGGTCTTGCTCGTCATGGCCCAGCCCACTCTCAGGACACGGCTGTGCCCAATACAACGAGCTAATACATACCGACTGATCGATTGCGGTTTAATAGAGCAACGGCATCGAAGCTGTCCACAGACACAGACGACGCAGGTAGAGTGACAATTTGGGCAAGCGAGCTCGAACACAACAGCCCGCAGCCTACATGGCCGGATTCCCGCTGTACCTCCCGACGTGCACGTGCTGCTGGTTCAGTTGTTCCAATAAGCACACCGACCCCAGTAAGCATCAAGCTCCACTGCATTGCGGGATGCCCCGACCCGGCCATTTCGTGCTGAGCTTAGCCTCTTTTGTGCCGTTCCCACGGTCCACGGTGGTCGGGGCCAGCCATTCGTGGGCCCATTCAGCCGGTCACCGTATACGGTAGACGGCTCTGCTTCTGCCCAGCCTCGGTCTCCTATCCTACACCCATGCATGCACTGTGGTCCTAAAGTCAGTCTAATTGCGAGTCGCAGCGGTCACGGCGGAGTGTCCTTGTGGAACTCTGGGTATGTGCGGGGATAGCACGGAACGCGAAAGGAGTAGAAGTGCTAATCAAAATCCGGGTCCGTAACCGCCTGGTCTGTCGCGTGCCTATGCCATTGTGACGTCGCCGCCGTCGTCTGGGCGTGGGGCGCCCCGCTCGACCGAGTTGACAATCTCGCGGCGGATCTCAGCACTGATGGTGGGGTGGGGGCGGACGCGGATGACGTCGAGGAGCGCGTCCTTCTGGTCGGCCGTCAGGTCGGAGCCATAACTGGGCTTGTCAGCTTGGATGTAACCATTGCATTCAACACAGCTGACTCACCGCTGGACAAAGACGAGCATACTCTGGTGCCAGAGGACAGGGAGCTTGTCGTCGCCGTCGCGAGAGCGGTTCGAGTTGGCGAGACGGATGTAGTGGAAGACGAGAGCGTCGACGACCTTGTAGGGCAGGGCGTACTTTTTGTCGAGGAGAACACGGATGAAGAGCGAGTTGGGGCCCGAGTAGTCCATACTCGCGAGGCGGATGAGCGCGGCCGCAGAGTGCAGGACCGGGATGGACACCTTTGTGAGGACGGACGCGAGGATGGCAGCCTCCTTGAGCGAGCAGCCCGTCAAGCACAGGGGGAAGAGGAGGCCCTTGAAGAATGCGGCGGGCTTGTAAAGCGACTTTTTCAGCGCCTCGTACAGGTGCACATTGAGCTTGCCGCCGCTATCGCGAATGTTGTCGCGGACCTTGTCCAAGAGCACACCCTCGAGGAAGACGCGGACCTCGGTCGGCTTGAGGTTGGACACAAAGATACGCGTCACGGCAAACGTCGCATGCGGCGTCCACTTTTGCGGGTTGGTGAGCGCAATCAGCTGCGCCCACTGCGGCAGCGACGGGAGGATCTTGAGCGCCTTGGGCAGCGGGCCCGACTTGTACCGCGACAACAGAAGGCCAACCCTAGGAGAGGACAGTCAGCTGGCGCTCGGCTCCGGGGACCGGTCGCGACTCACTTGGTGTACACCTCAATGACCTTGGGGTTGAGCCCCTTGCGCGGGTCGGGGGGTCCGTCGTCCTCGTCAAACGCCGACGTCTCGCCCGTCGCCAGCTTGGAAAAGATGAGGTCGGCGAGCGTCTTGGCACCGCCCTCTCCCTCGCCGCCGCCGCCATTCAGCGCATCGAGCGTCGCGTGGTCCTCGGGGTCGATTTCCAGCTCGGCCTCCTCCTCGCCCCCGGAAATGTCGCCATCCTCAAAGTCTTCGTCGTCCGACTCGTCCGAGTCTGCTGGTCGTGCCGATTCACGCGGGCGCGCAGACGGCGCAGGCTCGTCGTCGTCGTCCTCCCACTCGTCGCCCTCGCCCAGTTCGCGCGCCACCTCCTCTTGCTGGTCGCGTGCGAGCTCGAGAATCTTGCGCGACATGCGCGCGTCTTCTCCCTTCTGTTAGAGTCAGCATATAGTTCCCCCAGACCCACACCAAGCCGTCACGCAGCACCGGCACTCAGTTCCGAGCACCTCCACACAACTCACCCCCTCGTCCTCGTCGTCATCGTCCCTGCGCTGTTTCCGCTTGCCCTGCGCCTTCATGCGTCCATACTTGCGCAGACTGTCGTCGGCCGACAGCTCGACGTGGAGGGGGTCGTGACGTGGCTTTGTCGATTTTGTGACCTTTGGCATGGTGCGTGTGGGTGAGAGTGAGTGGGATCGCAATGTGCTTGTGGTGTCCAAGATGTGACCAGGCCAAGGAGGCGCACGGCGAGGTGTCAAAAATCCAGGTGGCAAATTCGATGTCACGTGACGTGCGATGTGGAGGCGATGGGGACGTGTGTTTCGGTGTTTCGGTGAGTGACAAGAACAATGTTGTTGCGATTGATTTGACTGGGTGTTACTTGCTTGCACCCTTTGTTGTTTGCTTGTGACTCTCCACCTCCTCTCTCCCTCTCTCTCCTTCACATCCTCTTCTCTTCCCCTTCACCCAAAAGCTACAAAAAGCCTCGACTGGATTCCCCCCTGCGGCACCTTGCGTCTTTATCACACCTGTCTCTTCACCAGCCACGCCAATGGAACAATGTCGGGCTGCCTTTGAGTTCTACCCGCGCTCCACGCCACCATCAATATCACGACAGCAACAACCCAACACCTCTCCACCTCACCCTTTTCATCGCCACTGCCATCATGGGGATGAAGAAGCGCGTCCAAGTATCCAAAGAGTCCTTCCGCCCAGTCGTGGCCGGTAGCGGACCTTCCTCTTTCGAGCGGATCGACCCCACGGTGCTCGCGGCGATTCTAGAAGTACGTCCGCACGCGGCCAGACCAACAGTGTGCTCACCATCGCCAGGCCGACTTCCCCCTTGTGGACCCATCAGTGGTACACGCACTCGTCAGCGACTATGAGCCCGAATCACTCCACCTGCACGAGACCGTCATACGCGACCAGCTCGGCATCCTCGAGGCGACGAGCATCCCCGATTCGGATTTCGACAATGGTGCATCTGCAGCGCCCTCTGGGGCCGCAACGCCGACGATGACCTCGAGCGAGGCATCGATGGGGCGGCTCTCGCCGACATTAAATGGATACAGCTCGCTCTCAACCTACACCGCGACAAGTGTCGTGTCGACGTCGACGAGTGTCATGTCCGACGACGGCAGCGAGCCCGAGACAGAGTACGACCTCCTTGTGGCACTGTTCAAGCATCTGTGGGTACATAAAGGTCAAGGATGTTACCCATCTAACCACCAGACCCCAACGAAGCATCATGGAGGCGCTCGACCAAGGCACCTTGCCCGCAGCGATCGACTACCTCCTGTCAGTCGAGATGATCCGCGGCGTCCAGCGCAGCGGCGTGTGGCCCGATGAGCCACCAGAGGAAGATGACGAGAGTACATGGGAGACAGTGCAGCGTCCACGCTCTGCTTCGCCTACAAAGTACACGCCTGCGCCTAGTGTATCTTCGAGCGGATCTACAAGCAAGGCGTCTGCCCGGTCGAAATCCAAGAAGAAGCGGCCACCGACAGTCACCATCCCATTAGTCGACACATTACAGCGCCGATCACCATTGCCCTCACGCGCTGCCTCTCCGACTACCGACCGACCTTTGGTGCCCAATGATCTCTGGACGGCATTCTCCTCGCTTGCAGAGACACTCTCGAGCCTCGTGCGGCGCGCGCCCGCGACCTACTTTTTATCCTACCTGCACTCGCCCGACTACAGCTGTGCGCACGACGCAGTGCTTGCGGCGCTCAAGGGTCTCCCGCCTTCCAAGTCGCCCGGTGCCGCGGCCGACGCCGTCACCATTCTCGAGAGCATGTATGGCAACGAGTGCGACTCTGACAGCCCGCTGTCGGCGTGCATCAGCGCGACAAACGGCGAGGTGTCGTACGTCATGGACCTGATGGACATGATCGAGGAGCTCACGCTGTGGCCCGACTATGAGGAAGTACGGGAGAACGAGAGCGACCCGCTCGCGCGGCTGGCCGAGCTGGACGCTGCGCTGCCGGCGCGGACACCCCGGCGGGTCCAATCTACGCCGGTAGTGTCGCGCTCCATCACGGCGGACCGGTTAACGCGCCCGCAGCCGGTTGCAAAGACAAAGGCGGCGAAGGCCAAAGCACGGGTCGTGCCCGGCTCGCAGGCGTCTGTCTCGTACCCCACCGCACACGACAGCACTGGCGCCGGCTCGTCGCTATCCATCCGCAACGGCGTCCGCGCGCGTCCCACCGCCCCGATCAACTGGCAGACGGTTGCGCCTGCCCGCAAGAAACGCCAACAACTCCACCGCCTCGCATCGCATATCCCGGCCTACGCCCGCGGGATGCTCCCGCACGACCAGCGCCCCGGGGCGCTGCAGGAGGCCGAGCGCGCGGAATCGTCGACGCTAACGGTCGCCGAGTGCTACGCACGGAGCGAGCGCGAGTGGCAGCGGCGCGCGGACGCGATGCGCGAAGCCGGGCGCCACTTCAAGTCTGGCGGGCGCCGCGACGTCTCGGCGTCCGTGGCCGGCCACTATGCCTCGCGCGCGCGCGCGCACGCCGACAAGGCGCGCGGGTGGGAGCTCGAGGCGGGGCGCATGGTCATCGACTCGCAGATGGCGCGCGACCCCAACCAGGTCGACCTGCACTATGCCACCATCGACCAGGCCGTCACCCTCGCCGCGGCCGCCGCAGACCGCTGGTGGGCCCAAGCCCAGGCCCACGCCAAAGCCAACGCACCCACACAACCCCAGTTACAGCCCCTCCGCCTCGTCACCGGCAAGGGCCACCATTCCGCAGGCCAGGTCGGCGTCCTCACCCCCGCGGTCGCAAAGGCCCTCGCAGACATGGGGTGGAAGGTTGACCGCAGGGAGGGCTACGTCCTCGTCCGGGGCAAGTAGCGCGTGTAGCGACGCGCCCCGCCACGTGTGTAGGCGGAGGTTTGTGCATTGTGGATTGTGGATGCCCTGTTGGATGTGTGTACTTGTACCGGCCTGGATACCCGGCATGCATCGCTATCCTGCCGTCTGCGCGCAGCAGAGCTAGCTGACTCGCATGGCCCACATCCCCGCCTCACTGTGACAAGAATGTGCGACTCGAGAACGAACACGCACTCGACGCAATGAAGCTGACCGACGTGACACGCGATACTGTACTCGCTCACATCTAGCTGCACCTCACCGCCCGTGGTTACACATTGACGGCGTGGTTGACCTTGACCACCTCACTCGGCCAACTGGGGAGGCACCCAGAGCCTAGCTGCCAGCCACAACCTACTGCCGCGAAACCTGTCCCTCATCTCTCGCTCGATCACGACCCCACCTACGCCCTATCACTCGCTCCACCACCCCCTCGGCTTGGTCCCACGCGCTCGCTCTCGCCTCCCCCCTCCCCCGCTCGCTCCCCCGGTCCGCGTCACCCCTCCTCGTCGTCGTCCCACCCACCCCGCGCCATTCATCCCACATACAGACGCCCAAATCACACACACCAGCCCCCAAACCCCACACACACACGCACATCCATCCAGCCTGCCCTCTCTTCACATCACGGCAGGCTTACCTCACATGGACGGGCGTGTAGCTCAGTTGGTAGAGCGCGACATTCGCAAGATGTGGTTACATCCTGCGCACTACTTGTCGAGGTCTTTGGTTCGATTCCTAACTCGTCCACTCCAAAATCTTTTTGCCCTTTCCTTCATCTTGGCCCCTTTTTGTCCCTTGCCTTTTTGCACAAAACACGTTGTTTCTTTCATCTTTTCTTTTCATCTTCATCTGCGGCCCTTCTCTCCTCTCCTAACAAACGAAGCGGGTATGGAAATACCATAGCAATGCATGGGGCTCCGATTCGAGGTCGTATATCGACTCGGTGCTAAAGCCTCCGTGGCCGACCTACCTTTGTCCCCCATCGCCCTCCCTCATCTCCAACTCTGTCCTGCAGACGTGCCCTTTATTCCATACGATGTATCCCATGCTGTATTCCCAACTTCCCCCCGTCACTGCAGAGGACGCGACCCACCCAACCACCCACTCCAACGCACCAATCACCACCCCACTACCTAATGACACAACACCGAGCGCCAAGGCGGCGCCGTGGCACCGACACGGGGACGGCACCGTGCCTCGTCCGTGACGTAGCGTACCGTACGCAGGAACCAGGAATCCAGAGCCAAAACTTTGTACCACTACGTGTCGGCACTGTCGCTGGTGTTAGTGTTGGGTTGGTTGGCGTTGTTGGCTGCCGGTGCGGCGCGAACGTGGCGCCGGCTAACGTCATGCGACGCATGCGACGTGTCCGTTGCGTCGTCGATCGCGTCGCGCTGCAATAGACGGCGCGTTGGGCGTGGCGACGGGACCTCGCGACGGCAACATCAACATTGACATTGCTCTCCGCCTCGAGCTCCGTCATGGATACACCCCGCCGCTCGCCTCTGTACCCCGCCTCTGTACCCCGCCTGCACCCGTCTGAAGCCTTAACGAGTATGCATCAAAATCCTATCATTACAACGAAACGTCGTATCCCGTTCTGTATCCAGATGAATCGTGATCGTCATGGTCACACGCATGCTCCAGCATGCAGGCTCCCGCTGGCGTCGCGCAAAGGCGCTGCCTCCACGCATCGGGCGGTTAGCCAGGTGGAGGACCCGGCGCCCAGTAGTGTGTGTGTGTTTCTTGAAATCCCCATTCTCTGGTCTGTCATGTCTACGGCGCTCAGCGCCGGTTCTGCTGGTTGATGGCGCGGCACCACTGCAGCGTTGTGCTGTGCGAGCCGCCGTTGAAGTAGTAGATGGACTTGTTGTCGACGACACGCAGCACGCGGTCGTTGCTGACGCTCACGCTCGCGGGCTCGCGGAGCGTCGCCATGCGGAGGACGTTGAACAGGTCCACGGGACCGTGCCAGCCCTCGTTTGAGCGCTTTTGCACAAGCACGAGCATGTCCGAGCACAGGATGAGCATGATCGGCTTGTCCATCGGTTCGGCGTTGATATAGTCGGTCGGCACAACGGCCTTGGACAGTGTAATGGTCGACTCGCCGTCGGCATTCTTGAGCGCCGTCGATGTGTCAACCTCGACAAACGCAGACGCCTTCTTGACAACGCGGATGAGCTGCAGAGCGCCATCGAGCACGAGCTTGCGGTGCGGCTGCACGAGGGGCGAAGGGCCACGCGACGTAATGCGCTGCTGCCACGCAAGCAGACGCAGACGCGACTCGGCCTCGCGCTTCTCCTCGTTCATAAGTGACGCCAGCTTTGCAATCTCGTTGATCGCGTCGTCGAGCGCGTCGCTGGGGCCAATCGTCTCGCGCGGCGGCGTGCACATGGCAAGGTCCTCGAGCAAGAGCTTGTATCGCGGAATACGCTGGACCGGAAGGAGCAAATAACTCTCCAGGTTGATCTGCGAGTGCCTCGGGTTCTCCTTGGCACGCTGCTGGTTAGCAAAAGGAAATCATCATCTTTCATGTTCCAACTCACCTTGAGGAACTGCTTGACGCGCTTGCGCTGGCCCGGGTTCAGCGTCGCCCCCGAGACGGGCTTGGCGTCGCCCGCGGGGATAACAGCCGAGCCGATCAAGCCCGCTCCGACAGCAGCGACTCCAACGGCGCTTCCTGGAGACGACTTTGAAAGGCCCGGCGATGGCATCGGTGATGTCGAGCTGGTCCACGACTTCATGCGGGCGAGCGCATTGTCAAAGTTGTTGATGTAGGTCGAGTACTGCTTCATGTACGCAATGTAGGTGCGGAACACTTCGCCGACCTGGTGCGCGACGCGTGCAGACAGCGACCCATCCTCGTCCGACATGTCACCATCAAGAAGAGGCTTGACAACCCGTTCGAGTGCTGGCAAAAAGTTGTCGCGGTGGATGACGAGAACAGACTCGATGCCTCCAAAGACAACCTTGCGCTCGGCAAGCGGGATGACTGTCTCGGATGCCTTGGAGCTGCTGACGGGCATGCTCGCAGGCTTGACGTAGAGCTGAACAAGTTCGGCGAGGCCACGAACGTACGTCTTTTCGGTTTCATAAATCTCGCGAATGACACGGGTGCGCTTGGCCTTGTCGTCCTTGAACCGCTTGACAGAAGACAGGGTAGGCGCGTCCGACTCGCCCACTGTCGACCGGCGTTCGCTGCTGCCGTTCGAGCTGACGATCGAAACCCCACGCGACGGAGCGCAATCGAGGAGATGGCGACCCGAGCGTGTCGACTCTGCAACCGAGGACCGCAGGGCGACGCTCTCGTGGCCAGGCGACATTGTTGAATCGCTGTCAATAACCTCGAAACCGCCATATGGTTCCAAAGCCGGTAACGACAAGTCGTACAGATCGCGCAGATAGCTCTTGATCGACTCGAGGCCACGTGCGTACCGGCCGTCGTTGTCAGAAATGGCATAATCCATCTCGGACACGGTGCGAGCCACAGACGGCGCCCGAATCGAGCCATCGTGTTCGTCGCCAAGTGTCTCGATGGCGTCCTCGGCAGTAGAGGGCAGACCCGGCTCTTCCGAGAGCGTGGCGCGAGGAGCCATGAATGGGGACAAGGACGGGATGGTGACGTTGAGCGAAGGAGGGCTGGGGTCGATTGGCAGGAAACTCCGGCGCTTGTTGCGAGGGGCGGTCGGCGCTGCGCTGAATGCGTTTTGGTGCATGGGCATGACCATCGAGTGCGAGTGCGAGTGGGAGGGGCTCGGCGGCTCTGGAGTCTCCATGTTCCGGCGAGTGGGCAGCATGGTGGTCGACCACCCAGTCGTCAGTGGAGGGCGGCGCATCGGAGGGTTGGTCGTAGTTGGGCCAGTGATGGTGGGAAGAGTCGGCATCGTCGCGACGTTCGCGGCCGCCGCAGCGGAAAGCTGTGTCGACTTTTCCTTTTCCGACCGCAACCGAGAGATGGACACCTTGCGCAAGAAGCCCCACTTGGACTTTGCATCGGCTCCCCCCTCCATGTCCGACTCGTCGGTGGGATAGTGGCCAGCGGAACTCTGGACACGCCGGGGATTGCTGCCGGCCGAGAATCGTTCAGAGGCCACGAGGAACTCGGACGTCGGGGCAGGGCCGGTGACACTGCGGTTGGGAGCGCGCACATTGCTTGGGAGTGGTGTTTCGGACCGCTTGCCGAGGAGCACGCCGCCACGGGTTGGGCGGAGTGATGAGTTGGCAGGCGTTCCGTCCTTGGGAGGCGACACGGGCGAGCGAGCATCGGCCCCAACAAGAGACGCCGACGACTCGCTGGCAAATGACGAAATCGATGGTGGTCCTGTCCTCAGGTTTGCCATACTGCTGTTCAGCGAGTACGACGTGAGCGATTGCTGCGAAGGCGTGCGACGGTGCGATAATGATCTGCTCAGCGTCGCCGCCAGAATTGGCGCCACAATCGGCAGCCATTGTGGTGCAAACGGGTTGTTGTCGATCCTCAGAACATCGAGATGGGCCAAGAGGCAGAGCCACGACGGGAGGGCAACGAGGCGGTTGCTGCGGATGCAGATGGTGTGCAGACTGTTCAGGTGCGAGAGCTCGACGGGAAGGCTCTGGAGCAAACAGCTGTCGGCCACGAGCATGCGCAAGTTGTGGCAGTCGCCGAGGAAGTGCGGCAGTTGGCGGACAGGGTTGCCCGACACGTTGAGCTCCTCGAGAGACGCGCAGTGCTGGAGAGCCGCTGGCAGCTCGGTGAGGTCGTTGTTGGACACGTCGAGCACGACCAGGGTCGTCGACACGACATCGAGCAGCTGGGGTAGTGCTGTAAGAATGTCGGGGCCAACGGAAGAAAGAAGCAGGTGGGTGAAACGGGGGAGACGTAAAAGCTCATTCTCCGACATTGCCCCCAGCGCGCGCAGGCCGCCCATGGCCTCGAGCTTCTCGCGGTCGAGAATGGCGCTCCGACCGTCGTCGACCAAGGCGAGCGCATGAGGCTCGGCGAGGCCCCTCTGCTCCTCTTCCCATGCTTGTCGTGCTGGGAACGAGCCAGACAGGTAGGAAAACGAGTGCGCAAAGCCGACCGACAGGCGGTCTTCGTTGGACGAGCCCGATTCCGAAATGCTGGTCGTCGAAGTGGTCGAGTGTGAGCGGTCGCGGTTGATGACCGGCGACCGCCAGGGGTTTGGTGCGTAGTGCGCAGATGGCGAGATGGGTTGGCAGCTTGTCATGGACGAGTCTTCAGCAGTCGATGCGCGGTTGTACTCATTGCGGAGGCCGAGCCCAACGTCGGTTGTGGCAACCGGCATGGGCGGCGGGTTTGCTTGATGATAACTGTTGTCCGAGTACGCGTGGTACGAGTAAGGAGCAGATGCCATCGACGACTCGGCAGACGAATACGCATTTTGACGCCCTGCGTTGGCCCGTACGCGGATTCGAGGCTCGTGCTCGAGCTTGCCATCACCCACCCGTTCCGATCCGTATGCGTACGCTTCGCTGATGGAAGGTGAAGATGTTGTAGAATCCACTGTCGAGGTAGTAACAAAGCTCAACGTCGGTTGGCGAATGTCGTCCTCGACATCATAGTCTTGCGAGTAGACGTCGAGGTCAACATCGAGCTGGTGGTGCGAGCCGTGAGATCCCGACGCGTTCGGGCTCATGGGGGTCGGATCGTGCATCGGGTACTGGGCGGTTTGCGGGGTGGGGTCGGTGTACTTGCGATGTGGGTGGTAGATGTGCTCCTCCTCGCCAGTCGATGGGTAAGTGCTGTGCGGGCGACGGGTGGCGTCGAGCTTTGCTGAACGATACCGCGGCTCGGCAAAGTTGATCGACGTCTCAAGCATGGGATTGCTCGTGAGGGACGTCGACAGGTCATCGTGGACGGGGGGAGTCGGAGGAAGGTGGGGAGGGGCAATGGCGGGGGAAGCGCGAACCTTGCTGGGTCCAGCGTACTGCTGGTCCAGATCAAGCATTCCCGGCTGGTTTGAGCGGAGCGAGGGGCTCGGTGTCGGTGGATAAGGACCGGGCACGGGCATCGCTTGACCCTTGTCAGAGCGGGGTCGCGCGCCGGTAGATGTAGTATAGGCGGAACAGTTGCGTAGCTGGGAAAACGAATGTAGACGCGTTTGGTGGCAACGAGTGACAAAAAGTCCAGAGAGCGATCAGAGTTGTGACGATGCGAGTGCGTGTCGCGGGATGTGAAGAGGGGAGGGGCAAGGAAATCGAGACAACCGGAATGGTGGCGTGGCGTATTAGAATCGCGTGGAAGGCACAATTCAAAAGGTCCAACGAGAAATCAGGTGTCAGCTCAAAGGCGCCGCATGCGATTTCTTGGTCTGGTGACATACCGAACTGTTCACGCCTTTCTGAGAGCAGTGCGCGACAACTGCAGAGAGAGCACTGTCGACGACGTGCTAACAAGCGAGATGGGTCTTGTGGCTCGAGCGGAGCTGTCCAAGAGTTAGCAAGCAAGCAAGCACATTTTTCCGCCAACCAGACGCTAGTCAACACTCACTGTGAAACACTCCCCTTTGCGTCGAGTGGCTGACCTTTCCGAGTAGGATGGGTCGAGAACAGTCGGCTCGATTGCCGGCTTCGTTTGTTGCCTCAGGCAAGGAGATGAAGGGGAAGACGAGGAGAGAGAGCGTAGCTGGTCGGGAGGGTTCAATGTTCGTTTGTCCGTCTGTGCGAGGGAGAAGGTGTCAGCACGCGTGTTTGGGGGAGCATTGTGTGTGCGTGTGTGAATGTTGAGGGAAGGGTGGTAGGAGCATAAAGGGCACACTGGTAGACGAGTGTGCTCGTGCGCTAGGTGTTTGGTTTCGAGTGGCAAGGGAAGGGAAACGGAAACGGGATACGGGGAAACGGATGACATGGACAAGCGAGGGTGAGAGTGGGTCCGGTGGCCATTGCATGACACTCGTGTGCGCTTATGCGCGCGCGTGCATGGTCTCTCAACGTCGGCACGTCTGGTGGAATGCCAGATTGCGACGCGTACGACCATGTGCGACGACCGGCGTGCGTCGACGAGCGACGCTCAGTGACGACGGGTGACACGGCAAAACAACGAGGCTTGACACAGAACCCAAACCCAACAAATCATCCGCCTTGTCGCTCGGACCATGTTGTCCGGTATAGACGCTGGCGCATGCTCGGTATACTCGGCCTTGGCGTGTAGCAAGCCGATAGAGGCTGAGACCCGCGTCCACAACACGACTGTGCGCTCGAAGGCTGCGAGGGCCAGGCCATCCAGGTATAACGCTGTACGCAGGGCTATGCAGCAGGGCGACACTCAAAGTGTGCGACAGTGCGGCTGAGCGATCCCGCCCGATGATCCGCATACCGCCCCTGCGTGATTTCGAACTTGAACACAGCGACTCACACAATGTTGGGACAAGAGTTGGCAGAGACGTAGGAGAGACACCAGTGCCCGTATACGGCCGGTGGCTTCGAGGAAGCAAGCAAGCAAGCAAGCAAGGTGGAGGTGGTGGCCGACGCGTGCGTGTCCGGGACAGCGAATGCGGGCGACCTAGTGTTCAGAGCAAGGTGCGATGGGGGGGAAAGGGTTGTCGCGAGGGCGTTGGTTGGGCACAGACCTGCTGGCCAAAGAGCAGGATGGATGGATGCCAGTGCGGTGCTGGGCGACCAACTGCGATGCAGCACGGACAGAGGAGGTGCAATGGGAGACGTCAAGACGCCGCCACGGTTCGTAAGGTCGTGGGAAGAGGAGGGGGGTGCCCGGTGCGCGTGTGGATGCGTGCTGTGCTAGGACCAGCTAGTCACGGGCCGGAGGGTTCGAGGCAGGGGTCGATGTGGATTGTGACTTTGCTGGAGCGCAAAGGAAAACGGGGAGAATAGGGAGCGTCGTACGCGGAGGGCGGACGTGACTTTTGCCGGAGGGGCGAGCGAGTGATAAATGGTCCGAGAGACAATCGATGGGGTGTTGTTGCAACGACGGCGATGTCGACGATGAGTTGTGTCGATGGTTATGGACAAGTCGTAAAGGACAAGTGTTGGGACTGCAACAGTTGAGGGGCAGACTGTGAGCGCCGTCGAGGAAGGTCGTGGTCGAGGGGTGGTGAGGGTGGTTGCAGGGGAGAGGCTCAATCGATGGAGAAGAGGGGTGAGGGGCAATGATGGGGGGATATGCCAGTCCAAGGGAGTGAAGGGGGTGGCGTAAAGAAGGGGATGGTGAGAGGCGGCGGCGGCGTTGACTGCGAGATGGGAATGGATATCGATCTCGAGGTTGGTGTTGGATGGGGTAGCTGGGTGCGGTTGGTGGTCGTTGGACTCTCTCTGATGGTCACTGGCCCATGTCCGTGGCGGTGGATGGGTGGGGGTGGTGGTTTGGTGTCAACGCGCGCCGGCTAAGGGCAAGCAAGGACAGGCAAGCAAAGGCAAGGCAAGGCAAGGGCGGCGCAAGGCGGACACTGTGTTGAGTTAGGGCGGATAGCCACGGGGCACGGGGGCGGGGGCAGGGCGGGGCGGGGGAGGCAGAGGTAGGTGGATGTACCGAGAGGTTGGCTGTGGCCAGATGTTGGGAGGGCAATGGTAAAACCCTGACAGAGTGTTCTGGGGGACACGGCATGCACGGCACCTAGCGGCAGACCCAGGTGCAGCTTGGTTGCTCTGGTTTGGGACCTGGCCATGGCGGCCACTGGCGGAGGGCACTCGGGCGGTAGGGCGGGGGCAAAGTGCCAACACGGGTCCACACTGGGCAAGAGAGGGGGCAGGGATTTTCCAGAGACAGAAAATCCAATCTCCTGAATACTTGCCTTGTTCAAACCTGAACTGGAAATCTTGCAGCCCTCAAAGACGTACAGTGGCGCAAAGCGGCGCTCAACGATGGCTGGCTGGTGGCGTAAAGACGATGAGAGGCGGTGGCGCAATACCAACGAGGACGAGTCGGACACCACCGCAAGCGCGTCGGTGAACGAATGAAATGGACCGAGTACCGGGGTCGGGGTTGACCAAAAGAGTGGGAACACCTCCTCCCTTCACATCTCAAGGGCGTGCACATATGCAGCCTAGGTCTCCATCCACCTTGCAGACCGAGATTTCAGTTCGGGCAACTGCACCATACGATGGACCTCTGAACGCTAGAGGGTCATCAACCGGCTGTGGAAGAGAGGATTAAGCCTGGCATGCAATACTGCCTGGTACGACGCTATACCACGTCTGGCGCGTCTGGTACGAGTCGCACGGCATGCCAGGATCGTCAGGAGCCAGAGCAGAGGGAGAGTGGACCGAGACAACAAACAACCTGGGTGGCCAGGAACGGACCTGTTACGAGAAGGCATAACTCTCTGCAACAACGAGATGATGCAGCATGTGGGCGGGAGCCTGGTGCAAAAAAAAAAAGAGGCAGGCGCGTGGATGGACGGGATGGGCCAGGACCAACATGCAAAAAAAAAAACGACCAACCCATCGTGGGTACAGCGGTAGCGCAGGGCAGCCATGCTTCCAGGCCCGGGCAGGCCCGTCACAGTCTCTACACCCTATTTCCATCTCCTTGCCGCCTCGGCGTTTCCCCCTCTCTGTGCATGCCGCAGATAATACGAGTGACCTGGTGAGCTGGGTGATACTTGGGGTCCAAACATGGGACCACAGGACTCTGACCAGGGTCCATGGAATTGAGGGTGCTCAACAAGCTCTACCAGCAAACCCTCTTCCTGCAACGTCCGAAATGCAGCAGGGGTCATGTACGACGCTCATCGGTTTGTGCAAAGTTTTTGCGCAGGGCCAAGCACTCCCAGACATCCAGATACCTGATCAACCACACTTTGATTTGGCAGGTGTAGCCTGGTGCAGGAGCGAGCTTGGCAAGATGTGGAGTGATCCAAACCGGTGACGAAACGAGCCCAACCAGCCTGGGCATAGCTGATCGGTCGGCAAGGTAAGCAGATTAGCAGCTAGTAGGAGATAGCGCGCTGCCCATGCATCCAGGCATGTCTGTCCGCAAGGTCGGATCACTTGGAAACTGCTGGGCACCCAAACATCAACACAAACACCACTCAAAGTCGCCACTGTCACGATCACCATGCGACGACTGAATGCTGTGCATTCATTTCCTGTGAATAATGACCTGTGTATGGTGCAGTGACATGTGACATGGACATGTAACAGGGGCCAGGCGGCCAAGAGCACCTGGGTGTGACGAGGATGCAAAGGCCGGCCGTCGAAAATAAAATAAAACACAACAGCAGCCGTTCAAACGTAGCGCACGCCAGCGACAATTCACTAGTTGTCAAGGCACGCCGATGACTCATGGGATGGACCTTGGCCATCACGGCGGGTGGCGACTGCTGCCCGTCCCCCTGCTGCTGAGACAGCGGTGACTTTGTGTAACGTGGACAACCGTTCGGGGCATGCTGCGTGCATTCGTCCTCGGCACGTGCATCCTATGGCATCCTAGGATCCGAGGACAACCCCGCACCGCATGGCCACATGCCGCAGTCTGGGAAATAACATCGGATCACACATATCTCACACAATCTCCATGTGCTCTCACCTGTAACACCATGGTCCGAAGTCATGTGTGAGAGGTGTAACATGAGAACCCAAGATCGACGCTACTGTCCCGACCTCGGTGGAGATGTAGTTCCCAGGTCGTCACCGAGATGGAACAGAGGCAAGGGGCAGGAGGCAAGAGCCGAAGGGTTGCATGGAGGCGAAACCCAACATCAGAGGCAGGCAGGGGCGTTACTTGATCTGCCCCTCGGGTCTCAAGTGTTCCGCGAAACTGGACCCCGGAGGCAGAAGTGACCCGACTGAACCGACAGCACTCTCCGGTCGCCACAATGAGCGTCGACGTACCACAATGGACGAGCACGCTGCCGTCAACATGCAGGACCATACTGGCCGTTTACAATGGCCAGACAACTCAACCTCGAGCCACCCCAAGACCAGCGCCACCCCTTAGTGCCGTGCCTGGCGAAGGAAACCATCATACGGTGCATCGGTGACCAGCAACAGCGACGTCGCAAGCGCCAAGCCAAACGCCGGTACGCCGGATAGAGCAGAGTTTGCCCCGAGCTTGCAATTGTGAAAAGATGGTGGCAACGGGTCGATCTTTCGTCACCTCCATGTACCGAGCTTGCGTGAATTGTTCGGCGGCGATCTTGTCGAGCTTGTCGCCGCCTCCATTTGCCCATTAGCCCATCTGCGCGTCTGGCGGAGCTTGATCGGGCTCCATCGAGCTTGTTTTCCATATCTCTCGCGAGCTTGATAACCCAACAGAAGAAACGCCAACCCGTAGCTGATCGGTTGGACACCCCGCCTGCTCCAAAGAGATGCTGCAATGGTGCAGATCATTCCCCCAGCGTAACCAGCACGACGGTAGCTCACAACGGGAAGTAGAGCGCTGCAGACTCCACAACTCATCGCCAAGATCAGCGTACCTGGAATACTCGCGGCCCTGCGGCCTGCTGTTTCTGGGGTGCACAGTGGGCGGATAAACGCTCACATGATCGTGTGCCATGTTGGGAAGAGGGCCAGGAGCCTACCACCGCTTAGCTACTGACGTGACAGACACAACTCGGCAAGTTTCCGGGCGGATAAGGCGGATAATGTGAAAGATCGATTGGCCTGGCCCACGCGACAGCAGGGTAGAAAGGGTGGGCAAGACCTCGAAATGGCATGACCTGGGCGTCCTAATTGCCTCAAAACAGAGGTCACAAGCTGTCCAATCTGCCTCTGCGCTCAAAACGTGCCAAGGGTATCATGTCAGCCATGCATGACCTGACCAGCTTGTCTTAAGATCTTGTACTCTCCTGCAATACAAATTCTGACCCGTGGTTGTGAGTGGACCGTTCGTGGCGATTATAACGGAAGCAGATGGAAAACCCAGGGGCACACGCTGCCCTGTGTGTGGCGGCATCCTGCAACCTGCGACATGGCGTACTGCCGTGAGCAGCCACAGAGTTGTCTTGCAGCGATTCGCATTCATGCATGGGGGCTGCTTATAATCCCTGTCCAGCTGCGACCCCATTACAGTCTTTGGTAATTGCCGCCCCATATCGAAGGATTTGCGCATTTCAACGATGCAAAGACAAACGGGGCAGCCGCTCAATCTGTCGCACTCCTGCTCAAATACTTCCTCTCCTACGCCGTACAATACTAACCCGTGTTGTTGCTGAAGCAAGTGAAACCCCACCCCTTTGGGAAGTAGCGGTGTGCCCCAAAGTGCGCACACATTGCTCTGCCACCAGCCCGGACGAGTGGGGTCCCAGCAGAGTCATAGTGCCCAACGCCTCGTTGACTGCCAGCCTCAACGCTGAGAGCAAACAGAGATTGAGACAGCAGCAGGACCTAAAAAGGATCTCTCTGTCGGAGAGTCGAACTCCGCTCTCCCGCGGCCACGATGTTTAAGGTGACAAGCGAGCATACTAAACCGATATACGAACAGAGATGTTCGGTTGTTTATGGGAGAAATTGTGGCGGGGGGATCAGAATGGCCTTGCCTGCACGAGGTCATCGTCAACGGTAAGCATGAGCGATAGCATAGAATAAAGGGTGACGGGAATGCCTGTTGAGAGTTCTTGAATCTTTCCTGCCTTCATCTTTGCGTTCTTCGGCAGACTTTGAAACGTCGCAGAGATTATATGTCCAATTTCGGTCGGTGACGGAATATTGAGGACCATGTCGCAGTTCGAGACATGAGGTATTCCTAAGCTAAATCTCGTTAAGTATATAGGACGCTGGATGGTATACCACGGGCGTAGTACAGGGCATACCTCGGACGCTGTAAAGTAATTCTGATGAAGTCGCTGCACATTGGCAGAACTCAGAGGTGACAATTAACTGCTTTAGTCTTCACAACTACAGTACGGCTTCGTCGGAGACAAGTCTGTTTGGTATAGCCCCATTCAGCTACACACCAAGTCACCAACCCATCCCACACCCCCATGCCAAACCCTACACCCAAAAAGGTTCGACAACGACATGATTCGAACATGTGCTCCCGAAGGAAGTTGATTTCGAGTCAACCGCGTTAACCACTCCGCCACGTTGCCATGGTAAAACTCGTCATCTAGTGAGGATCAGCGCGCTCGCAGTGAGTTTCTTGGCGCTGTGGGATTGCAGTGGATATGCTGATGGGGGAGGGGATTGCCTGAGGATCCTATTCTACTCATGAGAGTGGGCTTACCTTTGTCGGTGCTGAAATTATATCATTCACAGAAAATTCACAGACTTATTGCAGGTATGTCTGGAAAGTCGTGAGACTGCCACATTAACGCGGGGTGCACGCAAGGCGCATTTGTGCTGAATACAACAAACTGGGGTCATCGGTGTGGTCACTTGCCATGCCCTGGATTGATCGGTAGAGTGTCCATGCGCAACTTCGCCTACTGAGCGGATGGCAGTCTCAAGGATGCTGCAAGTGCTAGCTCGCTTCCATTGTGTATTGTCTCTGGCAGCTGCATAGTATTCTCGCCACAGATGGCGATGGGATCGCCATACAGTGCTGAAGCTCGGAAGGCACCACCTTTGTCGACGGCCGCACCTCCATACGCGAGGCATGTGGAAGCCGACGTTGGGCATGACCGTCATTAATTACCTACGTCATTCGAGCCCATTGAACCCGGGGCATCCATGTGAGGCGATACAAGCGTGGTAACGAGCCAGCTAATCTCAGAAAGGGTGGCGCCTTGGGTAGTCGGAGACACCGACTTAGAAGCCCGGTGATCATTAACGCTATACAGCTGTTCCAAGTGGCAGGCTATCATGTCATTTACTGAGCATCCGAATAGCCCAACCACTCTCATCCCCTCCATAGCTTCGCCACCGGTAATCAGGCTGGCGGGAATGGAACATGGACCTGACTTTTCCATGAACGTTGAGAAGCTTTTCGCTTTAGGTATATCATCATCTAGCTTCTCGGAACAAGATGTGCTTGTCCGACCGAAATTCAATTCTTCTGTCTCGGGACTATCTTGTCCGGTACGTCCGCAAGCTCGCGTGGCTCATCCCCCATGGGGACAAGGGTATGACCACCCTCAATTAAGCCGGGTTGGGGCTTGGTCACACGCCCCTGTTTCGAGTAAATGCCAAGCTAACGGATGGTGTATATCGGATGAAGCTATGTGTCTCTAGTAGCATCGAGGCTAGGAACTATCTCTCGCTCCGAAAACATTCACCCCTTCAGTTGTGTCCCCCAGGCGGAAAACCGGAGTCGTGTGGAACGTGGGCCGTAGCTTGGCAAGCTATCCGGGAGCTACCGGGATATGCGGTGGATGATTTTCAATAGTTCCATAGAATATTGCTTACACCGAGTACGGTGCCCTCAGCGGCGGCATATGGAATATCTTCTCGGAGCACGACCTAAAGTATTCGTGTGCAATTATAGGCAGCGGAAGGGAAAGCAGGTGTGGGGAGGAACGGTGCTGGGTTGTGCTTGTCCACGCCCTCCCCCAGAAAAGCCTTTCGTCCTCGCCTAGTCCTCCGATATCCTTGTTAAGACCAGGCTGAGATGACTCCACGACCCCCAATGCGCCGCACAACTAGTATCGGGTATTCCTTGGAATCTCGAACGACTTGATCGCCCACGCTGCACTACGATCAACGTGTCTCATCTCCCTCGCATGGTATTTCAGCTCTTGCGGGGCGCAAAATTGATAGTATCCGATCGGGGTCGTTGCTTGCTGCAAATATGCTAATGTACATCATTCAACAACTAGCGTCCTTGGCAGTCGTCGGTCGTTTGATCCGGTTGGGGATGGAACGGAGAATCGTTACACTTCCGAGACACAGCATTTTGCCCCCCCCACGGATAAGCGGCGAGGGAAGAACAATAATTTAACCAGCAAAGGCTACCTGTGATAGCGCGCGTGCCCCCACGTAGACAAGATATGACTGGCAGCTCTTGGTGTCGGTGACCTCACATGTACCTGTTCACCGGTCTCTCCAATGATCTGCCCTCGCAGGTCACACCGGAAGCCCCACCCCAGCGATTTCTCGCTAGATCCTGCTACCGGTCCGCTCCCCTAGGCGTGTTCCAGCGGCAGACGACAAGAAAAGACATTCCGTGCATCCGAACTGTGGCGGTCTTCTAATCAAAACACTTAGCTCGTCGCCCCCACGATAGCCACGATCGCACGCTCATCGGCGCGTGGCGCTCCATGTGGCTTTGTGACGTATACACATATGCTAATGTCATCGGCGTGTGTGCCGCTGACGAGCGGAACGCTTTGTCGCCCAGCAACCGTGCCAAAGTCGCAGTACGTGCAGAGAGGCACTTCCGGCACTTCCCACTTCAGGATGTCATGCCGGGATTTGCTTGTTGAACACCCGGATCACTGTTTCGGGTTTAGCTTGTTAGTCTAAAGATGGCTTATTTGAGGATGGTTGGGTCGGAAGACAACCTAGCCGAACGCTTTTCGCTGGACCTGCACCACATGGTTTGTCCACTCCGGCATCTTCGCGAATGGGTCCTGGAATCCAATGTGGACTACACGATACGCACAACTGTGGGCTTGGCCTCAGAACCACCCAACGCACTCAACGGCGAGGATGACGCTCCTGGTACGTGCCAAGGTTCTTATCATTGACGTCGGAGCGCCGAACCAGCTTCTCTCCTCCCCATCCGTTTGCTGCCCCCGCATCTCCCCCTTCACCAAGGCCAAGCGGGCTCTAGATACTGATCAAACCACTTCCCCTTGCTAATTCCGGCCGTCTTCGGCACGACCGACAGCGAGGGGCCACTACTGCACCGCTAGCATGGAGGACCCATGGGTTGTGGTCGATGTTGTTTCACTACCACGAGCTAACATGGACACCGGCGTCCACCGCTCTTGGAGTTAAGCGTCTTGTGCCTTCCCCACTACCCAACGCAGCACACGCCGACCCGGACGCCTCTTCGCCTCCACTCTTCTGGCTTCCTCTCCTCGTCCTCGGCGACTCTGCCAATCTCCCCACTGCCTCGTCGCACATGGTCTCTTCACCCCCCGCATGAATGTGTGGCCCCGCAACGCGCATGGGTTTGTCGTGGACGCCAGCTACTCCAAACTGGGCTAGAGCCGTCACTAGCGCGCATACCTTGCTGGAATCAGTAACCGGTTGCAACCGGACCAAAATTCCAGAGACACAACACACCTATGACGCTAACCGATAGCAGATGTGACTGATGGGGACGACTGGAGAAAGCTTTAAAGAGACGTGTTTATCCTCGCATCCTTGTCTTGAGACGCGCAGTGCCCACTGACCTTTGGACACCACCGCTCAGTGCCGACCTCGACTCTCGACAACCGACACTTGCCCGCCATGAAGTTCTTCCTCCTCGCCTCCTCAGTGCTCGCACTGGCCACGACCGCCCTCGGAAAGTAAGTTGATACTTAGCCCCCTCCGTCACGGCGGCCCCGATTCTAACGCCCACCAGGGTCGAAGAGCGCCAGAAGATGCCCGACCTCTCCAAGCTGTCGACGTGCGCCTTGACTGGGGTCCTCGGAGCCCTCTCGAGCGTGGGCTGCAAGGGCCCAACCGACTCGGAATGCCTGTGCACGGCCAAGTTTGCCAACGCCGCCGCGACCGCGCTTGGCGAGAAGTGCAAGAACGAGGACTCGATCGCGGGTCTTGCCGTCCTGAAGGACATTTGCCCCGACCTCCCTCTTCCGGACCTTTCCCACCTGACGACATGCGGCACCGACTGCGTTCTCGACACGCTCAAGTCGAACAAGTGTGCTGGACCTCTCGACCCTGGTTGCATCTGCACGGACAAGTTCACCACCGACGCCTCGACCTGCCTCATCTCCAAGTGCGGCAGCAAGGACACTCTGGCGGGCCTCGACCTCGTAAAGAACCTTTGTCCCAAGGTGCCTCTGCCCGATCTGAGCAAGATGTCCGACTGCGGCAAGAACTGCGTCGTCGACGCGCTCAAGACACGAAACTGCAAGGGCCCCCTCGACACCGCGTGCCTCTGCAACCCCGACTTCACTACCGTCGCCTCCCAGTGCCTCATCAACGGCTGCGGCACCAAGGACACCCTCGCTGGTCTTGACCTCGTAAAGGGCCTTTGTCCCAAGCTGCCCCTGCCAGACCTGAGCAAGATGACGGACTGCGGCAAGAACTGCGTCGTCGACGCCCTCAAGACGCGCAAGTGCAAGGGTCCCCTCGACACGGCGTGCCTCTGCAACCCCGACTTCACCACCGTCGCCTCCGGTTGCCTGATCAGCGGCTGCGGCACCAAGGACACTCTCGCCGGCCTCGACCTCGTCAAGGGCATTTGCCCCAAGCTGCCCCTGCCAGACCTGAGCAAGATGTCGGACTGCGGCAAGAACTGCGTCGTCGAAGCGCTCAAGACGCGCAAGTGCAAGGGTCCCCTCGACACGGCCTGTCTCTGCAACCCCGAATTCACCAACGCCGCCTCCGGGTGCCTCATCAACGGCTGCGGCACCAAGGACACTCTCGCCGGCCTCGATCTCGTCAAGGGTATCTGCCCCAAGCTTCCCCTCCCCGACCTCAGCAAGCTGTCCGACTGCGGCAAGAACTGTGTCCTTGACACACTCAAGAAGCAGAAGTGCAAGGGACCCCTCGACTCGGGCTGCCTCTGCACCGCCGACTTTACCAACGCGGCGTCCCAGTGCCTCATCAGCGGCTGCAGCCAGGACGACGCGCTTAACGGCCTCGACCTCCAGCAGTCCATCTGCCCCAACCTCAAGCTCCCCGACCTCTCCAAGCTCTCCAAGTGCGGCAAGGGATGTGTCATCAGCTCGCTCCAGTCCGCAAAGTGCGCCGGCCCCCTCGACAATGGCTGCATCTGCGGTCTCAACTTTAACGCCAATGCCGGCTCGTGCATCCTCCTTCGCTGCCTCAGCCTCGGCGACGCTGCTGCCGCCGTCGCCCTCAAGCTCCGGACCTGCACCCTCGGCCACGACGACTCGGGCAGCATCACCGTCGGCGGCAGCGCACCCAACTGCCGCGGCCTCAACCGCCTTAGCCCCCTCTGCTGGCGCCTCAAGCGCGACAACGGTGCCCTCGACACCTACCCCCCCGTTAGCAAGCGCACCGCCCGCTTCTCGGCCTAAGCCCGTCGAGTATTTCCGGGACCGTAGACCCTATCTACCTTATCATACTTGCGTTATAAATGAATGCTTAAATCAGACGAGGAACGAGGAGAGTGACCGGTTGACGTCGACTTCTTGGACTTGTCAGCGGTTCAGTGTCCGAGACAGCGTCAGATAGTTTGCCCTACTTGCGGTCCGCGTGTCTTAATCCGAGTGTCGCACTTTGTTGCTGTCTTTGCTCGCAGCGAGGCAGTGGAGAAAATGGGCATGGGCCGACGGAGAGTGAGGGCCATCAGCTTGAAATGTCACCAGAAGGTCATTGACGGCTTGGCGGATGGGTCACAAGTGAGCAGTTGGCAAGCAAAACGCAGTGCGACCTCGTTCCTTGACACTCGGGCTCGCTTGTGGATATGGCTCCCACTACGCACGAGTTCTACTATTGCGGCCGCGTGGGCGGGCCTGGCGGTTGACTTCAATGCACACGGTCTGTCAATGTTGAGGCCGATTGCAGTACTGCGTGGTTCGGGGTGAAGTAGGAATAATGGATTTGTCCAAGACATCGATGTGTAGACCCATTGCCGTGCTGTATCGTCAGTGCTGCATTGTATGAAGCTCCGCGCCAGCGATACATCACCCAGCAAGCCAGATTGATTCAACAGGGGAGTGCGCGCGAGGAATGTATGCCGGCATGCATTAGGAAGAGTTATCAAAGCATCTCGGTGGTCATTACATTTGCTGCTAATCGCTGGACCCTTTTTCCTGTTGTGCTATCTGTGTGTTTTTCACCTTCATGGAAAACACACTATGGAGCCGTAAAAGCTAACATCGTCATGCTATATTGCGATTTCGGCACAATGCAAAAACACACTACGACAACGGGTCGTACCAGCAAGGAAACGATGTGTGAATTTCTCGGCCCACCAAAACACACAGCCCGACTCTATCAACCTGAGAGATGCGGCCATTCGAAAAGTCCACATCAGCCACATGGCGATGCTCGGCGTCGGCATGTCGGCAATCGGAACCGTCATGACCCGTCACGTCACTCGTCGGCTGCCCGAGCCCGGCTGCGTCTGGCCGCGGGCCGGCTCTGCACCCGACTCAGATCAGTTCGATCAGTTCCGACAAGACATCCTCCACATAATATCTCAACCTCAACATTTCTTACGCACACATTCCACATACCTAACCCACCCACCGCACACCATGAGCGCCGACGCCGCCACAGACCTCCTCCCGGGCCAGAACCTCGCGCACCTGCTGCCACCGAGCTGGCGCGCCAACGTGCCGCGGTGGTTTGCCGAGGACACGCCGTCGTTTGACTGGGCGGGCTTTGTCGTCGGCGAGGACGAGCAGGAGGCCATTCTGTGGGGCAAGTCGGGCGGCGTCGTTGCTGGCGTGCCCTTTTTCGATGAAGTCTTCAAGTACGTCGACTGCACGGTCGAGTGGCTCGTCCCCGAGGGCACGGCGATTCCGGACGGCCAAAAGACGAAGGTCGCCGTCGTCCGCGGAAAGGCCCGCAACCTCCTCCTCGGCGAGCGCGTGGGGCTCAACATGCTCGCTAGGTGCTCGGCGGTCGCGACCGCCAGCCGCAAGTTCCGCGACTTGGCGAGGGAGGAGGGCTGGCCGGGTATCATTGCTGGCACGAGGAAGACGACTCCAGGTGAGTTTGGTTGGGGGGGGGGGGGGGGATTGCAGATGGGGGGGGGGGGGATTGCAGATGGGGGGGGGATTGCAGATGGGGTGGAGAGGTCTTGGAGACGGCATGCCCAGTCCAAAGCTGGCTAGCCAGTGGCTTAGCAAGGATGGGCGCTCCCGGGATTGCAAGAGGCAGACTCTGAAGCACCCAAAGCAGAACCCACATCTGCCAACTCCATGTTGCCCAGGTGGTCTGGTGGTATGGCTGATGGGGTGCTGGACAATGTCTCGGGGTAGCCAACCAGTGGCCAAGTGCATGAAGCTGGACACTTTGAGTGCCGGGCAGCGGCCTCCCCGGAGACCCCGTCGACTACCCCCGTTCTCGCACCCACTCTACCCTAGTGACACGACTGACTCCAGGCTTCCGCCTTGTGGAAAAGTACGGCATGATGGTGGGCGGCTGCGACCCGCACCGCCACGACCTCTCGTCCATGGTCATGCTCAAAGACAACCACATCTGGGCGACGGGCTCGATCACGGCCGCGGTCAAGGCTGTGCGGCGCGTGGCGGGCTTTTCGCTGCTCGTCAACGTCGAGTGCCAGAGCGAGGCCGAGGCCGACGAGGCGATTGCTGCGGGCGCCAACATTGTCATGCTCGACAACCTCGAGGGAAGTGCGCTGCACGACGCGGCAAAGTCGCTCAAGGACAAGTGGCGCGGAAAGAAGGAGTTCCTCATCGAGACGTCGGGCGGCATCGTCGAGGGGTCGTTGGCGGGGCGCGTTGGTCCTGGTGAGTCCCGGCAGCATGCGTCTGATCCGAGCTAACCCCCAGACATTGACATTCTCTCCACCTCGGCCGTCCACCAGGGCCTCCCGCACGTCGACTTTTCGCTCAAGGTCCAGCCCAAGAAGAAGTGAGCGTGCGTGTATGCGTCGGGACACGTGGGGGACAAGTACGCGAGGCAGCTGCAGTAGAGGTCGGGGCTTATGCATATAACGGACACGACGGGACGAAGCATAGCGGGCGCACGCTGCAATCTGCATTCTTCCTTATCACAACAACACGAACTACTACTACTACCACTACTGCCATTGGCACTATTATTCTCCCCCAAAAGCCGGTGTTCACCTGCCGTATCCATCCCCTCCTCCCGGCCGGAATCCCCGTACAGAGTCCTGCATCGTGCCTCGCCCTAACGCAATATCAAAACTCTTGCCGCATTCTGCGGTCAACGAGGCGTATAAGGAAGGTAATACTCACCGCAGTAGACCGTCGATCCTCCGACGCAACACTTGGATTGGTCACCGCAGCGCCCGCAAGTCGAACTGCGTGGTCAGCGGCGCGGGTTGTATTTAGCCAGGTTGTGCCTGCTTGGGGAGATCTGGGACTGGGTACTTACGAGCCCCAACAGAAGTTGCCGTCTGCCCAGTCAGCGTTGCCAACCACACAAAGGTGACCCACCAAAGCAGCACTGTGTGGTTACCGGGATGCAGCCTGAGCCCTTCCAACCAATACACAGGTTGGGGCGGTCGTCGCCGTAGTGATCAGAGCATTCAGCTTGGCGCGGGCTGAGTTCGCCACGCTTGGCGAGCTCCGAGGGGAAGGCAAGGGCAACGGTGGCAGACGCGAGCGCGACGAGGTGGGTGACGAGCATTGTGGGTCACTGTTAATACGCAAGTGATGGTGTGAGAGGAAGGGGATGTGGACAGCTCACTCCGTTGCTTATATGTCATTTCAACGGGAGCCATGGGCCAGGGTGAGTGAAGAGCGTAGGCTGGCCGACATCGACGCGCCGACAACAAGCCAGAGCCCCGGTAACGGGGCGCCAAGTCCACACTCCCTCGTCAGTGTCACCCGGTATTAGGGTTGTAGTCGTGTCGGTTCACCAGTACGGCACGAAGAACGTACCCCTGCCGAAAGAATGAGGTACTGGTGCTCCCAAATGTGCCACCGGCTCGTGGTTTGTCGGGCCACCATTGGCGGCGTTGTGCGTCACGAGGAATGGCAACGTTCGCATCAACGTGGGGACGTCATGTGGTGCTTCGTAAACTCTGTAAACATCAACCGGAAAGGCTAACTCTGAAGGTTAAGGGGGTGTTGTTTGATACACCTCGTGCCTGCCCCCCCCGAAGGGGCGCTATGTCCGAGCCAACATCTCCGCCCAACACCTTCGGCGCACAACAATTGGGCCCAAACCTCGTGACCTCGTCGCCCACAAGCTTCAACGGGGAGGAATAGGACTAGTAACGGTGCCGTCCAGCAGGTCACTAGGCGACGCTGTGATGCATCTATCTCGGCTGATAACACTGCAACGACCACTGGGTTTCGCCTGCCGACCCCAAACTTGCTCTGATATGTCATCGTACCTGCTTGTAGTCTACTAGATGTGCGTAGTGTTCTTCCGTTTGTCACCCGCGCGCTCCGTCGTGGGCGCCACAGACATACCCCGCGGACATGCTCCACAAGCACTACCCCGGACCGAGAAACGCTCGGCATATGGGCAACCTCCTGATCGGCATGGAACCGAGAACCCAATGTTTCTGCTACACGAGAGTTCTGGTTTCGAGAGGCTGCGTTACCACACCTGTTCCGGTGGTCACATGTGTCGCTTCGTCTGTCGCGTGTATCAAGCCTATGCCCCGCTGGCCGCTGGTGTACTGAAGGCACTCACCACGCGTCCAAACGACGATCGTGGCCTCCCAGCGTTGGATACAAATCAGCGAGGCGCGACCGTTTTGAAACGCGGTTGACGTCAGAGCGTCCTCGCCACGGCACATGTTTGTGGGTTACGAGAGCGTCCGGGGTACCTGGATGCTTGATTTGCTGCCGTCGCTGATTCCCATCGCCGACTTGAAGCTACCTGTTGCAGCCTCACGTCGCTCTCGACGCGACGCGATTGTGGTTAGAGTCTCCCTCGCCTATTGTCAATATTAGAAGGGCGAGTTTCCACTCTCATGTCCAACATCTATCTTGTTGTGTGGCCCAGATCATCACTATCCAGAGCCGCTTAGTATGAGTGACAAATGCTGGCATGACGGACCACAACCGGCAAGGACGGTCCGGATCTTGGGGCCCCGAAAGGCACGCAGCACCACTTGATCGGCTGAGATCTCGACAAGTGGCGCTGTCGAGGAATGTTTCTCTGCAGTCTTATGACCTCGGCATGTGACCTGCCCTCTCACCATTCATAAAGGCAGACTCCCACTGACGTCTGCCCCCCGGAGTTCTCCCACCAGCACCACCAGCACCACCAGCACCACCAGCACCACTTCACCTCGTCGCCACACACTTGCCACTCACCACTTGCCACTTAGCACCAACTCACTCGCTCCAACCATGGGTGCGTCCACAACCCAGGCTAGGTGTCACTGACCTCCCAGACAAACCCACAAAGCCCGAGGCGATCGCCACTGCGACGCCCGAGGAAATGGCCGCGGCCGCACGCCCCCGCCGCATGTCCAACCTCGGCATCGACTTTCTCGACGACCCCGACCAGCGCCCCGACAAGCAGAGCGCGCACTACTATGGCATGCACGCCGAGAGCTTCCATGGCGACAAGGAGCATCGCCAGGATGATCTGATGGCGCACTCGCCGCCAAAGTAGGGCGTTCCCGGGCCGTTACCTACAGGCGCGAGGCTCATGCCCGCGAGTCACATGGGTACGCCCCCCGGGGTGCTCGAGTGGCATCCACGCGGAGTGGGGCAGGAATGCGTCCGCTGACTGCAGTCCCGCTAGCCAAACACAACGAGAACAAGGTTGAGAACGATGGAGAAATCGAGACGTCGAACATGGCAAAACCAACTCAGAAGCCAAGCCCGTCGTGCACAGAGGAAACCAGAGGCAGTAGTGTAGAATACTTGAAGAAATGTTGTACGCCGAGCAGAGAATGAACATGTGGCCGCAACTGGGGGCGTCTGCCTTGACCACCCGGTTGGCAGTCGTCCGGCAAGTTTGTCATGGGCAATGCTGTTGGCGTGTACGTGTTCAGTGTCGTCGACTGTATTGACGGCGCACTTCCCGATGTGGCTGCTGGGGAGGGGATAAGGTGCATGTACGCCACTAGACCTGGGACATGAGCTTGTCTCCTGGTTGCAACATTCAGTAGTTCCCGCACTGCGCAGTCGCCCTTCAGTACTCACTCGCATTCCAACCCTTCTCCTCTATGCTTCCTCCCTTTCCGTTGTGGCCATTGTCCCGTCCCCTTCGGGGACGCGCTCAAAGCCCTCCCTGTCCCCCATCCTTCCCAATTTCCTGCACTCCATAAACGCGCGCACAACCGCGACCTCATCAACAACGATAAAGACGCAAAAGACGACCCGCCGCAGAGGTCCCGAAGGGACGATGGAGAGAAGCGCAGCAAGTCCCGGGAGCGAGGCGAGCAAGAGGTGGGATAGACTTCCCAGCCCCAGAAGGATCAACACGCCCCTCAAGACGACCAGTAAAATGCCGGTGACTGTAGCGCCGCCAAGGCGGACGGCGTAGGGTGGTTCCCCTGCCAGATTTGGGAGGGATACGAGGTAGACGAGCAAGGCGACGAGGTACACGGCCAGGGCGCGCTTCTTTACCGCCTCTGGGTCCAGCTCGGGCGCGGGCGATGGCATCATGAGCGGTGATGGCGATAAGGGAGAGGGAGAGAGTATCAGATCGTGGCACGGTTGCACTCGAAAATGTGCACCGTTGTAGTCGAGCATGGGCACTGTAAGCGGTGAGCACGGCCATACTCCGCTCTTACTATTGCATAATGATCATGTACATGAAGGGCTGGTGCCGATATGGTGTGAGTGCGCTCGGCTAGGTCGGCTAGATCGTCTAAGTTGGCTTCTTCCGACGTCATGGTTGGTAGTTGCAGGTCACAGGCACCCATTGATCCAAAGGATCGAGTGTCATGGCCGAAACTTCTTGTCGAGGACAGAAACAATGCTGCTCCGAAGATACAGAGGTCTGCAGCAGAGACACGTCGGCTGAGAGCCAGCCTTCGAAAGACTGCACGCAAGTAGGTACCGAGGTATGGCACTGCACGTCGACAGTCAATCTGAAATGAACGTTCAGTGAATACGCTCCCAACCACTGGGCGATAGGTGGTCACAATGCCATCGCGAGCTTCGTAGTAGACAGTGCAATCCGCGCATACACAGTTTACCATTCTACAACTGCTGCCCCAGTGTCGTGCTTGCGCTCTGTACCCCCATCATGACCGTCTGCCGGTATCAGCATCTCTCTTCTATGGGGTGAACATCAGACGTGCCTTGCTCCTCTGCCATATCGCTGCACTCACCATTAGCCTCCAATGCGCGCCTCCTCGTCGTCCGCATTCTTGTAGGGCGGCGGCATGTCTGCTCCCTCTTGCTCTTCCGGGTTTGTGTTCGTGTTCGTGGTCGTGTTCGTTTTCTCGGTCGCCAACGGTGTGCTCTCAAGAGGAAGCTGGAAGCTCTTGTCGAGAGGGACAGGTCGGGCATCCCCCAAAGGTAAAGGCTTACACCACTCTGCCGTCTTCTCGAGGCGACAACACCGCCAAAACGCATACACCACCCCTACCGCATTCGCCCCGCAAAGCACCATCAACACGAAGCGCCGCACCGTATAGGGCAAGTATATCTCGAGGAGAAAGCACCCAGCCGAGAGCACAGGGAACAGGGGCTCCAAGACGGGCGTATCGCCTTCCCTTGACCACTTGATCATGACCACCACGAACGCCAGGCCCGAGAGGGCTGCGCCGCACTGTCCGACAATGGCGTGCGTCGCGTCCCCCAGAGTTGTGAGGGTGAGGAGGAGGCCGAGCGACATGACGAGGAAGGTGACGCTGGCGCGGGCGGGGTGGGGTGCGCGCGGCATGGCGGACGGAGGGCGGGTGGGAGTGGGCGGAGTGCTAGAGCGGGTGAATATTCTGTGGGGTGAGAGAGGGGATGAACGGGTCGAGCATGGTAAGTCTGTCATAAGTAGTCTTGGGAGCCCAGACTGCATCAGTCGCTGCTGCTATCCTACAGGTGACACAGTTGGCGCAAGCAACTAACTGCCCACGCGTGTAACATTTGGCTCCACATCATCCGCCCGTTTAGATTTGTTGATGAAATCAGGAGGGGAGAGGAACCACTCACGCACGGTAAGTTTGTGATAAGTAGTCTTGGGAGCCCAGCACTCTGGGTGGAGCCCAGCGCCCAGACTGCCCTAGTCGCTACTGGTATACTGCTGGTGACAGAGTTGCGCAGCAACTAACCGGGCCGCGGTATAACATCTGGCTCCACACCTTCCGCCCGTTTAGCTTTGTTGATGAACTCACTTCCCTGATGCCACTCTACAGTCTTGCATCTAGTGGACAGCACACCGTGAAGCTCATTCTGCTATGCTTTTACCTCGTACAACAGTTCAGTAGCCGCTCCCGCAACTCTGCTTTCAATATAGAGTAGGTACAACCAGTGTGGTGGTGCCTCGGCGTTAATTAACCTCCCTCGTCCTCTACGTTTCGCACATGTCCGAGTGCAAGCACGGATGCAATGCCGCCGCCTGTGGTGTCGGATGTGGATGGTTTTTGGCGTGTCCACAGCCTCCTACTTGTACATTGCAAGGCACGGCATCGACGGGTTTGTGCCTGCATACCAGGATCGCAACTTATTGGCATCAGCTCGTCGCCTCCTTAACAGAGATGACATGCCACTGGCGAGTCTTGACGCTGGACATACCATTTATCCACCAATACGCGCCTCGTCGTCGTCAAGGCTATACCTCGGCGGCTCGCTGTCACTGTCTTCCTCGTCGACCTTGTTGTACGGCGGTGGCATGTCGCCCGTGACCGTGTCTGTGCTCGAGTTCATGCTCGCGTCCATGTTCGTGTAGGGTTCCCGAGGGCGAGGATGCAACCCCTCATCGAGCGGGAGCTGTTCGAACCCGCCCGTCCTCCACTCTCCGTACCGCCGCCAAGCCGCACGCACGATCAGCTCGAGGTATCCGCGCCACGTGGCGTGGCCCATCACCGCGGTGTCGATGACGACGAGGGCGAGCTCAAAGATGCGCCGCGGTACGGGGGGCAGGGTAAGGTGGACGGCAACAACCACAAAGACCGCATAGCACAGCAAGCGCACAAACTCTTCGTGTTCGTCGCTTGGACAAAGAAACCCCAAAAAGGCCACACAGATGACGACAAGCCGCATGTAGTGGAGCGCACTCCGTTCCAGCAGCGCCATGAGGATGAGGATGGCGAGGACGACCGCAAAGGAAACGGCCATGAAGCGCGCCCGCCCGCGCGCTTCGGAGTTGTATGAGTCGTGCTCGGGCATGGTGGGGCAGTCACCGGGGCGCGACGGGCGTGCAAAGATGCGCGGAGGGGGATAGAGAAAGGTGGAGAGGTGGAAGAGACCAAAAGGGTGGCAAATATTTGAGCAGGACGTACATACAGCAGACGACGAACATGGCCATGCAATGCCAAGACCATACCGGGACGCCGCCAATTTTGGACTTCCTACCACTTTGCGGCTATTATCCACGAAAACCGATGCCAGCACTTGTACCACAACGATACAACATGCCCAACAGCTATACTACTTGCGTGTCACTTGCATTGCCCTTTCTCCTCGCACGACGACAACATGCCCAACAGCATACATCTAGCGTACAGTGCAGCCCTTGGCCTCGTACAGCGATTCAAGCGCCCAACCAGACAGAACCAGTGTGATGATGCTACTCGACCCTCGTTAGCCTCGCTCGTGATCGTGATCGTACGTCTCGCCGCGCCCGTGTAGACCGTGTGTGCGCACACGCACTGCCAGGCGTGATGAGGAGAGCTGAGATGTGGTGGTATCGGAAGTCGTCGGCGCATTCGGCCCGTGAGTGTGGGGGGGCGTGCGGGGTTGACGGGACGATTCGTCGTCTGTCTGATCGGCGGTATCGAATGATGGCCAAGGTGGTGGGGGATCGCGTCGAGCGCGTACTGATCAATGTCAGTTCACGTAGAGGGTAGGGCGACGTCGTGCGAGGGATGCGTGGGTTCGTCTCGTCTCTCGCCTCATCGACATGCTTCGCGCTCTCCGTCCCCATTCGCGTTCTCCGTCTCCATTTCCCAGCTCCGCCATCGTCACACTCACGCTCTATACGTTTTTGGTTGCTATGCACAGTGCTAGGGGGTCACCACGACCGCGTCCCGCCGCCCACGGGGGTCATGGGCGGGCACGGCGGGCGGGGAGGGTAGGGCGTGTCGCCCGGACGCATGGTGAGCGAAGTGTCGGGGCTGGGGGCGGTGGCTGCGGCAGCCGTGGTGGGAGGGTAAGGGTAAGAGCGCGAGTGGGGGGGGAGGGGGGAGGGCCGTGTGCACTGGGGGTAGTGCAGAGTTTCGTGACAGGCCACGGGTATTGGTGTCGTGGTGCTAGAAACGAGCTGGTGGTGGAGCACGAGCAGAGTGGTGTTGGTGATGTTGGAGCACGAGTAGAGTGGTGTGGTAGTGGTGTTGTGATGCTCGCCGGTGGCAAACTCCACAGGTGGAAACGTATGTTTATGTACCATGGCCCAGCGTTCCTACCCCAACGCGCACCTGATCCGACGGCGGCAGGGGCGGCGCGCCGCGTGCCTTCGGGGCGTCGATGCTGACATTATCGTGTCCTCTGGGGCATCACGGTGTGTATGTTCTCGACTTGCATTCCCACGCGTACGTCCTTGAGTTCTGTGAGTTCTGTGGCTGGGCATAAGCTCATCCTTCTGGTCGGGGAAGCTAGCTGGAAGAGGAACTCAAGGCGACAACGTCGCGCGGTCGCAGTTCAGCTCATTCGAGCCATTTGCCACCTGCAGCGCTGTCAACGCGTCCGAGTCGCTCGCCGCAGCACCACCGTGTCCGAGTCTGCCATCGTCGTGCCGCGGCGCTCGGTCGCACATTCCGTGACGCGCCCGTTCCTGCGCCATGCGCCACCGTCCCCACCCCAGAATTGCGTCACGCAGCGGCCGCCGTCGATGCTGCCGTGACGCGACATGAGGATCAACGGAATGGGTGTGAGACACAATTCGAAATGGACCCAGTGCTGGTACACACGATCGGCTCATGCGTTCACTTTGCGAATGCCGAAGTGCGTCTACGACAGGCGCGGACGAAGGACGACGGAGATGCCAGACTGCACGATGCGAGTTGCTTGTGAGGGTGTGGGGGCCAAGAGGTCGGAGCTAGCAGAGGCCTTGGAGGCGTGTATGGCGCAGGCAAGATGGGGTTGGGGACGATTGGAAAGAAGCCTGGAAGGTCGTCACGCACGGGCCGTGCGGTCCGCTGTTGGTGGAATGCCATGGCCGATGTGCTGGCATGATGTCAGCAGAGTGAGGTGGGCTGCCGGTCAGTTGGTCAAGTGACCATTGATCAGAACCCACAGTCCAGAGGCCGGAACGCCGTGAGCTGCGAGTGATCTGGGGTGAGCTGCGAGACGCCGAGAGTGATCTAGAGTGAGCTGCTAGACACTGAAACATGAAGTGATACATGACTTGTCAATACACCGCCCACACCGCCCACACCGCCCAACGGCCCAACGGCCCAACTTCCCCTCTCTACGAGTGCTGCTGGAACTGTCCGAGCGACAGGCTTTGCGGGTTGACGCCCTGCCCGGCGGCAAAGAGCCCGAGCATCGAGTTTGCTTGTCCCGGCTGTTGCTGGAACTGCTGGAACTGGTTGCCCAGCTGCAGACCGGCCTGCAGACCCGCGAGCGTGTTCTGCGGTTGGCCCTGCTGGCCCAGCATGCCCGCCTGCATGTTGGCCATAAAGTTGTTGTACCCCATGTTCGGGGCCGTGTTGCCCTGGGGAACCTGGCCTGCTTGGCCCACAGGGTTGACCTGCCCCGGCTGGGCTTGTTGAGCCTGCACCTGCGCCTGCGCTTGGGCCGGCACCTGCTGTTGGGCCTGGGCCTGCGCTTGCGGCTGCTGTGCCTTGGCCGCGGCCTGCTGTCGCGATCGCTCCTTTGCACGCGCAATAAACGCCGCCAGCTGCTCGCGAGGAATCGTTGTCGGGTCTGCTCGTCAGCATGGAAGAAGGTAGGTGTAAAGTGCAGCACGAACCGAAACTGTCCGGGACAGCGATACCCGACTCGCGCAGGAGCTTGACAATGCCCATTCGCTGCTGAGGCGTAAACGTCATACCGCCTGCGGCCTGCGGCATTCCCGGCATCGGCAGCTGCTGTTGCTGTTGCGCTGGTTGCTGCTGATGTTGTGGTTGCGGCTGCTGTTGTTGCTGCTGCTGGGCCGCCACTTGCTGGGCCGCCTGCTGAGCCTGCTGCTGAATCTGCATCTGGCGCAGTTGCAGCTGCTGCTGAATGTTGGGCGGAATGTTGGTCTGGTTGGAAGCAAACTGCGACAGCGTGGATGGCATTTGCGGCTGGGACGGCAGACGCGGTTGCTGGTTCTGCTGCGGTGTCGTCTGAGTCGGTGTCTGTCCGAGATTCTGCGACGGCGTGCGAGCCTGATCTTGCTGCTGCCCAGACTGCTGTTGCATCTGCTGTTGTTGCTGATGTTGTTGCTGGAGGAGCACAAGCTGCTGCGGGGACAATGACGCGGGCAAGTTGCCGGGGAACGGAAGAGGGCCACCGTTGATGGGCATCGCCTGGGGCTTGGTCGGCTGTGGGATAGGCTGGTTCTGCTGGGTAGACTGCGTGGGCGTCGCCTGCTGTGGCTGCACCGTCTGTTGTTGCTGTTGCTGCTGAGGGGCATTGATCTGCTGCAGGATAGGCATAAAGGGTGTTTTCTGCCAGTCAGCACTCGGTTATATTCGGGCAACTTACAACACAGACAACCCCAAGCAAGCGGTACGCTGTTGGTGGTGCACCACTCGGTGCCGCGTTCGACGAGATGAGCAGGATACCGCAGCCAGGCGCGCCGAAACGGATAAATGCACACTGTTCGTCAGCGCGGATTCTACACTGTCGCGAGTAACAACTCACTAAGCTGTTCTTGCCGAGCATCATTGTCAGGTGGGACATCTTGCTCCTTGCCACGGCGTCGTTCAAGTTTGTATTCGTGAACAATACGCAAGGCGCCTGCTGCGACTTGACGTAGTTTTGCAGTTCGGGAATGTTGATATGACTCGTGCCGCTCATCTCGAGGTCTATTTGTCAGCGTCGTCTGGCCACAGTCATGATACCCCACAGCCATTGCACTCACTCGACGGCCATTGGTTGATTTGCAAGTCGTTCGGGTTGAACTGGTTGCTCATGCTGAGCAGCTTGCACTCGACCGGAATGACACTCTTCTGCGAATTGCCGTCCTGTGTCTTGACGCTCCAGCTGAGGGTCCCCGACCACACCCGCGGCGCATTGGGTCGTTGAGGCGCGCTGGGCTGCCCTGCAGTGCCCGGAGCGTTGGCCGCCACACCCAGGTTTTGCTGAGCGGCTGCTTGGGCTTGCCTCTGTTGTTGCAACAACTGTTGTTGTTGCTGCTGAAGGAGCTGCTGCGCGTTCGGTGTTGGCGTGTTCTGTGAGGCAGGCTGTTGGGGCTGGGTCTGTGTTGGCGCTGCTGGCTGAGCTGGAGGGACGGTAGGCTGCTGCTGTTGCTGAGGTGGCTGTTGCTGAGGTGGCTGCGATTGCGTTGGTTGTTGCTGCCCTTGCTGTTGTGACGCTTGTTGTTGTTGCTGCTGTTGCTGGCGTGACTGTTGCATCGCGGCCATAAAGTGTTGTTGGGCAGCAGAAGGGTTACTGGAGCCGTTGTTTGCCAACGCAGCGGCGCCTTGAGCAACAGCATTCAGCGACGAGTTCTTTTGTGTCTGGTGAAGAGCCATCAGGCTGCTGAGCTGCTGCATCGCCTTGGCGCGAAGACTCGGATCTTCGCTGCGGGCGTTGGCAACGAGCTGGGCCATGATATTGGGATCCAAGCGACCACTCGAGATGAGCTGTGCGAGCACGTTGAAACCGCCGCCTTGTGGGTTCCCACCGGCCGCCTGCGCCGCTTGCGCCATCTTGAGCGACATGGCCTGCTTTTGTGCCATCTGATACTTGATCTGCGCCTCAGATGGCGTGTCGACCGCAGTCGCCGATTTGGGCGTCTCGGCGGTCCCATTCGTCGGAGCTGGCACTGGAGGTGGTGCAGGAACTGCGTGTCAACACCAGCTCCCTTTTTCTTTTGCTCACCCTTGATGGAAAAGCCACTCAGATAGACGTCAGAGTCTGGTGGTAGTGGGAACCAAACATCGTCTGGGCCATCTGTTGCGCTCTGCAATCATCAGCATCATGGCCAGCACGCGTCGAGTGGTACTTACCGTCTGACACATTTTCCGCAATCGCTCCGCCGTTGCCCCATCTCGTCCCAGTGGTGCGGCCGAGCGCGACATTTCTGGTGATCCGGCAATGATGCAAGAACAGGAAACGTCCATGGCCTTGCAGCGGTCCCCAATGTTGTCCCAGTCGACCTCGTCGTATGATGCACACGCGTCGTCTCGCGCCCATGACCGTGATCCACGCGAGTCGCTGTCAATCGCGGCGAGCGATGCCTTATCGGTGACCACGATAAGGCACTGCTGACGGCCCTCCGGTTTGCCCGCCCGAGGCAGCATGGACAGCATGGGCAGGGCCATCTCGGGCGAGAACTGGCGCACGGCACTGGACGGAGCAGCCGTGTTTGGTAGCACGTGGAGCTCGAGTAACTGAGATAGAGTAAGTGTTTGCTATCACTCGATAACAACGCTCTCGTTGACTCACTTCGAGGCCCCCAATGAGTCCAGCCAGAAAGTAGTCGCTCGGCCCTGGTTCTGTCGATGTGATGGACAGTCCTGCCCCATCCTCAATGTCCCAGATGTCGGACAGGAGCGAGCCTGGCTTTGGCCGATTCAGCGCCCCTTGAGGCGTAAACCGACCGATGAGCGCGGGGAGCGATGTGAGGAAGGAAGAAGGCCGCCGAAAGTCTTGTCGATAGGCTGGGACAATGGAGTGCATCTCTCGAGTGTTGGGATATCGCGTATCCTGGGCAGTGATGACGAGGCCGATGCGGAGCTGTTGGTTCGGAAGACGGTGGCAACAAGTTGTGTGCGCAGGGCGAGAAATGTGGTCAGTGCGATTCATCGATTGTGATCAGAAACACTGGACAACACAGTCCCTCGACAGAGACTCACCGACGGCTCCCCACCGCACTTGTCCATCAAGCGCTGCACAAGCTTGTGCACGACACCGTTGGTCTCTGTAATCTGGGCAAAGCGTTCACGCGAGAGACCCGAGTCGAACACGAATGTGGCCTGGTGGACGACGGGCGGGGGTCCGGTCGAGGACGACGCCTCGGCCATGTGGACATCCATGGTGGCTGCGGGGAAGGGGCGGTTGTGCGATGCAGCCGGCTCCAGTAACGCGTGGTGATGAACGACTGGTGGGCGATGTGAGAGGCGAGGATGGATGTAGGGTGAAGAGTGTGGTGGATACGAGTGGAAGAGTGGAGAGCAAAGAGCAAAGACGTGGGTGTAAGCGATAGGCGTTTGTTGAAAGCACAGGATGCGAGCAAGATGAGGCGTTCTTGCAGCCGGTGGGTGGTGGCAGCGTGCACCCATGCAGCATGCAGAGGGGCAGAAGGGCGGGCGCGCAGGGGGAGGCGGCAACCGGTCGGTGCGGTGGGTCGGCGGCGACGGGATCAGAGCCAGCCAGCCGAATCATTCATGCACCCAGGGTACATGGATGGATCGGTTGCATTGTCGGCCGTGGGCGGGGTACGGCGCGCCTGGGCGGCCATGGGCGCATGGGTGGGCGGCGGCCAGGCTGCAGGCTGCAGGCTGACCGCTGCGGCCAAGCGTACGAAACACGCCACCAGTGCCGTCACCAAACCGTCCTCCCTAGCCAGCCAGCACCAGTCTCACCATTACCTACCTGTCGACCTCTACTACACCTGGTCACCCGCACCCACCGTCGTACTCTCCCGTCGTCATCCAACTTCATACATCGCTCAACACATTCCCTCATTCATCCACATCACCCCCCCTCGTGACCATCCACAACATTCTCACGCCCTCGACTACATGCTCCCCTTGTAACTGCCCCATCCGCCCGAGGCTGTTGTTCGCCCAACATGGGTCAGTCCCTTGGTGTCAACAATGTCGACGCGTGCTAACAGATGCCCTACAGATCCGTCCATTCTGCGAGGTAAGCAATCACTCTGCTCATCTTGCGATATTACAGAGATAGAGTACTGACTACGCGTTACAGGTCTCAATGACAAGATGTGCGTTGCGGCGCCAATACGAGCACCGTCTCCGCCGTTGTACTGACTGACCCCAGTTACGAGCGCCGAAAGGCGGCCGCGCTCGAGCTCGAGAAGTGCGTTCTGGTGTCTGACACACTCTCCGTAGAGAGTGGACGGCCCGACAGCCACTGACGCTTCCAGGCAGGTGCTGTCGTCGGATTCGCCTCGGATCTCCGCTATCATCGACCAGCTATGTGGCATGTTCAGCTCGACGAACGCCATGCACACGCGGAATGGAGGTAAGCCTCACGGCGTTTATATCGCGTGCACCCGACTAACGCTGCAGGATTGATCGGTCTCGCTGCAACCGCCATTGCCCTCGGACAGGACGTTGCGCCATACCTCCCCGTCATCATCCCGCCGGTCTTGGCGTGCTTTCAGGATACGGAGAGTCGCGTGCGCTACCATGCGTGCGAGAGCTTATACAACATGTAAGCTGGCAAACGAGGCAGTCGCTGATAGCTAGCGCCAAAGTTAGCAAGGGGGAGATTCTGGTCTACTTCAATGAGGTATTCGATGCGCTCAGCAAAGTATGTGGGATCCTATTGCTCTTGCTGACGTACAGCTCTCGTCGGACTCGGAGATGTCGGTCAAAAATGGCGCCGAGCTCCTCGACCGCCTGATGAAGGACATCGTTGCAGACGCCGCCGCAAACTACGTGTCCGTCTACCATGACTCCGAGCCGCCATATGACAAGCCGGAGCTGGGCCATTCTCCAGAGGGTGTCGATGACGTGAAGGACAAGGAGAACGCGCAGGGGGACCGCGGTTCTATCGCACAATCGTCGGACCACCAACTCGACCATACCCGTGCCTTCTCACTCGAACGCTTCATCCCACTCTTGACGGAACGCGTCTACGCCATCTCGCCCTACACGCGGATGCATTTGGTATCATGGCTCACAGTCCTGAATACTGTGCCGGATCTGGAACTCGTCTCGTACCTACCCGAGTTTCTGGACGGATTGCTGTGAGTGGAGTGGTAAATGTTGGAGTGCACTGACTCTGGTAGTAAATACCTCGCAGACAACAATCTCGATGTTCGCGTAGCGACCGAAAACCTCCTTGCCGACTTTCTGCGCGAGATTAGGCACATTGCCCAGCAGCAACAGCGAAATAATGAGCTGCACTCTCGCCAACGAAAGAGCGGGGGGCGCGCATCGAACGGCGCAATGTCTCTTGCAATGGAGGACAATGAGTCGGCGATCGCGATCGATGATGAGGAAAGTGACGACGAGGATCGAGAGGATGACGAGGATGGATGGGGTGGCGAGAGCTCGGGCGTCTGGGAGCCAGGGCAGAGTGTCGTCGTGGATCACAGTGCGATCATGGACATCATTGTCGATCACTTGGCATATCCTGGTGAGTACCCGGCGGCTTGGCAGTATCTGACGCCCAGATAATGTTGTTCAGACAACAGCCATGGAATGGATCCGCACATTCTTGGAGTTTGCCCAGCGAGTGGTTGTCAAGTTTACACCGCGCATTCTACCTGCAATCCTGCCCAATCTGGCATCAGCCAAGTGAGATGACATGCAGTAACCGTGCTGACACCAGTCGCCATATCAAGGTCGCTGCGAGCGATACCAACCACCTTCTCGCGGCAGTCATCCAGACTATCCCTTTGCAGGTTGTGGCACCGACACCCATCCCAGCACCCGAAAAACCTACAGTCTCGGGACAAGGGTCGACGCTAACTGTGGCTACGGCGGGCTCCTCTCCTCAAACTGCACCTCGTAATGTTGGCTTATCTGAGTCACCAGATCGTTTGTCAGGGATCATGGCAACCGACCCATTGGACAGTGGGAGCGTGCCGACTGGTTCCACGCTGAAGATCAAAGCGACGCCCCCAAACACAGCATCTGAACCAGTGACCCCTGCTCAGAGCGAGTTCCCAGCTGCCGTAAAGGCGGTCCGTACTCGGCCGCAGTCACCCGTTCAACCAAACCAGCCGTCGTGGTTACACATGCAGCTGCAACAGGCTCAACAGCAAGCACAACAGGCCACACTCTCGTCGCCTGCGGCGGAGACGTGTTCCGAGGACGATCCATTTGACGTGCGGGAAACGGTCAACATGCTCACACTCCAATTCTTGAGCGACCACCCAGAGACGCGTATCGCGGCACTCGAGTGGCTTCTTATGTTGCACCTCAAGGCGCCTACAAAGGTAGGCATATGCTGTCAAAGCTAGGCTCACCACAGATCCTCTCGCGTGACAGTGGCACGTTCCCGGCCCTGCTCAAAACGCTGTCCGACCCGTCAGAGGACGTTGTCAAGCACGACCTCCAGCTGCTTGCTCAGATCTCGTCCTCGTCCGAGGACTCGTACTTCCGCAGTTTCATGGTCAACGTCCTAGAGCTGTTTAGTACCGACAGGCGGCTTCTCGAGACGCGAGGCAGCCTAATTATCCGCCAACTGTGCCTTCATCTCAATGCTGAGAAGATCTTCCGCACATTGGCAGAGATTCTTGAAAAGGACGACGTGAGTGCCTCCGAGTTGGATAGAGTCTGATGGCAGGACCTCGAGTTTGCGAGCATGATGGTGGTCAAGCTCAACATGATTCTCATTACCTCGCCAGAGCTCGCCGACTTCCGTCGCCGGCTCAAGAATCTCGACTCAAAGGACAGCCAGATGCTCTTTACATCACTGTACCGCTCGTGGTGCCACAATGCTGTCGCGGCGTTTGCTCTCTGCCTCCTCGCCCAAGCATACGAGCACGCGTCGAATGTCCTGCAGATCTTTGCCGAGCTCGAGCTCACTGTACCTCTCCTTGTCCAGATTGACAAGCTCGTCATGCTCATCGAGAGTCCGGTGTTCACAAGTGAGAGTGCAAGTGCGGACCATGCTGACACTAGATCTTCGCTTGCAGCTCCTCGAGCCAGACAAGTACCCCTACCTCCCCAAGTGCCTGTACGGCCTGCTCATGATCCTGCCACAAAGCAGTGCTTTCGTTTCCCTGCGTGCGCGTTTGGCCGTGGTCAACTCGTCTGGCTATGCGCCACCACCTTCACGCCCAGGATACGCCGCTCCCACGGGCGGTCGGAAGATGGGAAAAGACGAGTCGATCAAGTGGCAGGAGCTTTTGTCACGTGAGTGTGGCGTCTGCTCGTTGTTTTTCCGATGTCGCTACATGGCACATTCATCGTAACTCCGTTCGTGAACCCAATCTAACATTCAGACTTCCGATCCGTGCAAGCCCGCCACGAGCGCGCGCGCCGCCAGCTTCAAGCCGTGGACGCTGGGAGCATGCACTTCTCATCCCCGTCTCAGACATCGGGTTCGGGCCCTCCAGTGCCGCCAAAGTCGTCGACCGTGACGGGTCTCCCACGACGCAAGGCAGGATCTGGGGACAAGCGCGTCGAGTCGGCCCCTGCGGGTCTTGGACCGACAGCCCGTGTCGCGAGCGGTCTGTCGCCCCTGAACCCCAAGCGCGTCGGGAGCGGCGCCACGGCCGCGTTAGTCGCTGCCGGCGGCGCGGTCGCGTCCATGCAGGGGATGGCCATGCGTCCCATGTCTCCGCCACCAGCACGGAGGCGTGCGTTCCCCACAGCCGCGGCACGGCGGCAGCAGTGAGGAGTGCCTCAATGCCGCTGGGACAACGGGTTTAGTGGGACGGCGAGTTTTGGGAAGTAGAGAGACGGATGTGTATACAATAGACCAATGTTGATCCGTTGCACATCTCATGTCGCCGTGCACATCTGTCGTCGTGCACATCTGATGTCGTCGTTGTAGGTTCCAACAAAGCGGCCAAGTGTGTAAGCAGCCAGGCGTCGGCCAATGATGCCAAGCGCTAGCCTACTTCCTTGGTTATTCCGCCGCTTCCTCCGCTGTCGGACCTAGGCAGATCCGCTCGCGGGCATGTCAACAAACCTCCGCCCACACGCTCACCCCATGCCTGGCTGTCGCAGGTGACAAACGCTGGCCACAGCGTTTCAGGGCTTCAGGGTCAGGAAAAAACTGGGAAGTAGCCCGGATCTCGGACCGGCACCCGGCGGCCCGGCGGGCCGTCCTCCGCCCACGCCCCGGCCCACCCAGCACCCCACGTCAAGCTCAAGCTGTCAGTCAGCAGTCAGCACGACACCACACTCAAGAGCAAAAATAGGACGCATCTCTGCATCACCCAACCTCCCATCTCCACGTCTCTGTCCAAAGTACACCAACTTTCTTGTAAATTTCTCGTCTTGTCCACCCAACTTAGAAAGTAGAATCACCATGTCCGTCCCGACCTCGTTCAAGCTCAACACGGGCGCGTCCATCCCCGCCATCGGCCTCGGCACGTGGAAGTCGGAGCCCGGAAAGGTTGCCGAGGCGTGAGTAACCCATCCATCTCGTCCCCTTCATCCTCTTGATCCGCGTCGCACCCAAGCACGCCGGGGTGAATTTCTGAGGGTAGAGACTGACAGACAGGGTCAAGCACGCGATCAAGGCCGGGTACCGCTCGATCGACGGCGCGCTGTGCTACCAGAACGAAGAGGAGGTCGGCAAGGGTATCAAGGACTCGGGGGTGCCCCGCGAGGAGCTGTTTATTACTTCCAAGCTGTGAGTTTGAGCGTGGGTGCGGGGTAGTGCTGTGGGAGGTGGTGTAATGTGGACAGGTAGCGCTTGTGACGGGGTTGCCAATGGCTGCAGGCTTGTGGACGGCTCCAAGCGCTAGCTGCAATTGCCACGATGTACCGAGCGCAGCCTATACTCCACTTGCACAACGTCACTTGTGCTCATCCGCCGTGAATAACACACTGACGGCCAGCTGGTGCACGGACCACGACGACGTCGAGCGCGGTCTCAACACCACCCTCAAGTCGCTGGGGACCGACTACCTTGACCTCTTCCTCATCCACTGGCCTGTGTGAGTAAACAGACCGTTCCTTGGGAGTGTTGGTGCCGCGGTCCGGAGTTGAGGTTGCGAGCCTGCTAGGAGAGGCAGGTGGAGTGTGCAGTCGGCTCGATCCCACGCAAGTTGGGACTTTAGTCCGTGCTTCCATCGGACTTTTCACCGGGGTAAGCCCCAGGTGGATGTTGACTGGCCCCTTGGTTCTGCAGACGAGCCCAGCGACCCATGAGTCTGAGATATGAAGGGAGGGGAAATGAGCGCCAGACCGTCCCCACAATGTTGGTTGGGAACTTGATGCTCGTGAGGCGGTGCCAGGTCGTCAGCGTCGCATAGATGCCAAAGACCCCAAAGACGCTGTTGAGAACCATGTTGTGGATGAGGATGGTGACGACGACGAAGCGGGGATGAGTTAAACACGGCGCTGACTTTAAGCCGCCTCGCCCGCAACGGCACCCACGACCTTTTCCCCGTCAAGGAGGACGGCTCGCGCAACATCGACCGCAAGTGGGACCAGGCCGACACGTGGCGGCAGATGGAGGCTGTCCTTGCGTCGGGCAAGGTCAAGGCGATTGGCGTGTCCAACTTTTCCGAGCCGTACCTCGAGCGTCTGTCCAAGACGTGGAAGGTAGTCCCTGCGGTCAACCAGGTTGAGCTGCACCCGTACAACCCTCAGCACGAGCTCAAGGCCTACTGCCACAAGCACGGCATCATCCTCGAGGCCTACTCGCCCCTCGGCTCCAACGACTCGCCCCTCCTGTCCGACCCCGTCATCAAGGCCGTTGCTGAAAAGCACAACGTCGACCCCGCCACCGTCCTCATCTCGTACCAGGTCAACCGCGGCGTCGTCGTCCTCCCCAAGAGCGTCACCCCGTCCCGCATCGAGTCCAACTTCAAGGCCATCAAGCTCGACGACGACGACATGAAGAAGCTCGACGGCCTCGCCGCCAGCGGAAAGCAGCAGCGCGTCGTCTCGCCTCCTTGGGGCACCGACCTCGGTTTCACCAACTGGTTCGGCCCAGACAACAAGAACGCCCCAGAGGGTACTGTCCTCGAGTCCAAGGGACAGACTTTCCCTTAAGCGACGCGGAACGTCGCGCGATGGACGGTCAGTCCCGGGTGTTTTGGCGATATATTGATTAGGTGATGATATGCAGCCAAATGTCTAGACACTGGTATACGGTATCGGTCCCCAGGTGGCGGTAGAAGCGAGTCGGTGGATGAAGCGAGCCGGCGGCAGAAGCGAGACACCTACTGATACTGTAACTGATCGGGCGAACAGAATGCAGAATGGTGATGGTTCTTCGCAGACCGAACATGGCAGCATCACAAGACAGAAGTGCCGAGAGACACCGTTGGGGGAGAACGTTGACTGGCCCAGCGAAATGCGGGATGGAGGTAGGGGTTTATCGTTGATAGACCGGGAAACGCAGGACTGTACGAGTGCTCCACAGTTTCTTCAGCGAAGGATGATGTTCCTGCCAATGACCGAGAATGATGCGGGAGACAGACAACACAATTGGTGGAGCACCATTTGGACCTACCACTACAAATGATCGCGGGCATGAGCGATGTGGAGCGACCAACCCTGGTCTATAGCGAACGGGGATCTGTTGACGGCGTAGGGGATATCACGTACGATGTGGGACCACCAACCGCCAAGTTCCAAATGTCACGCATCAGGACCTGATATGGAGTCACCAACCCCCGCCTTTCCCGGAGCGCGGGACCTGGTGGCGAAGCACGCCATAGTGGCGCTTCGATTTCTGACCTGTTCTTCAACGAAGACAAACGAACATGGAGCTCACGCGTGTCAACCGTAGCTGCCAAAATAGCCGTTGACGCCATAAGATCAAAGGTATGTGCCATGCGGATAGCCTGCGAGCTCACTCCACTGGGCGCCAACCCTGGCCCCAAAAATGGCCGTCGACCCAATATGATCACAGCTGCCCGCCATATGATTGAAGCTGGGCGCTGTCGCCCAACGTTGGACAGGTAATTGGGTAACTGGGTGTCACGACGGGCACTTGAATCAAGGTGGTGTCCATACTTTAAGCTTTGAGACAGCAGAACGATTGGAGTGCCTCGGGAGGGAGTCGTAATGAAAGAGTACCTCTTGGGGAGTCGTCATTAATGGAACTGGCCTAAAGAGTCGCGCCCAGTCGTGTGCCTTTGGAAGAGTCTTACCATGCCGCGTCTTGATCAGACACCGTCGGTTAGGTCGGGTTGACCCAAGTAAGACCTGGCGCTCACCATGTTTGGCAGCGGGATCCAGTGGCGCACCCTTGAGGGAGGCGTCACGAATGTAGTACCTGTTGGGAGTCGTACCACGCGGCGTCTTGTTCAGGAATACTTCTCGGCCATCGGTTAGTTCAGGTCGACTGTTGCAAGAGCTTACCCTCGTCATGCATGCCTGAGGAGGGGCTGAACTTGAGGCACAAGACCACGCGGTCGCCATCTTCCGCGTGGAGTGCTGCGCGTACCTTTTGCGGGAGCTCGACTCCTCCCGCAGACCACCTCGTTTTGGGGTTGTTTCTATTTTGCCACATTGCGCGATGGAATCGAACGTGGCGCCTCATTCCCGCTAAACCTTGATCCTCCCATCTCGTCAAAAGGGACCGAGCCATCTCCGCTCTCGGTCTTTCCTCGGTTCGGACAATAACCCTCCCCAGCTCGGCATTCTGGGTCCATAGAACAGATCCAATACTGCCAAAAGCGTCGTATGCGTGCAGCTTATCAACAAATGGGAACGCTGGAGCCCTCCAGCCTGTAACGCGCGGGCTGCGCGCGTTCAGGTTTTCACCGCTGTGACGACTTCAGCCTGCCGTTACGCCCAGAAAGGCACGTTGGACTCGATTACTACTGCTGTAGCATGCCATCCTCTCGCCCTGCAGGAATGGAGGACGGTCAAGAGTGTAAGCCATCTCCTCTGGATCAAGAACATGACGCGGCGCGGAATACCCAACAAGGACGTGACGTGTTGCGACCCTCGTGGCTCCACCCAAAAGCCCCTGATTCCAGCGAACGTTACAGGAAGACGTACGTGCCCCTATTCTAATCTTTTGTCGAAGGGTCAAATGTACGACCAAGGGGGGTTCTTGTTTGCGCTCGCACTCGAGAAGAACCTCTGGGCTGTGGCAAGTGATTGGGCGCACGACTCCATCGCATCATCTGGACGCGGTCCAGTACAGGAAGCCCTTCTCATATGTTTCATGGAAGACCCAATCAATATCTGGGTCGGGATAAACTGGACCAACTCGTTTCGCAAAGCTATCGTCTCGGAGCAGCTGGTGAGTAGTTGACAAAACAAAAGCACGCCTTTGGAAGATTCGAACGAGCGCCGGACTCGTGCCTTGCAGCCACCACGGGGAGAAACAACCAGTAATGAAAGTATACTGCATCCCCCCACATGTGCAACACTCAACGGAATGCTGACATCACCTCACTGCCTCCTGGTGCATCTACATTCCTCATGCCGATATCATTCCGGTCAAGAGACACGATGGGCAGGCCAGGCTGAGTCCGAGCTCTGTTCCGACCGGAGCCAACGGGTGCACTAACGCAACTCATGCTTGACGTTCCACGACTAGGCACGGGGCCGGACGATCTGGTTTACCCAAACACTCCCCAGGCAAACTTTCTCCAAGGATAGCTATCGCACACCAAGGTTTCCCATGAATAGCCAAGCATACCGGTCGAGGTCAGGTTGTGTTCGCTCGACAAACATCACCACTGCCTCGACCCCTATTGACTGTGTTGGGTTCAAGAGTCTTTGACGGGTTTTCTCGCTTCCCATCTCGGGTGAGGAATGGACTCGGCGTGCATTGGCAACGTTGCGGCCAGAAATAGGTGACTGCGGACCATCGTCGGCGTCATCTACAGCAACCAAGGCTGCCGCTTCCGAAGTGAAGGACCGACCTCCGAGTAGCCACCCGCCTTTGGGACGAAGCAATAGTCGGGCAGCCAGTTCAACTAGTTTCTGTAAAGAGGATCGTTGAAGTGTTGAAGTGGTTTAAAAGCGGGTATCGCTAACCTGGGTGCTCGCTATCCCGCCCAAAGCCCCATACCTCAACCTTCATCACGTCCAGCCACCACATCCGGCCCAGCAGTAACTCACAAGTCACCTCCGCCGACATGATTGCCTACTACGCGTACTCAAAGTGGAAGAAGGAGCATGACCGGAAGAAGAAGGCCCGCCAAGACCTAGCCGGCAAAGACGAGGACCAAACAGACAAGCCTCTGTACCAGGATGGCAACGAGAGCCATAGCGACGAGAGCCCAGGGGAGGGAATCCTTCTCCCTGCCCGCTACAGCGACCAAGACGCCGGCGCTTTCCCGTCCCAGAGCACACAGGTAGTGCGTAAATGAAGAAAAAAATGTCATCGGCTCATGTAAGTGAGCTTCTCTTTGATCCAGGTCAGGTGGGCGGTCACCTGCTAACGAGCTCTAGCCGCTATTGCGAATCTAAGGTCACACGACAAGCCCCTTGTATCCATAGCCGGGGATGCAGCGGAAATGAAATGGATGTACAATTCTGCAGTGCGGTTTATCGCCACCCAGGTGGCTTCTCGTCGATTCGATAGTCATGTTCGGGTTCTTCTAACGCCGGTGTCTTGAGATGTTGCCTTAACAATATCTTTCCCCAGTCTGCATAGCAAGCGCACGCAGAGGGGTATTCCACGTGTGCATCACTCCGCATTTGTCCGGGCAGTGGTGGAGATTGAAGTGACGATTAATTAACGGTGCAATACCAATCAACAAGCTTTGTGGCTTTAACGGGCATTCGTGGCTATCCGGCGACGCGCGACGGGTGTATCTCGGAACGTCATCGGATGTTCGACTTCGGGCACGTATGGCCGGGTTTGCCGGTCTGTTCACCCTCCGACCCAGAAAGTGTTGAAGGTTAATTGTGGCGATCCTGGTTGTGCGACGCCACATAAAGTGGAAGCTCACGCCCACGTCAGCATCACCAATCGAGGCACGGCACTAACGAGCACTGGGACGACCCCAGACTGTTTCAACCACCCTTGTGTGATCAGGTTTTGGGTTGCGCATACCACCACCCAAGAGATCGACAGGTGTTCAGTCTCCGACCCAGTAGAAGTTGAGGATTAATTACGTCGCTCCAGGTTTTTGAACGCCACCCCAAGTTCAAGCTCACGACCTCGTCAGCCTCACCAAACGAGTCACGTCACCTACGCACACATGGGCGTCCCCAGACTGTTCCAACCCTTGTGTGTTCAGGTTTGGGTCGAGCTTGCCAACGCCACAAAGATAGATGGGCAGGTTGAAAAGCTGTGTGTTCCGTAACCTGTTGTTTCAAGCTTATTTAATTACTTCTTACGTCTTCAAAGTCTGTGAGGAGGTCGGGGGATACTTGCCTCTGAGCTTATTTGCTTACCGCTCGCTCGGGCTCTGCAAGGCGACTCGGAACGACCAGGCGCCACAAGCCTCAGAGTCAGTCTTTTTCGTATTCGTCTGTCAAAAATCTCTTGGCATTACCCCAACACAGTTGCCCACCAACTGTCGATCTCTGTTCTAGGTACAGGTGTCGGAACACTGCTCCTCCGGTACCACCCCATTCCGTCCTTCACAATCATGGAGTTTCAACCACACTGTTTCATGAAGCACCAATGCTTGCAGGGACCATCACCGTACTCTATACCTTATTCTTCATGGAAAAGGAGAGGCCGAGGAAGGGCAGTTCGTCAATCAGGCACTTTTGAAAGCTACCGAGATGAGTAAGGTTTGGGCGCTGCCTAGGGATGATGGCGGTTCTGGACTTGTAAATTTTTCTTGTTGCCCAACACAGAGGAGGATGGATAGAGTTTACCAGACTCGCAGTAAAGCAGCAATCGAGAATTTCTGTTCAGAATAGACTGATAGGGCCCTTGCGGCGAGTAATAGGTCCGTTTTTCCGGAGCAGAGCAGAGAATAGCATCATTACGAACTGTATAGAAAATTACTATCCCCGCACGCGTCGTCATTGCAGAGCCAGTTCCACCGGATATAGCGAATCGCCGATATCACTTGAGAACGCTTCCAGACTCGTACTTGGAAGGGTATTGGGTTCGAGTGCCCGGCAATGTTCGAGTGCCCGGCAATGTTCGATTGCCATGTCCATGTACTTTAGCAAGGTTTGAGACATGACGAATCCGACAGTCTGGGTCGGTGGCGCCTGTCGCCCACAAAGTTAACCCATGCCGAGAATGAGGGATCGTCTGCCGAGCCATTTGGACACCGTACAATCGCCATCGCCAGAAGAGATACATCAAGATACGCACTCTGGATATACAGTACTGTCCAGATGCTTCCGCACAGCCACTCTGGTATGTTGCTATACCCAGCCCTTGGAGGCTGGAGAGAGCAACTGTCGAGTGATGCAGGCCAATGATACTGCAGGGGGTTCTGCTCGTTACCGCATAGATCAGTATCAGGACAAAATTTCCTCCACTGGAGAAGTGTCTCAAGCCCTCAGGTTGGAGAGTGCTTCCCCTGGAAACGGCCGCCGCAACATTCATACGGCCGTGCATTTTCCGGCGGTTGAAGAGGTGTCACACCACCGTCCTTAGGGATCATAGTGACGCCACCCACTTCACTTCCGATCAGGGCACGTGATCCCTTGTCTTGCGCTTGTGGGTGACAAAAGGCCACTTGGGGGTTCATATTTCTTGTGCTTGGCAAGCACAATTGGTGACCAGCTTCCAAAATCCAACCGCAGCAGCGGGCGTTTACCTCGCTGATGATCGAAACAGGTACCAGTTGCGCCTCACCGCCAGCTTCATCCTTCCATGGTTCTTTGATTTTTTGGTCCGTTGCAGCGGAGGCCTCCTGGCCTAGCAGACTAGAGAAAGCCTCCCGTGCATGACGTGACCACTACCAGCCTGTACGGATAGTTTTGCATGTAAACACTGTCATTCTTGAAGTTGACGTATGTACTCCTCGCCGATTTCGACGATGCCGAGTTGCCGGCACCGCCCATGCCCGAAGAAAGTCGGGACTGACTCGATGCCCAGAAAATCATCCCGCTTAACATAACGCCCGATCGCGTCAGATACTGGCGTCTTTTTTGCGTTATGCAAGCGATGGAAGCGTTCCCCGAAAACCCTCCCAAAGAACTGGCTCCGCATTTCCGAGTTTGGGCGAGCCTTGTAACGCGACGTCGTCGTAAGCTTTGGGTGGGCGACTGCGCATGCGTGATGTCAGCGCCGCAATCAGTCACATGTGCTGTCGGACTTTTTTGCCAATGCACGTCCGACGGGGACTGGGGGGAGTCGTGTGCTCGCCAGGCAGTAAGCTCCAACAGGGGAAGTCTAAAAAGCTAAAACCTCGGATACAGTTTTGCGGCGTACTTACGTGCTTTCGGGGTTGTTCCTGTCCAAAGGTGGCAGTGGGGCCGTGATGGAGCGACCGGGGCGCAATTTGGTGACTCGGGCGGTGGAGTGTGCCCGCGGGTCCACTAGTGGGTCCCTTTTGGCCAAGGCCAGTGGGCATGCACCAGATGTTCTTTCAAGAACGCGATACGAGAGAACAAGTCGTATATCTCTGGTGCCTGCGCGCAATACAGGGCAAATGTTGTCACTCGAAGCTTGAGTTTATTTTGTTCTGTTCCTGGGTGTCAATACGCTTCTTCAGAACAGCTTCCAAGGAAATGCAGTCTGAACGTCTTGAACACTCACTTCTCCAACATGTCGGCTTGGATGTCAGGCTTCGGGCCTCTCTCCGACGGACTGTAACGCCTTCTAACTGCGACGACTTCTGGGCCGTGCACCTCATTGTCGTCTGAGCGTGTGATGTCTCTGAAAAAAAAATGCCTTCCAGTAAGTATCACTCTCACTGCGTCGCAACGGTTCATCGAGTGGCAAGGTGGTCTGTTGAAGATATAAAAGAGGGCTCTCTGAGACCAACATGTCTCTCCATTCTCATCCCAGTCCTCTCCCGACTACTACTCCCCTCATCGTTTCCCCACTCTAAAACAAAACGCCAGCGTTCACAGCTCGCCTAAAAACAATCACCATGCTCAACCTAGTCACCTCCCTTCTTCTTGCCACTGGTGCTTCGGCCCACATTGCCCTTTATCACCCCTCGATGTTTGGCATCGTAAGTCCTTTTCATAACATGATTGGCTTTGGTGCTGACGTGGATTACAGAACTACCCCAAGCAGTCTAACGAGGACGTCGCCAACTGGAACTCCAACGATGCCGTCTGGCCCCAGCGCGCCGACCAAAACCTGGATGTGTCGCAGTGGTTTGGCCACGGCTGGCAGGACTACCCTCCGATCCCGGGAGACTACCTTCCCATCGTCTCGGGTGGCTCATCGACCTTTAACCTCGGATGCAACCGTGCCTTCACCAACATGCGGGCGCCCGGCAACAGCGACCCTCTCCCTAAGTTCGCCTGCCTGGCTGACAACGGGCCCCTCCACAATGTCAACCCCCTCGGCGACAACCCCGACCTCAGCCTCTTGTAAGTCAAAAAGCTCGGTGCCACCGAGGAGCTCGCTGACCTTGTAGCGGCGGCACTGCCATTTCCATCGCGTACACCAGCGATGTCAAGGCTGTCAAGCCCACCGACTTTACGGTCATCAGCACCAACCTCAAGTCTCCCTGGACGCGCGAAGCCACCTACAACTTCCCCAGCGGTCTGCCCCCCTGCGTGAGTACCCGCGAGATAGCCACCAGCCTTGGTACACAGCTGACGCGTCTAGCCCGAAGGTTAGTTGGACTTTCCACACTTTCTGGAATCTAATCTCAATATTTTCCGGAGTTTACCCATCCATCATCTTCCGGTCATTTTGCTAACCGGATACAGGTGGCTGCATTTGCCAGTGGAACTGGATTCACCAGAAGCTTCACGGTGAAGGTGAGCAGCTTGTGAAAGACTGGAGCAACACAAAACTGACTCGAAAGGCTACGGCGAGGAGATCTACAGCCTGCTCTACCGCTGCCAGGTCTCAGGTTCCACCAACGCAAACGCCAAGCTTGCCACGCCCGTTCCTCCCGTCGACTGTGCCAAGGACTCCAGCAAGTGTGTGAAGGGTGCCAAGCAGCCCATCTACCTGTTCCAGAAGAGGTGAGTACCGTTCCCGATCCCCACCCTCAGCATTCGAAGTGGGCAGTATGGTCCAAGTCAACCCTTCCGCTCTGCAGATCGGATGGTCACCATGTGGCTTTCATGTGGTAGTCCCTGACCCCGCCATCGCACCTTCCCGTCCTTAGCGTGTTTGCTAATGCTTGCAGCGGAAACAACATGCCCAGCCCAGGCGGTGACGAGAACCCCATCTACTCTACCAGCTGCGGCTTCACCGACGGTGCCCAGAGCGGTATCTTCGCTTAAGTTATTGCATCGAACACCAAAATGGCTGCCACCGGCCCCACGCCCACCCACGACTTCTAAAAACGACTTTACGACCCCATGACCCATCACCGCCCCGTGTACCGACATTCCTTTGAGGGCTCGATGTCATTCCTAGATTGCGAGTCTCCATGCAGCTCGAATAGATTGAACGACCTCTACACGATCTGTATGACTCTCTATGCACGGACTTCATCAAACTCTTCAGTGATCACCGAGACGGGAGTAGAGCGTCGGAGGCACTAACCACTTCCGTTCACCATGTCCAGTAGTGTTGCCGTCAATCAAGCGGGACCGCCCAGTCTGATGACGGATGTGAAACAGGACCCGACATGTCTTCCATTTCGTGGATCGCGGACCGAGAGCATAAGACCAGCCAGTCCTTGTCGGCTCAGGCACCGATACGCGTCGACTCTTCCCGCGGACGGGTTCCTGGCCTGGGTGCTGTCATCCTGCACCAGAAATTGCTGGACTGAGATGGGAGGGTTCATAGTTTCTCTCGTTAGTAGCTTGCATAACTTTCTGTTGGTCCGACCCACAGAACTTCTGCACACACTAATAACGGGGAATGGCATAGCCCGCGGATAGTGATGTTTACGTGAGGACCGGCCAGCGTTCCCGTTTGGCCGCTTGGGGACGGTACTTAGAGTACTGCGGAAGTAGCCCTGGGGATGCTGAGTCGGATGTCAGCTGCCGCGGAGGCTGTCCAAGGTCCCACTGCGCCACACATAGTTGCATGCCCTTGCACATCACACTAGCCCTCAACTTGAAATGCTCAACAGCAAGTGAACTGGTAGTTTTTCACCGACTTTTCCTTGGTGTGCACGCCAATGGCCTGACGAAATTAACCCTAAAACCTTACCATTCACCAGCGTCGGATTTTCATACGCTGGGTCGACGTTGGGTTCACCTTAGCAGACCTTACCCTGAAATGCCACCCATTTTGACCTAGGTAGGCGGCGTTTATGGCTCTATTTACCCTACAACACGTCATGTTGGCTCCGAGAAAGCACCCTGCCTCACCGCCCAGAACGCGCAAGGTCTCCTTGAATGCCCCTTTCAACGCCTCGTTAAAATCCCTTGAATACCCTGTTGTAGTGATCTCTCCCTGAAAAGGAACGAGGGACCGCAAAGTCTGGACACGGCATTGTAAGGGCGGAGTGCAGTGGTAGTGGCATTTGAGTTGTGGGAGGGGAAGTGGATGGGGGCTGAGTTGAATATCGGGGGCGCTGCTGCGACTGCGTCTGCACCTATGTCCATCACGGCGTGAACAGAGGAGGGGGGGGGGGGGGGGAGAGATAGTGGGAATGGGACCATGGGCGTAGTAATGATCTTGATGTCTGTGTCATCTTATCAACTCTCACCTCACAGTGCTCAGTAACGGATCGACTATCTACGCTCTACATTCGACATGACCCACGGCCGGTATGACATCGAGGAGCAGAGACCCATGCTGTCTGTGGACTCGTCGGACGTGAGCGACGATGGCCTTGTGCCGCTGTCCCTTCAGCCCAAGTCTAGGAGTAAGTACTGACTCTACAACGCGTCATATCACTAACATGACCCCAATAGGACGGCCCTCGTTACCTCGGAGCCTCTTCAAGTTCTCCAGGGTGCACGCGCTCCTGTCTATCTTGATATCTGTCGGGAGCCTGACGCTCGTTATGTTGATTGCCGTGAGCCACGGGGAGCGCTTCTCCTGGCGCACGACAGGCTTCAGCATACACGGTTCGCCCTCCCCCGACGTGTTGGACGACCTTGTCACCATCCCTACCTTCGAGCTCAATGACCCCAACGAACCTTTCAACTACAGATGGTACACCCAAGCCAAGCTCCGTTGGCTCACTGCGTGTCTCATCCGTGGCAACTGCCCCCCCAACGCCGACAAGGTAAGGACACCGGCGTTGTTCTTCTCGCTGACACGTAGGTCGTCATTGTCAATACATTCCACTGTCAGTGGGCTCTGGATGACGGCTATCGTGGGGGCGAAGGCGTGTGGTGCCTTGGCATGGTGAGTGGGATATTCAAGGGGGTAACAGTACTGACGTATTCTAGATCGAATCTTGGGAGCGACAAGGCTTCACAGTGCTCCGCGGCGGTGACGTTGACTGGCGTGAGTGGAGATTGCCGTCCACTTTAGTTTCGTTGAGCTGACAACCTCGCAGCATGGGTTTACAACATCTATCGCCAGATCCCCAACCTCGTTCGTGTCATCATCGCCGACTATGGGGAGGAGGGGAACAGACATGGCACATTTGACCAGTACAAGAAGACGGAGCAGCGTCCAGATGGCATTCCGGCGTGGAAGGTGAGTCCAACCGCTGGGGACAAGGGCCGCCAACAGACACAGAGGGCTAACTGTTCACAGTACTTTGGGTTTAGCTACTATCCGACTGGGGGATCAACCGTTGTCGGCCCTGCTTGGATGGTTACGGCGGAAACAGCCATGGGCCCAATGGGTAAGGTTACGATCGACAGGGCAGGTACGGCCTGGCTCACTATTGGCGAAGAAGACCTCAACATTCGTACGGAGAAAGACCACTGCCGTGAGATCTCCAACCACAGAGCAAACACTGACAGGCTAGGCTACACGTACCTCGGCTACCCACTCGACCCGTCGCCCGAGGATACGGTCGTTTCCCCAGTCGACGAGCGACCGAATCGCGTGTGGATCCTCGCCAAGGAGGCCCACTACTTCCACAACGGTCACCAGAGAGTTTACGAGCTTGACTTCTTTGAGCGGGCCCACAACGAGCTCAAGCACGAGTTCCCGGGCTTTGAGTTTGTGGGCGGCTTCCTTGACCACCGTGGCGAAGAGGACCGGGAGAAGTATCCGCTCCCTAAGGTAGTCAGGAACCTTGGTCGACTCAACGCGACTGAGTTTGATAACGAGTTCGCCAAGGCACGTCTCATGCTGGGCCTGGGAGCTCCAACCCTCAGCCCCAGTCCATACCGTGCCCTCTCCAAGGTAAGCCGACTACCTACAGTTGTGACGCATATGTTGACGTCTCACAGGCGGTACCCTTTGCTAATCCAGTGAGGACACACAGGTTATCGGCATTCCTCAACTTGGAACTGACATCGCAGCACACTCTCCGAGACAATGGCCACAACGAGGACACGGGATCATGGTCTTTCATCCAACACGATTCGATGCAGCGTGTTCCAGAGCCGTGAGTGTCAATGAGAGTGCAGTCGGGACGTGACTGACTCTGAAGTTACGTGTACCAAGTACAAGCGTTCAACTACACCGCCTTTGTGGACACTATCCGCAAGGCGCTTTCCACACCAATCCCTCCGTGAGTATGCGGTCCGCACTAGGGAGTTGTACACTGTACACCTCGGTCCGTCACTGACGTCAATCGCAGCTTTCGCTTCGAGCGCATGAAGAGCGACGTCGCTGATCGCCGCTTGGCCGACTTTGTCCAGGCCGACTGGAAGGGAGAAGCAGAGCGGATCCTGGACGCCCGCCTTGCGGGGAGCGAGACGCAGTCAGGCGGGGACCACGAGCCATTTGTATTATAGGCACAGGACAGCATCGTAGTCAATTTTTCGGGTTTATATCGATGTTCAAGGTTAGCATGGCAGTTCTTAGGTAGCATCTCTGGAGTCGGCAACAACGAAGAGCAGAACAGGGGCCACTGCTGGCATCACACCGCTGTAGGAAGTTGGCGCCGAACACAAGGTATGACAGCAACCCTTTTGTACAATCAAACACCCATTTTTTACAAGGTCGCGTGGCCAAATGGTACGGCGTCTGACTACGATTCTTTGAGCATTCTTGTGTTTGTCATCAGGAGATCGCGGGTTCGATCCCCGTCGTGACCTTTTTGTGGCCGTTTGTTGAGCGTGTTCCTTGTTGTGGTGCGTCGGAGGAGCGCGAGAGACAAACCGAAGACGTTGGCGCGGCTGATTTCTGCCAAGTGGCAGATAATCAGAAGATAATAGAGAGTTCCTGGGCAAGGGGCAGTGATGGGAGATGGTCAATCGGTACAGACTAGCATTACCATTACTGAGACCCTCTGATACTTCTGGCACCCTCGAGATGGCCAGGAAGTCCGTGGAGAGGCGGGGAGGGTTGTCCGAAAGGGGGGGGGGGGGTGGATCCTTCACACTTGGCATGGGTGCCACTTTCGCACCCATGGATGTTGGTGCGAACCTGTCGGCAGTCTGAGCCGCCACAGGACGCACCTCCATGGGGGCGAGAGCTTGATTCCATGTCGTGTCGCAGAAGGAGAATGGACTGTCCATGTGACGTGTCATGTCTTGTGGCGCACCGTGCGCTACCTGCCCCAACACTCCCTCGACGCTACCACGCTGCCTCAATGCCGCCCCAACCCCCCAATGGGGTTCCAGCGTTCTCATTGTCTGGCCTTTCCCCATCTTTGGACTTTGGGACGTGTGGGACATCCTGGCCAATGGATGACGAGAGATGGGACCAAATGTGCCCCGGCTGCTCGCGGTGGCGTTGCGAAGCAACATCCTAGTGCCAAGCCTCCTTTCACGTCTGATCTGGCACGCGCTTTCCATGCTGCGGATATGCCGCTACTTCGAAGGAGTGTAGCATCCATGCCGGCTGGGGAGTTTGGTAGTAATCGTCAGCACGGTGCCCGTGGGTTGAGCGCCACATGCCACATTGTGCCACATTCGATTTGCCTCCGTTCGCGGAAGCGACCAAGATGAGGCCCTTGCGGGTGCGAGGATCTGCACAAGTGACCCAAAACGTTCTCATTAGTTCCTGGAAGTATGAAACGGGGGTGAGGGTGTCTTACTGATAGGATGGTGGCGAGGCTGCTAACATGCGAGACCAAAAGCGTGAACGAGAAGCACGACAAGAACGGCCAATGAGGAAACATTGTCATGAAACACGCTCAAGAAACGTGTTGAATCTAGGGGTATGCGAGAAGCATGGACGAGAAGGGTGGCTGCGAAGCAACTGCATGCGACAGACGAACAAAAGAGCTTCTTTAGGGCAACGAGAAGCACCTCGTACAAGTACCGCGGAAGCAAAACGACAAAGGAGGTCATGTGGCGAACATCCCCAAAACAATGGGGGTACCGAGGTCACGGCACTAACCAACTGGAAGGCCCAAGCTTCAGAAGCGTTCTCTGGGACAGTTCCAACAAGCCCCAACTCTGCTGATTTCCGTCCGATCGGGTGCGAAGGCAAAGAAAGTGCAGACGGCAATGGAGGTCTTGCCGCCAACGCACCCCAAAAACAACGGGGTCATTGGATTAGAAGGCCCAAGCTTCAGAAGCGATGTTTGGCGCAGTTACAACAAGCCACATCTCCTTTGGTTCTTTCTGATCGGGTGCGAATGCAAAGAACGTGGTGAGTGACGGCAGAAGGAGGGGTGGTGGCGCGGCGGAAGCTATTGCTATGCCTCGCAATGTGCTTTGCTGGGGACTTCCCTGCACGGGTCGCAAAGGGCAGCAAAGTGGGGAACGCTTGCCTCGCAAAGGTATAAGAAGGGGGGGGTCACCACCGTTTTCGACTTCTTCACCATTCTTTTCATTATTCTCTCTCAACAGCAGCACCACCCGCTTCAAGTCTTTGGCGGCTACGGCGGTCTAAGTGCCGCTGTGGAACTCGGGGACGGGGACCGCAGCATCCACCTCATCCATGGACCCACCTGGTTAGTGTAATCCAGAGCCTTGAAGTAATGTTGCTCATGACTTCCCTTCCAGCCACAAGTCACATGCTGATCATAGCAGAACGCTTATTGTCGACAGCGCATCCCCCATTGCTCTACCGGCCGATAGGGTTGATCAAGTCCCTGGTGCCCACGTTACGGCCTGGCGGCGGTCGGTCTGAAACTACACCACTGCCACGCTGAGCCTCGAAGCACTTGGATGGGAACCCCAGCGTCGAGGACGCAGACGCCAAACGGAGATGCCACAGCGCAAGGCGAGCCGGACTGGGGGGGGTGTTCCACGCGCGTCCACCCAAGCACACTCAGTGCCGAGGGGCTCAAGATCCGCACGCTGGACGTGATCGGGTGGCAACTTACCCCCGTCTTCCCGGCCCGTCCCCGACCTCAACTACAGCGAGCTGCACACACTGCGGCTCTTTGGGAGCACCTCTGACACTGGGGTTAGCGTGGTCGAGCACTTCTACACCCACCTACGCCCCCACCGCCTCGTCGTCGACGCCTCTGCCGAGTCGTTCCCGCCGCTCATGGATTTCGTCCCTTGGACCCATGTCCTGGGCGTGAAGCGTGTGGTTCCAACCTATCTGGGAGCACCCACCGCAACCCGGTCAACGGGCTTGAGGATTTCTGAATCTTCAACCGACTCCACCGCCTCATCATCTGCAACATCTGGACGAAGGTGGGGCTCGTTATGGGGGTTTCGGAAGTCGTTATCGTCCTCGATGAGGTGGCGGCGACGCTCGTGGGAACACCACTGGCAGTAGGGTGCCCATGGAAGCTCCAGCCTCGCTGAAGGGGCAACACTGTTGTGGAGAGAGAAAAGAGTGACACCAGCTGCTCGGCAGCTCGGTCGACTTCCAATGAAGTCAAGAAAACGCGCTGCGGAATCGAAGATCCAACAGTGCGGACTCGCTCCTCTGTTGGCGAGAACCCTGGCGACGCGCCAAGGGAAAGCGCATGGCCGTCGGCAAACGCGCCCAGGTCGCCAAGCGGGCTCGCTCGTCTGCTGGCCAGTATGTTCGCAAGCGGGCCCAGGACGAGGAGGACGAGGAGCGCGAGGACCTCCAGCAGGAGCCTGTCGGGGAGTCTTCCCCTGATTCATGCGGAAGGAGACCCAAACGACGCCTTCCTGATCCCAGAGAAGGCCAACAAAGACAGCGCCAGTGTCAAGGTCGGTGACCTTGCACGAAGACCACGGAGTCCGCCTTTCACAGCGCGCCTCTCTGGCATTTGGAGAGGAAATCATACGGGTCTTGGATGGCGGTTCTACCCTCTGGATCACCGCCTCCCCTCCACCCACCATGCCTTACAGCTACAGCCCCAACATCTACCCCATCTGTGATGCCCACAGCCCGACTGCCACGGGGACTCCGACAGCGGCCGCCTGTCCAGGCGCGCTAATCGAGTAAGGGTCCACAGGATGTCGAACAGCGCTTCCAGCCGGGAAAGATGCCGAACATGATACCAGTGTCAAAAGTCCTCCCCCCGCCGAGGACGCCATCCCTGGACTCCTCGTGGGCAACCGTGCCCCTCACAACTTCACCCCCCACAACTTCCGGCCCACAACTTCGGCCCCCACAACTTCCGGGGTCGTCCCGGAGGCATTCCCTGCCATCCCCGTCGCCGACCGGTGAGTTATCCCCATGTAATTAAATCAATTCCCATACTCACGCAACAGCACGTCGCCTCCGCCCCTGGCGACGTACATCCAGAATGACGTATGGTTGGGCACCTTTAACACGGTCGACGGCCCGTTCGACAACGCAACCGCTGGGCCGTCGACCGGCCAGGTCGCGACGCAGTCGATGGCGATGCCCACGTGCCCCAATCGGTCATGGTGAGTCCCTGCCACCTCCCGTTCTTCGTATCAGCTAACAACCTCAGTTACCAGTGCCACCGCGTCCCGATGGCTGCAACGTCCCAGGTTTTCGGCCGGCCATCCGCGGCCCTCCCTCCCCTTTTTGCGGATGGGTTCACGGGGACCGTCTTCGCCGACAGCTCCGAGCAGGATGACGTTTCGGAGACGGAGGCATCCCCGGTCCCGTCTCGCAGGCGGCGCCTACGCCGGACCCGCGAGCCCGGCCAAGGGCAAGCGCAAGGCCGCTGCCAAGTGCTCCCCCCTGCGAAACGGGCGCGCGCTCATCTGGTGACGAGGCTGTTCGCCAGCAGGCGCAGGAGGAGGAGGAGGCCGATAGGCTTGTGACTTTGTTCATCTCAGGAGCTCGCCTGCAATTGTGTTCAGTTCTGGTACATGCCATGTACCCACCACTGTACGCAGTTGCAGGCGGACGTCTGGAGTGATATCCCAACGTTTTGTGCATACCATGAGTGATGTAAATGTTATCAGAGGGTTAGATTTGTCAGTGACTTGGGAAGTATTCACCGCACAGACTGCGTTCATCGAACAATACAGTGACATCTGTTGACCACTCTCAAGACTAACACCCCCGGCCCCACTCCTATTCTCTTTAAAACCTATGCTCATGTTCCTATTATCTGTCTTTACTTGCGCTTGCCGTACGACTTGGTGGCGTACTCGCCGTTCTCGACAATGACGTTGGCGGGCTCCTGCGCCTCGCCCGCGAGGTAGCGGCGGATAATGTCCTTTGTCCCCGCGGCATAGCGCTCCTGGGCGTCGATGGTGGTGCCCGAGTAGTGAGCGGTCATGCCGTTGCCGCCGCCGAGGGGGTTGGTCATGGTGCGCCAGGGGTGGTCCTGGGGTGCGGGCTGGACGTCCCAGACGTCACCGGCGTAGCCGCGGAGGTGGCCAGACTCGAGGGCCTCGGCGACGGCGTTGCGGTCGCAGATGGCGCCACGGGCCGTGTTGACGAGCCACGAGCCAGGCTTCATCTTGGAGATGAGCTCCTTGTTGAAAAGGCCCTTTGTGCCCTCGTGAAGCGGTGCGTTCTGGCCTGTTAGCACGAAGTTCAAGCCAAGCTCGAAGGCCAATCACGTGTTCAGTGATGGCGTACTACGACGGTAACTCACAATGGTGATGATGTCACACTTGCCGAGCATCTCCTCGAGCGTGCTGGCACGGGTGCCGAGCTCGTGGGCGGCAGGCACGTCGTTGTAGTCGAACCACATGAGCTCCTTGCATCCGAAGGGCTTGAGGCGCTGGAGGACGCGCTGGCCGATACGGCCGCAGCCAAAGGTACCGACAGTCTTGCCCTCGAGGTCGTACGCGTTGCGGGCAACGGCAGCGACGTCCCAACCAAGCTCAGGGGGAACAACCTGCTGGTGCGCAGGGACATAGTTGCGGACAAGGGCGAGAATGCAGAGCATGACCTGCTCGGCGACGGACTGGACGTTGGAGCCAGTGACCTCGGCGACGGTGATCTTGCGCTTGTTGGCAGCGTTCAGGTCAATGTGGCTGTGGGTTAGCGACTGCTAGACAAGTGGGGCGGAGACTGCGTAAACTTACTCGGAGCCGACACCAGCGGTCACGCAGAGCTTGAGGTTGGGGGCCTTGGCCATGATCTCCTCAGTGAGGTAGGCAGGGTGGAAGGGGGTGGTGATGAGGATCTCGGTCTGTGTCGCGTCAGTTACAGTCCTCCTTGCTGAATGTTGCAGCTCAACTCACGTCGTGGAGGTTCTTCTGGAAGACAGAGTTGGGCCCCTCCTTGTCATCGGTGATAACATAGCTGTTCGATCAGCGACTGTCTCTCCTACGTGTTGTCAGAGAACTCACTCAAATCCCTGCTGCTTGAACCAGTCCTCGAGGCCGAGCTTGTTCTCGACGGTGCCGAGGAGCTTCTTCTCCTCCTGGGCGTGCTTACCGCCAGAGTAGAAGACGGCGAGGGCCTTGCGGCCGAGATCGACGCGAGAGGTGTGGAGCCCGCGGAGAGACGAGGCCTGGACAGCGCGAAGGCTGGGGCGGAGGGCAGATCGGAGAGCGGACATGGTGTTGAGTGTTGGGTTGTGGTGGAAGAAGATTGAGGTTGTGACTGTGATTGATTGGGTTGGGAGTGTGGTGAGGTCGAGTGTCGTCGCAACAACGGCCTTCTTATATGTGAGCAGGCGGACATCATTGCATCATAGCAGTGGGCGCGGTATTCTCAGCCACGGAGCAAGAAACGGTGGGAGCGCATGGTAGGAGTAACTACCAGCTCCGATGTGGAGAGCCACATGATGCATCGAAGGTACCTGCTGGAACACTCCATCAACAGGTCCCATCTGCCACCATCACAATGAATGCCGCGACATGCCGGAGATCCTGCTGCCCCTGCGCCCTGCGCCCTGAGTGGGGCGCACATGCCTCCAGGTACAGGTAGTCACCATAGAGTCACTGTCTGTTTGTATGGTGACGTCCCCGAATCGGATTCCAGTTTCAGGTCCGGTGGACAATGGTGCCCCAGCAATTTCGCCGATATCTCAAACTCGTGCCGCAGCCACTCTCAAAGAACACTACAGATCTCAAATGACACCCAGGAAGCGATGTTTACATCTCAAAGTCATGCATGGAGGTTCTCCACCGGAGAAACATGTTATAACAATGCATGCACATGCTGTTCTCCGAGCCCCGGCGGTCCACAAAAGTACCACCGCCGTCTCGGATTCACCAAACGACACCACCACCCCGCGGCCGTGGAAGCACTGGAAGCCGCGAGCAACACCAAGGATCCAAGCAACCGCGCCAAGGCACGGCGCCCGGGCAATAAGGGTTTGTGCTCGTGACACTGACCACGAAGGACGAAGGGGTAAAGTTGATGCCGTGTGCCTAGATGCTGTTTGCGGCATGTGGCTACAACTTCATGCCGCCGACGATGACGTCGTGGGTCCTCGTTAGTGGGCAAGCACGTTGACCCATTGTTCTACTCCCCACGCGGTCACGCGTCGCTAACTGTGCGTGACTGCCGACGGGCCATTGCTCTGAAAGACCCGTTGGGCCTTCGATAAGGTGGACAGATGGCAGATGGAAGCTACGTGGTATTAACCCGTAACCGAGGCTGTTTGTGTACGCTTTCAGCAGATCTCATGAACTTCCGAGTGAACTTCTAAGTGTCATGAGCGGCCGAATGAAACTGGAAAGGGCGATATTGGAGCCTTTAGGTAGGTGTTTGGAAGGCTAGGCCGCCTACGCCAGCGGAAGGCATTCTATATGCGACAACGAGCCCTGCGAATCTAGCCTGGCCATGGTTTGGGGTTGTTGGAGAATGAGAAGGCAAACTTGAGGCTGGCAATAATTCAGCTGGTGAGTCCCAGTTAAACTCTATTGCTGAGGTAGTCATTAATGATAGCACATCGGCTCGCCAGATACTTGGAGTGTGGAGAAGCATTGGTGCCTACAGCCACTGTCTCGCTTTCATCTTTCTGCTCATGCTGTTGCCCCTAGCCCACAATATTCCTGCAGGAGAATACCCCTTCAATAACCACCCCGCGCCACGCCACGACTGCCTTCTTCCGATCGGCGACTGAGACCAGATGCAGAACTCCTGGCGTGGTATGTCGTACGCGTCCTTATCCTGGTCGCTCTCGTAATAGGCGCAAAAGACTCTCCACAAGTCGTCGCTCAAGACTCTCCAAAAGTCATCGCTCACGCTGGCTGCAGTAGCAGCTCGTGACCGCTACCGTCACGCATCGGTAAGAGGGGATGGACGGGTTGCGTGGCAAGAGATTCAGGCGAGCCGTGAAATGAACTGAGGGCAGCTGGGACTTGACGTCCTCTCACCACCCCGCAAATTCTAACATTGCGTCTGTCAGCCACCGATCAGGTAGCTTCATGACTGCAGCATACAGACACAAAAAGGTCTGACGTTTGAGGGGGTCGAACCCTCGACCTCACGCGTTTACTATACGCCCGCGATCGCGGGGTGAGGTGTGAAGCGTGCGCTCTAACCAACTGAGCTAAATCGCCTTCCCATTGACTTCCCGAGAATCGAACTACGTCCACAACGCCTGGCCAAGCAAAGTCAAAGTGCGAGCATCAAGTGTTCGCCGTCTCACAACATTGCAAGTGATCTGATGGACATGTTTGGAGTACATGTGCAGTGTGGGAGGACATACGCCGTGTAGCAGGTGTGGGGGTAAGAAGTGCCACTTTGTGGTTTGGAGAAACACACTATGGCCGGAAGGGTTTAGGGCCGTGGATAGTGGTGCGTTTCGGCGACAGTTCTAAAACACACTACCACCGTGGTCGAAATTATCTTGACGACCATGGGTTTTTGTGAACGGTGTCGTAAAGGACTGGGGGCATCGCTGATCGAAAATGCACACCATGATCCGCAAACTTGGATCTTGGGAGGGGTATTGCAGTTCTCAGTCTGCTCAAAATCACAACATATCGCCAACCACTCTTCCGTTGCGATTGTAGTGCAATTCAGGTTCCACTCACTGCACCGGCGGACTTACACGATCATACCCAGTCGCATCAGCCGGGCCAAACAACTATATATTCGAGATAACTGTCCAAGATTGATGATACAAACACTCGCGACCACACTAGATCGACTCGACCTGGCTCTCACGGCCAGGCACATTTTCCAAGCAGCGTAGCACGCTCACTTCATTTTCACTCCTCATTATCGTCCACCTCATTCCACACGGTTCCCTCACTTTACACCGACGCCCCCGACGACCGCCTCCGATCTTCCGAGTTCCTCTCCTCGCTACTCTTCGTCTCGACGCTGTTCACGCTCCCATCCTCGGGCACGAGAGCGTCGAACCACGACCGATCGAGGGTGATGTTACGCATGCGCTGTTCCAGCTTGTCGAGGCCCAGTCCGCAGGCACACATGCCCATCGGGTTGTCGTCGTGCGTCGCAAACCGCTTCTCGCACGCGGGGCACACGCCGCGCGCGTTACCCACAAGGCTTGGGTCAAAGTCGTGGCGCGGGTGGGGGATCGACGTCACGGGGCAGGTCTGGCAGGCCTGCTTCTCGGGAGGGGTGAAGCAGAGCGTGCAGGGTTTGTCGCACAGTAATGATTCGTCTGCGGGGTTAGTTAAAGTTGGTCTCGATGTCGGACCCTAGATACTGCAGAATTTGCGGTGTTGGAGGGTTCACGACGAGCTGTCACAATACTCACAAGAAGGGAGCTCGATTACCTCGGGGATAAAGGCACACGCAGGCACGACGACAGGCCGGTCAACGACGAGCTTGCGAACTTGCCCGGGCTGGGGTCGAGGGTACTTGTTCCCCTGGGCGTCCTCGCCGTAGACGGAGTACCATACTTCGACTTGGAGCGCGTGCGACACGCGAATGGGCGTAATGACGCTGCTGGTCAGTATTGTGCGAGAGCAGTTGCGGTGCAGTGGGGACGCATTGGGGCAAACGGGAATTACACCGGTCGAAGACACTTTCTCGTGTGGAAAGGATCTAGCAGGAACTGCGAGGGGGTCTCTGCGAGCGACACCCGCCCACGTCTGGCCACTGTCTCTCCTTTACTTCGATCTTGTTCCTCCATTCCTTCTCTCCCATCACTCTGTCCACTGCATACCCGCCACGACGTCGTTTCAACTCACCCTGGCAGAGTGGACGGCCGTCCCCGTTCATCATTGGGCAACTGCCCAATACCCTCCAAGACAAACTCGCCCTCGTCTGTCCCTTGCGCCTCCTTGCCACGCCAGAGAGCGGGTGGCATGCCCATCCCTGGGCGAGTGGGCGGCGGCTTTGTGCCCTTTTCGAGAATGACGAATGGCGTAGTTGAGACGATTGGTGGCGTCTCAACTGGGTCGCGTGGAGACTTGATGCAGCTGGTCTGGTTGAGAGAGACGTTGACGTAGTAGATGGTAGCCGCTTCAGAGGGCTGAGGCAAGTTTACTTGAGTGCGGATGTGGGCCGAGACCGTCCACTGCAGCGTTAGCGACTCTTCCGCGACACACCGACTTCGAGACTGCCGTCCACTCCAGCACTCTCCGTTCCTAGCACTTGGGGTCCTTGCACGTCATCACCACCATGACACAACCCTTCTCAGCTCCGCTGAGACGACACGACACTTACCACTTCGGACAGGAACCGCATATCAAACGGCCCCACGCCATCCACGAACCCCTGCTTGCGCACATCGAGGGTCGTGACGCCGTTTTCGGGATCAGGATTGTACAGCAACGCCACACAGCGTGCCGCACATGCGCTACCGCGGAGCCACTCCACCTCGTCGCCGCTCGCCTGCACGGGATCGCACCATGTCACAGTGAGGTGGGCGAGGATGTCCTTCCCAGGCCGCAAGTCGCGGTCTTCCTCGGACGTTGGGGTCGCACTGCCAGAGCTTCCGGGGCTGCCATTGCGGGCGTGGCCATTGGAGTGGCCATTGGAGTTTGGGCCGTAAGACGTCGGTCCGTTATCCTCCCTGCACCAGTATGCGCTCCCGTTCCAGACGCCCGTCTCCTGCCGTGAAGCAGTGGCGACCGTGGTGCTGCCGGGTCCGCTGCCTTGCCTCTTGACGCGCCCGCCACCGCTCCCTCGGCCTACCGGCAGAACCCTCTGAGGCTTGAGTCCCTCGACCTCGGCGACGAGGTCGAGCTTGATACCACCGCCGGGGTGCACGTCGAACGGCGCGAGAGAGTACGGTACGACGATTGTGAACTTGAATCTGGGCGTCAGCGACTTGGAACATTGCAACCGGCCCAAATGCTCCCAGCGCGCTGCCCCAATGCCGACGGACTCCCAGTGCCAAGCCGAATCCTACTCCTCTGACGTACCTCTGCGAGCCCTCTTCGAGCAAAATCGCCCCCTTGACCTCGACGCTACGCTCGAACAGCGTGTCCTCTTCCCACCCACGTTTGGGTCCCATGTGGAGACGCGCGCGTGAGACGAGGGTAACACGGATACACCTGACCCGCCGCCGTCCCGATCCCCTTGGCACCTCAATCTCCAGCTCGCCAGTGAGCTCTTGGTGGGACGGTGTGTCGGGTGGCAGGAGGGGGTTCCAGTGTCGCCACGTGCCCTCGCGCGGGAGGGTCATGAAGATGCCGCCGTACATGGGGATGTGGATGGTGACGCGCACGTCCGACTTGGTGCGTGATGTCGACGGGCCGGCGTCCGTCGTCGACGCGCCCGTTGCGCGGGAGAGGAATCGCAGCATCGGTGGTAGGTTAGTGCAGGCGTGTGGTGAGTGTGGGTCTGATGAGTGGTTGTTTGGCAAAGGAGGGAGGTCGCAGGTACTGTAGGTGGTCGCGTTTATGTAAATAGTATCGGGTGGAATGACCCGCAGTTCCATATCTCGCGTTGCTCGGTTTTGCTTAGCAAACAGCTGGTCACGCGCTCACGATATGACTGGGTGACTGGACCAGTGGCGTCTTTGGCAGCAACGGGCAGTGCCTGCAATGCATGGAGATGACCAAGATTGTGACGTCTGAATCTGAAAATACAGCCTCTTGATCCCATCGGCATCTCGGCCGCTTCAGGTGCACGACATGCACGGACCCTTGTCGCCTTCTGGGCCCGGCGGGGCTCATGGCGGATCGCTGTGGATCAGCGGGGCCTGGGTGGTGCATTTGCTACCGGGCCGATATCGGGTGAGAACCGATGCCGCACCCGGGCCAAACGGCTTCAGGGTCTACGACTTGACTCGATGGCCAAGCACGTTTGGGTTAAGATTTCGACTCAACCATTCTTTGTGGCGACCCTCCACCACCCATCTTCATCAATAGCTTCCATGTCCTATGTTTCACGGGCGCAGCACATGTCCCTGTCACTGGCATTTAGTCCTCGTATCGACGCCCCTGCCGGTATACTTTAAAGGCAACGTACATCAGTCAGTCCACTTTCGAGTCAGCGGAATGTGACTTGGCAACGTTTATGACCACACTGGCGGACCGGAGACCGCACCGTCTACGCCGTTCTTTACCGTCATGACAATCGTGATGTGTGCGACATGTTCCGGCTGCGTGAAACCCAGGCTTGAGGTAAGGATTGACAGAGAGCAAAAGTAGTAACTCCACGTCTACGCCCAAGGCGTAGAGAATAGTGCCTTGGCCATCCCGTTCGGCGTGCGTTGATCTAATTACCTGTTGTACTACACGTGGGCGAGTGAACAGATGGTCAGCTTTGGGTGCTGACAGCGAGTTCCAAATGGCACGAGGACATACACTTCCTGCACCCAAAGCACAACATGATAATACTTGCTATTCACTCTGTTCAAACCCATCCCACGGGGACTAATTTACTTGAGAGGCAGATCACTTCCCTCGGTGACTGGAGAACGGGTGAATTACTCGGCCGACCTCCTGTCCAGTATCGCCGTGGATCGGGCGGCTACGTGCGACCACGGACTTTTCGAATGCAAGTAACTACAGTACACAAGGGTATGGAGCAGACCCTGTCGAGCCTGGGAAACATGTTTATGCGCCCTTCTGTGTCTTGGCGAACATGGAAGCAGGGCAGGGTGAACGTGGCATTGCCAATTGAGGCCGTTGGTCGATGGTTGACGTGTGACTCTTCGGCATAACTGCATAGCAACATATTGATATTGATGTGGGGTTCGGTTGACGGAGAAGGGGTCATCTTTATTCGAGTCGAGACAACACACAAAAGAGTACCTGCTTACCCATCACTTTGACGAGGTTGGCAAATTGGTTTCGGCTCGGCATTGAGGATCACCTGCTCCACCTGCCACTGAAACAATCGGAATGGCGCCCGCCACTGCATTCCTATCACGCAATGCCTACTCAACCACCACCTACTATCCGGGGGCTTCGCGTTTTCATCTTGGGGTTGTCCTGTAAATCGCTTCTAATTGTAAGGAGCACATTGGCATGACCCCAGCGTGCAGATTCACGCACGCACAGAAAGACCAACGAAACCACAACAGTCCGGACGTGTCCTCCAGCGCACAGTGCTCAAGCCCCACGAGGTCGTCCATGTCGACAACGCCATTGCCGACGGTCGCGTTGTTAATATTAACTTCAATGCGTTTCACCACAATGTGAGCACCGCACCGCCAACCCTTCTCTCAGCCCTTCCTCGTGAGAGCCCAAGCCTAGAGAAAGGAGGGTGTTACACCTGGCGTGGACACTTAGACAGACTACACCCTGCGCTGCTTGGACCGGCATATGATTGAAATGTCGGTCCGCGCCCTCACTACCAACCTGGCGGTGAGGCAATATCGGCAGCACTATTCAGATCATGCGGGTGAGTGACTGCTGTTGGAATAAGTCACTACTCGCCTGCCCCCTGGTTCTTTCCAAACGTACAATCGGACTTCCAAACTCGTCATGTTACTGCGTTTCTCCAATCTTACAGCAAGATACAAGGGGTGACAGAAAAGTATTTTAAATTGCCACTCCTCGGGCTCGCGAAATGCGCCTGACGCAGCACAGTCGAATACCCTCTAGAGAGCTCACATCCTGCTCTCCATCGCTAGACAGCCCATTGTCAGCCGTCCGAGCCCATGTGGCCTATTGTCATGTGATTCAGTTACCCACTGGACCATTTCACTGGATGGGTCGCGGATAAATGCGGGATTTATCGAGCTATCGGAGCCTCCGCACTTCAGGGACCACTCAAAGATATACCAGAAGCATTCATATCAGTCACCTTTAGAGATCCTTGGTCGGGGAAGCAAGCTGTGCCGATGACGGCACGACCATGGCGAGGATATGGGGAAAATAAGTCGGCCGGGGCTTACACTAGCCCTATGCACAGCTTTCCGTACAGCGAAGAAACCCCAGAGAAGCAATTCAAGTCGAACTACTGTTGCCTACATCAAGAGTATGCTCAAGCAATGCAGCGTTATGAGACTTGATCCCAGTTGTATGTGGGTAGCACGCCCTGCGAGTGGCCCACGTTCGCCTGCCACGAAGACACCACGTGATGTGGCGTTTCAATTGATCTGCACCAGCCATAGGTTTGCTTCCGCTGCCTCCCCAGCACCGCGCACACCAACTCACGTTAACGCGCTTTGCACGATTGCTTGCCATGGCCGTGTTCCTAGCGATGCTGATGGCAAAGTTCGTCTGCTCAGACTTCAGGAACGGGGCTGACCGATACATACTAAGCACGCGCTATGACGTCGATCAACCCTGCTGGATCGACGCCAACAACAAATCTCCTATCTTATCCTTACAACCATGTGGCCATGGTTGTTGCTAGTCCCCACAGCATACCGGCATGCCAGCACTTGATTCCCATCGCGGCGCAGCATGGCTGCGCAGTTGCCTACGTCACACACCGTGTCCAACATGTCACTGTCACTAGCACTGCACTATACATTTAGGTCGAATTGTTCACACGCGTCGTCCAAAGGGCAATTATGCAGATCCCTGGGTGGCGTGTTACCTCCACGTTTTGGACTTTTCTTGGGCAGCGCCGTCAGGACGATCAGGACGTTAGATCAAGGATAACCACTTAACCACACCCCACGCGGGCGTCGAACCCCGAAACTACGCAGCTGGCGCTCTGACATGTCCCTTTCTGTGGAGAAACAAGGACATGCATGAGGGCAAGAAGGAAAGGCGGTGCAGACGACACGTGATGGAGGCGGTGACGCGCTCGTACATGTCGAGCTTTTGTTTCCTGGGCTTCTTTTCATCTTTTGTTCACACGACTGCGCATCCTGGGGTAGGGATTTAGCCCTGCCCAGGCCACATTTCTCCACATGTCAGGCAATGACACACCCACTCAGGCCGCTCATGGACACCGACGAGTATGCAGAGGCTGCCAAATCATCACAAGTTACATGGTGTCGACAGACTTGGCATCATCTCCATCCATTACTCTCCTCTTGAACACTTGCCCCAACACCACCTACGAGCTCACCTTACACCGGATCCACACATCCCCCTAACAACACGATGCGGTTATCAGCAACGTTCCTCGTGCTTGCCGTTGGGGCACACGCACATATTGCCCTCTGGCACACGGCCATGTTCGGATTAGTGAACATTCGCGATTGCCGCAACGGAGCGATGGGTGGCCAAATCCTTCCTTCCCTGTCAACAATCCCCCCACGTCTAACGGCAGAACTATCCCGACCTCCCAAACGCAACTGCCCAGAACTGGAATACAAACGGAGTCGTCGCGCCACTCCGCGCGTACCAGAACCTCACAGTCGACGAGTGGTTTGCGCACGGGTTCAAGAACCTCACTCCGCCCGAGGGCGAGTTCATGGAGATTCCCTCGGGCGGCCGCGCGACGTTTGAGCTCGCCTGTAACCGCGCCTACACGAGCTATCGCAACCCCGGTCTCACGGAGCCGCTCCATACGTATGCTTGCAAGGTGGGTTTGGCGGGTGCGTTACACAAGGCGTTGAGAACGGGGAGTGGAGGGGGAGGGGGGGGGGGGGGTAAGAGGGTCATGGGTGGCACGACAATAGCTCCCTGTTCCAGGTAGCGGTGGCGGTGGCGTTCACTCCGCGGCCACTGTGTGTCTCAGGGCGAAACGAACATCCGCCAGCCATGGCTGGCAAAGTTGAGAGGCTCCCCTCCGGCCTCTGCAACGGAAGTCAGGTTCGAGCTTTACCGGTAGGCCAGACGCAAGATGATGCTGCCAACTTACCGTGGTGGTGAGGGGACTGGGGTGTGTCCGAACAGCCATCAGCATACGCAACGGAATGGGCACGATGTCTGATGGTCGTGGGTGGCAACTGTGCTTTCTTTCAACCTTCAAACCCAATCCCTTCTCCAACGCCACGGCGAGGAGGGAAGGGACAAGGCAGTGCAACCCAAAGTACCTCCGAGGGCGATCACATTTGGGGTCCAAAGACAGCAGGCACTTCACTAACAATAGGAGGGGACAGGACCACTACACAATGCCAACAAGCTCGGCCAGAACCCGCTCAACATGTCACTTTTGTAAGACAATGCCAGCCACAGCCTGAGGGGGCACCGCTAATGCCCAGCGGCGGCACCGCCATCTCAATCTCATACACGTCCGACGTGGCGGCTTTGCAACCCAGCGACATGACTGTCATCAGCGTCAACTATACGTCGCCGTGGTACCGCCTCACCGATTACCAGTTCCCCGAGGGCATGCCAGAGTGTCCTGTACGTGTATCTATGATGGGTTGGTGACGTTGGAGGTCTTGCTGATAATCAGGATGCTGGGTGCTTATGCCAATGGAGCTGGGTCCACACCAAGATGGACAAGGAGGGTAAGTGCTATCTGGAATGAGGAGGTGGAGCCATGGTTGGAACGTGCGCTGTAACGGGTTGGGTCATTCATCACCCCCACCGATACTGAATGTGAGCGACAGCTACCTAACACACAGGCTACGGGGACGAAATATACTCTGTCCTATACCGCTGCAAAGTGACAGGCAAGACAAACAAGGACAACATTGTCCCCAAAGGCGAAGTGACGCGTAACTGCGAGGACGATGAGAGCAATTGCATTGCGTAGGTCCTTGAGTCGAGCTTGACTGACCGTTAGTGGACCCAAGCAGCCAATGTACCTCTGGCAGAAGACGTGAGTCTTTGGACGGTGTCTAGGACAATTGGAGTCATGCGGGGACAGTACCAAGGGTTACGTTTGCAGACGGAGTGGGAAAGAGAATGTGGTGGGGTGCGCACCCCCCTCCAGCACCAGTACCCTTGAGCCACGGTGGTCGTCTTCTCCTGGCTTCCTCTCGTCCCTCTCCTCCCACACTTGTTCCTTTGCTAACCTCAGCGGAAACAACATGAACCCCCCGCTCCCGGGCCAGCAGAACCCGACGTACAACATGCGCTACGGATGGAAGGACGGCGCCCAGCTAGATGCGGTCGTCTTGGCTGCCACGAGTGCTGTACCAAGCGCTGTACCAAGTGCTGCCACCAGTAGTGAACCGAACGCTGCCACGAGGGGAGCACCAAGCATCGTGGCCATGTTTGCCATGGCACTCGGCGTGGCTGCGATGGCTCTGTGAGGGGCGCTCTTTGAGGTGCCCTGCTGTGCCCTGCTGCGTCTGCTGGTGGGCTTGTCCCCACACGCTTCTGTAGTTGCTGTACTCGCCCTTGCCACTGAGATATTCCCGTTTAGCCTCCCCATCCCATCCCCCTATCGTGTCCAACATCTCTCAACTCCCTCCATTCATCTTCGGCTCAAACACGAACACGACCCCCCTAGATCCAACACCGATAGACAAGTAGACACACTGTATCTATAGTCCCCACGAGGTTTGTATTCGATCGTCACAAGGCAGATCACGAACCAATGCATAGTTTCTGGAATGTTGCAGTGGGATGGAAGTGGGAGGCGTTGTGAGCCCCTCGTCGGCAGCCGACGTTGCAATGGGGGATACAGATTGGTACAGGTTGGCATGGACTCCTCCATCGACCAAACGACCTTCTGTTCGACGTCAGAGAGGCAGCAAGTGCCGGACAGAGGCAGGCGTTGCACGCTGGTGGGTATCCACAGTGGAGAAAGTGGGCAGACCCATCCACTGGCTGTCGGTGGGATGACTACAGCGGCGAGCTGCGAGCCGCGCCTTTGCACTAGTTCGCTGCACGCAGGACCAGTACCCTGCCAGTGGCCACTGGACCCACAGCCGCATGTTGTCAATCCTGCGTCCTCTCGAACGGCCTCTCCAACTCGGTCGACCATCAGAAGCGCCGCAGAGACGCTGTCCCGACACAGCACCACCCCAACATGGCCACCCCCAACACGATGCATCTACTTGCGCGCCGTACAATGCGCCTTTGTGCGTACAATCTCACCCAGCTCTTCGGCCCACTGCGGAAACCGTTGCTGGACGCGCATTTCGACCTGCTTGATCTCGCGTGGCCTGCGCCAGGCAAACTTGTACAAGATGCCTGCAATCTCCTTTGTGGGTTGTGGGATGCCGTCGTGGCCCATGTCGACGCAGACAATGTAGGTTGCCTCGTCGAGTCTCCCCAGGCGGGCGAGGCACTCGATCCACGTTTCCCAATTCTTGGTTTCGCGGATGAGGCCGTGGCGGTGTCCCCATGCCCAGACCTTGCGGGCGCGGGGGAGGAGCTCGGCGTGCGCGCACGTGTCGAGGGCGACGTTGATGGCGGCCGAGAAGAGCTGGGGGGCGACGGCGGGGTCTGTCCCGGCGCGCCGGTTGACGATTTCGGCCCACACGTCGAGCGCCTCGGCGTAAGCTTTACTGCTCGAGAAGGCGTCCATGAGGGCGGTGAGGAGCGGGACGTCGACGTCAATGAGCGGGTCAAGGGACACGAGCGTGTGCACGTCGCGCACCGCAGAGAGCAGCGCCGAGAGCTGGAATCGGGCCTCGGCGAGCGGTAGCCGGCGCGTACCCTTTGCTGCGGTCGCGTACGCCTTGAGGAGCGACGTGACGATGCGCGTGCCCGGCCGGTGACCTGCGGCGCGCATGTCGCGCATCATGGAAATGACATGCTCGGCAGGTGGCGGCGTGCGCGGCGCGTTGGCTTCGGGGAACGACGCGGCGATGAACGCCGTGATGATCGCATCGTATGCGCGCTCCGTGAGCGGCCCGTTGGCGACCGCGTGCAGGCGCGAGTAAATGTCGAAGGCCTCGTAGTGGTCCTTTGCGCCACGGAATAAGTCGACGACGAGCGGGGCCACCGCACGAGCGCGGAGACGCTTGCCGCGCTGGGCCATGTCGCCCGCGAGACCGAGTGCCGCACGGGCGTTTGGCGGTGACGACGCCGCACACGCACCGAGCAGGGCCTCGTACATTTCCCCGCGAGGCTGCAGGGTATAGTCGAACGCGTTGGCGTCTGCCGCGATGAGCAGGTCGTCATAGACCTCCATGGCGGGGCCGAGCGCCGGCGGGCGCTGCTCACACAACGCGCGGATGAGCACGAGCGCGAGGGGAAAGCTCGCCACGGACCCGTGCGACTGCGAGGCGCGGTACACGTCGAGGGCCGTTTCCAGCCCGTGTGTGTCTGCGTCCCCGACCAAGTCGGCAATGAGACGCGTCCACGCGGGCGCCGGGAGGACGTGGCCCGTCGTGGACGCCACATGGTGTACCGCGTCCAGCACCTCGGGCGCGGCTATCCTCGACCCGTCCGCGCCATCGCTCAGCCGCTGCTGGACGAGAAAGACAAAGGCGTGTGGTGGCGGGTGCCCGTTCATCTCGCGCATCGCGCGCTCGACGGCAGGTACGTCTTTTGCCGTCATGTGGACGTCGATCGCCGTTTGCCAGAGCGCCTGGGCAAGCTCGTCGTCTTCGGCGTTCGGCGACCACAAGTCGACGGCTTCGCGCGCGGCCCCTACGTCCCCGGAGCGGAGGTACGTCGCGACTCGTGCGCGCGCGCTCCACAACCCGGGGTCTATGCCGTCGGTGGTCATCCGCCCCAAGACGTCGAGCACCGCGGCGTCATCCGCCGCTGCTGCCAATAGGGGACCGTACATGCGCTCGCTCAGCACACCCCGCTCGGCAGCAGCTTTCAGGACGCGATCGAGCGCGCCCGCCGGTGTCCCCTCGGCAATAGCGAGCCACTCGCGCGGACCGGCATCCACTCCGTCGAGCACAAGCGCGAGCGCCTCGTCGGCGGCCCCGTGCGTCGCGAGCCCGTACACGAACGCGCGCGTATGTCTCGGTTCTGGCTCGACGCCGTGCACCTCCATACCCTCCCAGATCTCGCGGAGGAGGGGCAGCGCCGACGGGGACGTCCGCGCCGCCACCGTTTCAAGCAACAGCGCCAGCTCGTCGCTCGTCAGCCGCGGCGTCGACGGGTCGGCTGCAATCCGCCCCATCAACGCCGCGTACGAGCTCCGCAGCGTCTCGAGCATCCCCGGAGCAAGCGCAGCCATCACCGCCGCCGTCGGGCTCACCGGGTCGGGGCGCGATTGTCGCCGGAAAAAGCTCCCGAATGCCGCGCGCGGCGCAGACGGCGTCGCATAGCTCCGGAGAGAACTCGGACCGGGGCCGCCGGGCGTCGTGGGGAAGAGTGGTGCCGACGTAAGCGCTACGGCTGGGGCTGGGAAGCGCGGGGGAAGAGTAGCGCGGAACGCCAAGGATGCCGCGCGGCGCCGCGAGAGCGCGGCGGGGTTGAGGCGGGCGCGGAACGGCATGCGCGGGTTTTATGTGGTGGTGTGGGATGTTGTTGAGCCGAAAGGTGGGAGAGCGAACGAGGTGGCCGACTTTCATCAGCGCGCGTTGGGTCACGTGATCGGGTTGAGAGTGTGGCATCCTGGGGTCTTGTGGATGTTAGGGACACTGGCGCGTACACTGGAACGTTACTTTGCATGCAGAACACCCACACGGCATGCATGCAGCGTGACCTATGCCTTCTCTGTGATAATGTGAAGGACGCCGGTTGAGTATCATTCAGTCTGGGGCTTTGCAGGCAACCTTCCCTCCACATGGACACTGCTGCCGGTGTTGCTGGTGGCATGAGGCGGGGCAAAGCTGTCCTGCAGCCCACACAATAAAGTAAAAGGAGTGCTGCCTGGAACGATGGACTACTGAGGTTGACACCACACGTATGGACATGCGCATGTTGTTGCATGTTGCATTGCCGTATTACCGTGTATGTCATGCACCTCCTTGGCCTCTTAAGCATCCGTATTCCACGCCGTCCACGGCCCACGATCACACACAATACACGCGTACACATGTAGATGACGCCCAAGGAGCTCGCATGCGCCCTACCGCTTAGGACTCCCTAAGAGGGTTCTGGCTTCTTGTCATCCTCATCTGCTTGTTCCCCTTTCCTCACCCAGTCATCATGGACATCCGCGATATCCGTCCCCGTATCTTCCCCGCCTTCGAATGGGCCAACAACTTCGAGCGCGAGTTTTACGCCCACCTCCGTTCTCCCAAATACTCGTTTCTCAACCTCGCTGCGTCCCCGCTAAAACTTGTCCGCAACTATCCTCTCGAGCTCGCTACTACTGTGCTCCAACCCCAGTCTCTCGATTACGCGGTGGTATGCAAGATCGACGCGGCGGACCCGGAACTCGTCGTGCTGGGCATCCATGTCGATAATGGCGTCACGGACGTGGCGTACGACATGGTGGACCTGATGAAGAAGGACAACGCATTCCAGGACGCGGCTCCCCGCATCCCAAGCCACCCTCGTGTTGGGACGTTCCGCTTTGCGCTCCCGTCGAACTCGCCCGACAACTACACTCTCGGCCTGGCCCAGACCATGATAGGTACGAAGTATTCTATGGCCGCGGGCGGTGCACCCGTCGTGATGAGCAACGGACGCCGGTACTTCGTTACGTACCTCGACGCCGACAACGCCTACCATTGGACGCGCACTTTCGGCACTCGCGCCGACGGCACTCGTATCGGCGTTCCCGACCTCCCCGACGCCCGCCGTGGTCCCTCGCCACCTTTGTCGCTGAGACGGCCGCAATCTATGTTCACTGCGCGGGCCTCGACCTGTGCGACGACCACACGGCGCCGCTGGTCGAAGCGCGTACCGCACTGCCTCTCTTGTGTGGCGGTGCTCATGTGATCTGATCCGAGGTGGGTGTTGGATATCGACATTCCACTGACTGCAGGCGAGTCCACAGGCAAAGGGCGCCGAGAGAAGAGAGCACCATGAAGAGCAGTAAACAATGAATTAGGATCGTTTGAGCACAAGGCTGGGTTCAGGACCTAAGAATGGACGAGCACTCTCCCCAAGCCACCCTGGTCAACAACAACTCGGCAATGGCGATTTAGCTCAGTTGGTTAGAGCGCATGCTTAACACGAGATGCTCGTGCTCCGCATGAGTTCGACCAAACTGATACCCATGAGATCGGCGGTGCGGTGGGGCCCGTGCGCGTGTGCGGTGCGAAGCTCAGGGGCAAGAGCCATGTTTTGCAAGCCACGTTTCGCGTGGTCGGAAAAACGGCCGACCCTGTCAAACCTCAAGGGACCCTCCTCTTTTGCTGCTACTTGACATGTTCAGCCGCCCGGAGATGACAGGTGTGATGTTGCAGTCGCCTCAGGTCAAAGTCAACGTTGGGGGTGTCAAGAATCTTCGCGAGACGGCATTTTTATTAGTGACGGGCAATCTGAAACGGCTGACCTGTAGTTCTGCGCACTGGTTGAGGCATCCGTCGCCCCCCTCTGGTCGTTGAGGATAGTTCTCAACAGGCAACGTGGCGGAGTGGTTAACGCGGTTGACTCGAAATCAACTTCCTTCGGGAGCACATGTTCGAATCATGTCATTGTCGAGTGTTCTTCACTTTTTGGGTCGCAGGACGGGGCTAGATCCATCGATAGAACTGTTTGGGACGTGCTCTGTCAGCCGGGGGTATTGGCGTGAGAATGTCCAGGTTCTGAAAGGACATCTCTAAGAAGGGTCGCGTGTCGAATATTGCAAGCTGGCCGAGACATAAGCGAGACAAAGGCAGCGAGGACTGCCTTGGACTTTCCAGTGGACGTTTGCCCTGGACGCAAAACCACCATCCAGTCAGAGTGAGGATTGAAAATCCAGGGATAGGTCCCTGTGGATTGCCAACGCCCGCTTCAAGTTCTGAAAGCGCTTGCAACAGCAAGCATGTCCCTATGGCCTAGAGGTTTAGGGTATTTCGCTTCGATCTCTTCCAGGTTGGGACGAAAGGGTCGCAGGTTCGAACCCTGCTGGGGACTGCTTCGTTTTTGGGGGTGCTTTTGAGTAGAATGCCAAGGTCGAAGATGGTACGGGTTCTGCCACACTGCCACATTGCCACATCCATTTTGCTTCCGTTTTTCGGAACCGACCGCTCGCCCCGCTGGCTGCCTTTGTCCTCAAAGGCCTGGAAGGGTTCACCCAACGAAAGAGGGAGACTTCAGACTCTCGCAGTAGAAGACTGCACTGAGTGGACTCCCGTATACACTATGCAACAACACGATAGCTATCTGAAAGCAAATAATGCAGCACGAAGTAACGCGGAACGTTGACGATGCGTCGGCAATAGTGTGTGGGACGTTGAGAACGACGAGGAAGTTGACAGGAGACTTAAGAGAGAAAGGATCTGCATGCGTTGAAATTTCCCGATGCTAGAGCAGAATATGTCACATTATCCCCCCTTGCGTTCTGGGGAGCTACTGGGGAGTCAATAGACGCGCAGACGCGTCGTCCTGTCATCTGTGCCGACCAGTGTCCTCTGCAGACCCGCGTACCCTGTAGGCCCATGTCCCTGTACGGTACTCCTACCAGGCCACCAGCTATTGCCCCTCAACCAACTGCGCATAGCGGGGACGCCGCTGCCATGAGGTTTGTCCGGTTCTTTGGACTCTCAAACGATGGACTATTGACATACTTTCAAAGGGGGATTAGCATTCGGCTGGGGACGGTGGTGACGCAAGAGCCAGTGGTCAAGCGGCAGAAGTGGCAGCGCAAGAACGAGCAAACCATCGCCCAAACGTGACGTCTAAGACGGTGGACGACAGGACGACGATGTGATGAGTTTTGACCCTTGGAACTCACGACAAACCCAGGTTCGCCTTGATCGCGGCCCTAGACATGGGTAGGGGTGAGGGATGTTCATGACCCAGACCACAGACTCTCATACAGAACACGACCATGAACCGCTTGAACGGAGAAACATGCACGCAGTTGCGGTCGATTACGCGGTTACGGCAAGTTACGATCACTAATGGTAATTGGGCGTAACTCCGATGGATGTATGCGAGACACGAAGCGAGTATGTCACATTTTGCATGATACATAATACGTTGAGTGTCCTTCGCGGAGCCCAACTAAGGAAAAAAAATGTATGGTATGGGAGACCGCGACATGTGCGGTGATGCATCGAATTGGGCTGTGGGGGGAATGGGGGAATGGTGGTGGTCGTGATAGGCGCTAGGCGGTCAAATCGAAGACGCCCACCGCAGGTAGGAGCAAAACATTGCCCAGTCGTCCACTGCGGTGAGACGGCTAGTGGACGATTCGACAGCCAGGTGCGCGGTATCGTCGTAAATCTTCTTCGTGAGTGTCATAATGAGGGCGCTGCTTTGAGAGATCTCGAGCCGGGTCCCGTGCTCGGTCCAGGTGCCGGATGACGGGTCAGGCCATGCACGGATGCCTACGACCGACTGGAGCCAGTCGCGGCCTCGAGCGTCACGCGTACCGGGGGGAAAACGCAGGTTGATCTTGGCCTTGGGTATCCACGGCCAACCCAAGTCGGCCTGGATGGCAGCCCTCGCCAAGGCCGACGACGTCACGGTGAGGTGGCCGTCCCCAGGACAACACACAACACGCTGCTTGAGTCAGCGTGGCCGCATGGGCGGAAGTGTGGACTCACTGTGGCTCCAGGAGACGTCCATTCGAGAAGTTTTGCCGCGGTAAGGACCTTGCCGTTGGTTTGCCCACCCTAAGAGATTATCAGCACAAGTGACAAGTAAGACAAACTCACCTTGGCGCTGTCCTCCTTATAAGCAATGGGGTCCAATGCTTTCAGGTAGTTGGGGAGAGAGATTGTCGAGCCGGCTGGGGGCCCAAGGTTCTTGGCGTAGGCGTACGAGGCCTTCTCCGCCGCGGCGCGCCCGGTCTCGCTGTTAAAGTTATCGCCACCCTTGCCGAGTGCCGTCGCCCGATTGAGAGACGGTTGCTTGAGGTGACCGCAAACGATACCGCGCCGGGCAACCTCCCTGTCGCCCGAGGGCACGGAGTAAAACCCCATCGCGAGGATCAGAGCAGCCTCGAGCGTGGTTAGGAGCGCCGAGCGGAGCTCGTCGAGGTCGAGCGCGATGGGTTTGATGAGGCCGTGCACACGCTCAAAAGGCAAGCGCCACGCAAACACATAGGGATGGGGGTTTGGGTTTGGGCCAGGGTAGCCGTAGGTGTAATGGTCACTTGGGTGGCCCTTTCGGTGGGTTGGGTCATTGTGTTGGGCGGTGCGCTTCGCCGCTCCAAGAAGACGGAGGATGAGATCGCCGACATGAACCGATTTCACCTGCTTCGAGCATCCGCTCCCCAAGTAAAAGCTCTTCTTGTCGATGTCAATATAGATGCAACAGTCGAACGACCGTTGGTCGGGGTAAACGTAGTCGGCTTCGGCGGCGGCCTCGTCGTCGTACGTGCCTGTCATGCACAGCTGGTCAACGAGCTTAATTAAGGCGCGCGATTCGAGAACAATGTCGGCGAGCCCCTGGGGCCCGAAGTGGGCGAATATGGCGTCGCGATGCTTGTCCTCGGCCTCGTCCTGGCGCAGGACGTCGAGCGCCTGGAACACTAGGACGAGGTTGGACTTGGCAAGGACAGCGTTCTCGGACGGCTTGTCCACAACCTTGGGCCACAAGTCAGCACACCAGTCACCCAACATGTCATCTCGTAAACTCACAGTCGCGCCGGAACCCAGAGCGCCCGACGACGATCCAAGAGGACGGGCGGGGGAAGGTATATCGGCACGTGCGGGGGAAGGTACTGCGGCCTGGGCACATTAGCACGACCAACGGTCAGTCAGAAAACACTCACCTTGGACTTCTTGCGCGGGGGCGAAGGCTTGTACACGACACGTGCGGCGCGCTCGTCGTCACCGTCCGAGTCAGACAGCATGAGGTCTGTCAAGTGTCAACGAATTGCATCACGAGACTGAAGGGCTACTCACCAATGACCCGCTTGCTCGAGCTGGCCTTGACGGCGCTCGAGGAAGAAACACGCGGGTCGGCCTGCGAGCGTTAGCATTGTCAGTCAACGACCTGGAAAGCACTTACCGGATACGATGCACGACTGGGCCCAGCCCGAGGAAGGTTCAAAGTCTCGCCGAGGACAGCGCGCGTGGCCGCTGACGACTGCAACCACATCAACACACGAACATGACGAGGAAAGGAAGGCCAGCAACGAAACTTACGGGAGCAGGGGTGGACCGAAGCCGCGACGATGGGATGAGGCCAGAGGGGCGAGTCGGTGGATGTGCGGCGCCAAAGTTCAGCTTGCCCTGTTGAAGGGGAGGACGGGAGGGGTTGTCGCGGGCAATACGGCGCGGCGGCATGATGGGACCAGGCGGGACGCTTGGAAAGGGAAGGTAAGAAGAATAAAGACCCGAAGGAAGCAAGGAAGGAAGGGGAGGGAAGTAAGGAAGGTGAAAGTGAAGGACGGTTGAGGAGTGTGGTGAACCAAGGCCGAGGCTAGCACCGATGGGCACGGAAAGGGAAGTGGTGGTGATGAGAGGGGTATTAGTTGGCCCGAGGACCAGAGAAGAGGAAAGAGGGGTATGAGTCGTGGAGAGGAATGGTATGAGAAGATGTAAGAAAGGAAGATCAAGTAACCGTTTTGTTCATCATTTATGGGTGTGCGCACTGGCCAACGTACGCAGGTGACTCGTGATGTCTTGTTTGGTTCAGTCGCAAACGACCGTCTCGCACCCATTATTGTGACGCGGTCCCAACTTTGGTTACCACGCACCGACAACCACCACCCAGGAACCTCAACCTCAACACCGCGAAACAGAACGAGCTCGCCATCACACCATAGCATATCGCCACGATAACCAGCGTGGTACGCTTCCAATCACCAACTCTGAGCTGTGACAATAAATCCTGCCTGCAAATTGACCCCACTTGCCCTAAACCGCAACCCTCTACGCCCCCACTCGGCCATGAGCAATGGGCCTCGGCTTTGCTCACAATGCGACATACTTACACGTTCGACACCTGGCTGCTCTTTCATACGTCTAGTCGCAGGTGGCAAATGTCAGCAATCGGATTCCGCACCATCTACATGCTTTGCATGCTCCAGAGCGGGATGGTACATGATCGTAAGTCTTGCCAAGAAAGGCGGCAGCGGCCTCGAGTGCCACGAGCGAGGAAGGCAGCGTCAACCTTGAGCGACACGAGTGAGGAAGGAAGGTATGCACCCCGCTTTACGCATCCTTCCTTCCCTCCCACCAGCTGCTGAACATGCACCTGTCTTCCTCTTGTTCTCTTCCTTTCTCTCCATCTCTCATTCTCCCCCTTTCACTCTCCACTCTGTCTCCATTCATTCATCCGTCGACTTTCCTCTCACGCTCCCACTCCTTCCGCTCTCCAACGTCGATCTGTAAGTCGTTGCACCAGTTGTATCCGTTACGGGGGTGTCAGCACTGGGCGTAGCATGTCACCTGGACTTGATCGCCTGGTAATAACCCCATGGGGCCTTCCCTCGTTATTCCTTTCATCTTCGTCCACTCACACATCCTGCAGGGCAGGGCCGCGCCCGCGCTACGCAACTTCACGCAACACCACGCAGAGCTCTACCGGTACACTCGTTAGCGCATTGCCTCAGATCATTCAGGAGCAACCATGCCCACCGCGCCCCAGCGGATTGCAGCGGCAAACAACGCCGAGATCAATATCGAACGGCTCGAAGCGCGCGGCCTTCAGCTTCAAGACTGTAAGAGCTCTATCCGAATAATGAAATCTAACGTGGCACAGTGGAGGAACCGGAGACTGACGATGAGGTAGTTACCTCTAACGAGGTCGACAAGCTCGAGGAGGAACTCATCTTTATGAACGACGAGGCCACGCCAAAGTGGATCTATGGTAATTTCAAGATGGACCTTCTCGCCGTCAAGGACGACAAGAACATCGACGCGTTACGGTACATCTGCACGCTGGACTCGCTTCATCTCCGCATCCGCAACAAGTTTGACCCAGAGTTCAAGCGTCCCAAAATGTTACCGTCGCACAACATCGTAAGGAGTATTCGATCTCGGCTCCAGAAAGGCGCGATCGTATTCGGCGGCGACGACATGTGCCAACAGTGCCAGCGGCTGGCGAAGAAGCGCAAGCGCACGCCGGAGGTTTTTGAGATGCGGTGTTGGGCTGTTCCTGGGTCGCTCGACAGGTGCTCGACCTGTGCGAAGGGTTCCACCGAGTGCTCTTTTCAGATGGATCTCCACAAGCCCACGTTCTCCATCTCAACGCCCGAGGACGTCGCCGCTGTCAAGGAGATGCAGGGTAACGTTTACGAGCTGATGAAGGCCCTTCCGGAGTCTGAGATCAAGAAGCAACTCCTCAAAAACATGAAGAAGTTGATCAAGCGCACGGAGACGATTGGTAGTATGGCTCCTCCAAACATGAGGGTTGGCATTATCAACGAGCAACGCCAACGCTCCGAGTGACGCGGCTTGCCATCGTCGCCAGACGGCTTCTTCCCCGTGACGGGGGCAGAGTTCAGCATCCGATCGACCCTGGTGTCGTTGCCTGTGAGTTGGAGTGTCTCGCAGACCATTCTGACTTCTGCTCAGGATATCCCCAATCCAACTCTGTTTCATGAATCGATACCGACCAACACACCCGGGCTCAACCCCGCGTGATTTCTACAATGTACGTGACATCACTCCCTTGATTAAACTGACTGGTAGCCAACCTCGAGCTCAACCTCGCGTCTCGCATCAAATTTCCACCAAGTCCACCGACCACACGAGCTCAACATCGCGTCTTTGGCAATGTTCGTAGCATCGATCCATTGAGTAAGCTGACTGATAGTCAATCTCGGGCTCAACCCCGGGTCTCGCATCAAGTTTCAAGTCAACGATCAGCAAGCTCGGGCCCAACCCCGTGTCGCACGTCACGTTCGTAGTGGACTCGTCCTAGGTGTCTGCTAACTGCAGGTCATCACCATCGTCCCTCCAACGTCATCACAGTCCGCACAAATTCTCCCCCTCATAGTGACACCATCCCATCATGCATCCATGTACCAATTAGAAGATAGTCATAGAGAGCTGGACTGCATAACTAACAGGCGTATTTTCCGCGTCAGTTGTGCACCACGAGGACTTGCTTGTGGCTGCGATCCTTCGACACACGCCACCAGTGTGCTGTAACTGGGCTTGACGGCGGCCTAAGCAAAATACTTCCGCTAATTGCCCCAATTACACTGCAAAATGTATTCCCCGTGCCTGAAACCTCCACCGCGCGGATCCTCACTCTGACTAGATCCCGACTCAACATTTCCTTTGCCACGATTCTTCTTCCTCAACCATTCTCTCCATCTTGCCACCGTTGTCTCTACCACCATGACGGGCGCCACCCGCACGACAGCGGGCGACAGGTTCCCCGCAATGGTTCCCGATCTCCTCTCTGCGCTCCGCGCGCTCAAGGAGGCCAACCCGAAGGCTGTCCGCTCCTCGGTCCACACGTACCCCGCCAAGCTGTATGCGCCGGGCGAGAGCGCACAGGACCGGCACATTACGAGCTGGAAGATGACCGAGCACATGTACTTTAAGAAGGACAATGGGTTCCCCACCCTCGCACGCGGTCTGTTTACCGAAAAGGTCGTCGGACCGTCCGAGGTACCGAAGAAGGCACTCGAGGTGTACCCCGCAGGTGACGTCGAGGAGAGGATTGTGGCGAGGGGGTATGACAAGTTCTTCAACACGGACGAGATGTCCTGGACTAGTGTGAGTGGCGTTGAGGCTGTGGTGAGGGTAGTCATGGTAGAGGGAGGATGTTGAGCTCCTCGTAAGCTCCCTTCCTGCACACCTTCCCTTCCACATGGCGGTCCTCTTCTGTGTCCATCTCCCGTCTAGCTGCAAGCTGCTCCCCAGTGTCCATCTAACCCCCAGTGGTCAGCCATCGAGACCCACACCGAACCGCCCTACCACCTCACGCTCAAGTCGAACGGCTGTCTCATCCTCATCTCGGCACTCTCCCCTACCCACATTGTCGTTGCTTCCAAGCATTCGCTGGGCACTACGATCGAGACCGAGAAGACTACCGAGCTAGCGACCAAGCTTGCAGACGTCAAGCTCGACGAAAAGGCCAAGGCCAACGACGCCAAGTCCAATGTTGCCGAGGAACTCGAGTCAAAGGCTCACGCTGAGGTCGGCCGCGAGTGGGTTGCACGGACCCTCAAGTCGAGCGGGCGAACGTCTCAGGAACTCGCACAGCGTTTGTGGGACGAAAACCTCACGGCTGTACTCGAGGTGAGTCACCCTTTGACCAACATTGCTGACACGCAGCTCTGCGACGACTCGTTTGAGGAGCACGTCATTGCGACACCCGAGCACTGGACTGGTCTCCACCTCCACGGACTCAACTACAACACGCCGCACTTTGGGACCAAGACGCCCGACGAAGTCGGCGCGTTTGCGCGCGAGTTTGGTTTCATCGAGACGAAACACAAGACGTTACACTCTGCCACTGAGGTGCGGCGGTTTACCGATGAGGCGGCCAAGACGGGTTCGTGGGAGGGCGAGATGATCGAGGGCTTTGTCGTGCGCGCGACGGTCAAGGCGGTGGAAGGCCACGAAATGACGCGCCCGCCATATCGACCCGGCGCGCCATTCTTTTTCAAGGTCAAGTTTGAGGAGCCATATCTCCTCTACCGCCAGTTCCGCGAGACGACACGTGCTATGCTTCCTCTTCTGAAGCGCACGACGCCGCAGCAAGAGGCCGAGCTGTGGAAGAAGATTCGTGCCAAGACACGCCGTCCCGAGGTTGGGGTGTACGCCGAGTGGTGCGGTCGCATGATGAGGGAGGAGCCTGCACTATTTGACAACTACGAGCGTGGTGTCGTCCGCGTCCGCGAGCGCTTCCTCGCATGGATCGAAGCAGAAGGCAAGGGCACATGGGAGGCGGCAAAGGAGGGCACATGGAAGCCTAGTGCGACGCAGAGGGCAGAGCAGGACAAGGCGGCGAGGGACGCCGAGCGGGCGACGCTGCCAAAGAAATGGGTCCTAGTCCCAGTGGCTGTACCTGGATGCGGTAAGTCTAGCCCTACGTCATGCATCTGACGCTGCAGGCAAGACGGCCCTCGGCGTTGCACTCAACAAGCTGTTCAACTTTGGTCACACACAGAGCGACGACATTCTGTCCAAAAAGACTGCACCGACGTTCAAGAGGAACATTGTCGAGCTCCTCAAGACCAAGGACGTCGTGTACGCGGACCGCAACAACCACATTGACAAGCACTACACCGAGCTCGCAGGCTTGTCTGAGGAAAAGGCGTTTGTCAAGGCGCTCAAGCCATACAACGTGCGCATGATCGGCATCGTATGGGACATCGACTCGCAGCCGTACCACCGTCTCTTGCGTGTGTGCTCGGAGCGCGTCGTAGCCCGCGGCGACAACCACCAGACGCTCCGCCCTGACCCCACTGTGGACGCCGAGCACGAGGCAGTGGTGGCGTCCTTTTTGCACAACTACACCACCCCAGATCCGACCATTTTCGACACGCAGATCTCGGTCAGCGTCGAGGACGACCAGCGTACCGCGCTGGGCAAGGTCGTCGACGGTCTGGTGAAGGCTCTGGGCATCCCCGCACCCACACCCGAGGCGATCGACGCGGCCCTCGCTGCCACCACTGGATACAAGGTCGTAACGCCGTTCCACGGCCTCGCGCGTGTTGGCAAGACGGTGCGCTACTTTGGCCTTGCACCAGAGCTCGACCTCAACGCCGTTGTTGACGACGCCCTCACCACGCCCATGCCCGAGGCCGCTGCCTCCTCGGCCAAACAGTTCATCACAGCTCTCCGCGCTGCGGAGCGTGTCACCCAGCGCCCGCATATCACCCTTTCCCACGAAAAGAACGTCGCTGCCGAAAAGGAGGCAGCAGGAGAGGACGCCGAACCGGGACCGCACGGCGTCGCATGGAACACGTGTAAGACCCTCGCCGAGTCGCGCATCCCGGCCATGTACGACTTTGACATTACACATCTCGCGTGGGATGACCGTGTCATGGCGTTGGTCGTTGGCCACATCCACCCCAAGGCGGACGATCCCGATACTGTCCACGGAGAGCACAATCCTTCGAGTGGCATCCCGCTCGTCCTCCCTGCCGAGGTAGAGGCCAACCTCCACGTCACGGTCGGGACTCTGACGGCGGAAATCTCGGCGTTCGAGTCGCGCGGCGTTGTACGCACTGCACGCGAGGCGATCGAGCGTGGGCACAACACGGGCGAAGCCGGTGAGGCCGTGGAAGGCGGTGGTGACGTCCACTGGGTCGCTGTGGGACCGCTCAAGGGGACGGGACGTGTGAGGGGCATGTACTAGAAGTCCAGTGTGCATAGATCAGTATAGTTTAGCATAGCATTTGCATGGATGCATGGCATCTCGATATGGTCGACAAGCATTGTTATGATTGAGACACGTGGAAGTGCCACAGACGGCGTTTATGTGGATTTGGTTCCGTCGACGGTCAGGGCGATGGTCGCGTCTGACGCCTCGCTGGCAGCACCTGGCACCTGGACCCCGGTCTGGCGGTGACGCTCGTCGACGACGGCTCGACAAGCGACCACCTCGTCCTCGACATTAGCCCAACACAATCAGCATTCATCACTACGACACAGCACGCCATCATGTCCTTTAAGAAGGACGACGAGTCGGGCGGCAGCATGGGTGGGTAGCGCACACGGCAACACTACTCGGCGCGGCGAGCTTGCGTTCAAGCTCGAGCTTGGGCGCGACTTGGAACGCGCGCCGATACCCCGATGCTCCCGCGGTCAACACGAACCCAGCTAACACGCAGTCCACTTTCAGGACAAGTCGACGGTGATGCAGGAGGCGCGGGTGTTCAACGAGACACCCATCTCGCCCCGAAAATGCCGCGCGCTCCTGACCCGTTTGGCGTACCTGCTCTACATGGGCGAGACGTTCTCGACTCAGGAGGCGACGACGCTCTTCTTTGGCGTCACCAAGCTGTTCCAGCACAAGGATGTGGGTGATGGACAACGGTACTGGAGAGGGGGTAGCACTAATAGCAGGCGGCGCTGCGCCAGATGGTCTACCTCGTGATCAAGGAGCTGTCGACGATTGCCGAGGACGTCATCATGGTCACCTCGTCGATCATGAAGGACATGCAGCCCAACCTCGAGGTCGTCTACCGCCCCAACGCGATCCGTGCGCTTACGCGTATCATTGACGTGAGATGAAGTATTGGGAGATAGCTGACATTCAGGCGCAGAGTGTGCAGAGTGTGGAGCGTTTCTTCAAGGCAGCGCTGGTCGACCGCTCGCCTCCCGTCGCGTCGGCGTCGCTCGTCTCGTCCTACCACCTGTTCCCAATCTCGTCCAACCTCATCAAGCGGTGGTCCAACGAGGTCCAGGAGGGCGTGAGCGCCAAGGCGGTCATGAGCTCGTCGTACGGCGCGGCGGGCGCCTCGGGCTACCAGGGCGTCGCGAGCTCGAGCTACATTATGCAGTACCACGCCCTCGGCCTCCTGTACCTCATCCGCGAAAAGGACCGCATCGCAGTGACCAAGATGGTCCAGCAGTACGGCGCAGGCAAGCAGGCGACCATTGTTCGCAACCCCTGGGCCATCTGCATGCTCGTCCGCTTTGCCCGCAAGGTCGCCGAGGATGACCCGAAGTGAGTGCCCACCCCTACGACGCCTGTAACACCCTAACATCCAGCCTCCAGGGCCAGATGCGCGAGTACTTTGAGTCGCTGCTGCGTCACAAGTCGGACATGGTCAACATTGAGGCTGCGCGTGCTCTGTGTGAGATGCGCGGCATCACTGTTGCCGAGCTGTACCGCCCTGTGGCTGTCCTGCAGCTCTTCCTGGCGTCGCCCAAGACGGTCATCAAGTTTGCGGCCGTCAAGACGCTCAGCAAGGTTGCGCAGACGCACCCGGACGCCGTCAGCTCGTGCAACATGGATCTGGAGAACCTGATCACGGACCCGAACCGCAGCATTGCGACGTACGCGATTACGGCGCTGCTCAAGACGGGCAACGAGGCGTCTGTCGACCGCTTGATGAAGCAGATTTCGTCATTCATGACCGACATTACCGACGAGTTCAAGATTATTGTCGTGGACGCGATCCGCTCGCTCTGCTTAAAGTTCCCAAACAAGCAGGCTGTCATGCTCTCGTTCCTCTCGGGTGTGCTCCGCGACGAGGGCGGCTACGACTTCAAGCACGCCGTCGTCGAGGCCATTTGCGACATGATCAAGTACATTGGCGACAGCCGCGAGTCGGCGCTTGCGCACCTGTGCGAGTTTATCGAGGACTGCGAGTTTACAAAGCTCTCGGTGCGCATTCTCCACCTCCTGGGTATCGAGGGCCCCAAGACGCCCAACCCGACAAAGTACATTCGTTACATTTACAATCGCGTCGTGCTCGAAAACGCCGTCGTGCGTGCTGCTGCCGTCTCTGCTCTTGCCAAGTTTGGCGTGGGCGTCAACGACAGGAGCGTATTCAACAGCATCCGCGTGCTGCTCAACCGGTGCCTTGACGATGTCGACGACGAGGTCCGTGACCGCGCGGCCATGTACATCAAGGTGCTCGAGGAAAAGGAGCTGGCGGACGCGCTTGTGCGCAACCAGTCTGTGTTTTCGCTCGCCGCGCTTGAAAACTCGCTCGTGTCGTACCTCAACGACGGCACGAGCCACGCCGAGGCGTTTGACGTGGCGGCGGTGCCAAAGGTCAGCAGGGAACAGGCGCAGGCCGAGGTGACGTCGCGGCCATCGGCGCTCGAGGCGATTGCGTCGACCTCAGCAGCGGCCCCCGAGCGCGGCACACCGACACCAGCCAACGCGGCCGAGACGCAGTCGTCATACGCGGCGCAGCTGGCGGCGATTCCCGACATGGCCGACTTTGGACCGGTGCTCAAGTCGTCGGCCAAGCCCATCCAGCTCACCGAGAGCGAGACCGAGTACGCCGTCACGGCGGTCAAGCACGTGTTCAAGGACCACATCGTGTTCCAGTTCAACGTCACCAACACGATCCCCAACACGGTCCTCGAGCAGGTGTGGGTCGACCTGCTCCCGTCCGAGGACTCTGGGCTGGTCGAGGACTTTATCCTCTCCATTCCCAGTCTCACGACCGACTCGGGCAGCGGCGCCGCCTATGTCTCGTACACACGAGAGTTCCCCGACGACTTTGCAAGTGCACGGCTCTCGGCCACGGTCAAGTTTGTCAGCAAGGAGATTGACCCGACAAGTGGCGAGCCAGAGGAGGAGGGGTACGACGACGAGTACCAGGTGGAGAACCTCGAGCTGGGACCTGTGGACGTGAGTAGAAGTAGTAGGGTTGGGCAGCGTGAAGGCCCAATCTCAGAGTAGATTGCATTACACGCCGGCGCTAACCCACAGTACATTACACCAACATACGCCGCCTTCGACAGCGAATGGGACAAGCTCGCATCGGGCGTCACGCTTGTGGAGCGCTTTGCCCTGTCCAACTCGAAGAGTCTCGTCGAGGTGTGCACCCAGCTCATCGACCTGTTTGGCATGCAGCCACTCGGCGGCACAGAGCACCCGACCGACCAGTTCCTGCACACGCTCAAGCTCAGCGGCCTCGTCGCCGGCGGCGGCAAGGTGCTCGCCCAGTGCCGCATGACGTACTCGCCCAGCCGCGGCGTCGCCCTCGAGCTCGGCGTCAGGGCAGAGGCGGAAAAGGACGCGCAGCTCCTCTTGGGCGCGCTTTAGTGTTTGTAGTTTGATGTGATCCCTTACGTTAGCGGGAGAGGTGGTGGTGGTGGAATGGTGGCGGCAATGTGTCGGTGTGGACATGCACACGACTGGGAGGTGTGCTGTTAGCTTGTTGACATTGCTGCCCGATTGTGGCGTGTGGTCGCTGCATTGTGATGGCCAAGCCCGTCCCCTCGTTGCACTGCAGTAGTCGACCCCACTTGCTCCCACATAGGACAGGGATCTCAGCCAGCCACCCCGTCACAGTCACTGCTTTCGAGATTGAACCCCGACACACAAGAGTGCACGAAACCCGAACACAATCGCGTGCTGCTCTAGAGGTCCCTGTCCGTGTCGAGGTTGAGGATGAATGCCTGCATAACCTGTGTTTTGTCTCGATTCGCGAGTAGGACGTACTGCACGTACTCGACCGGGGTGTGAAAACGCCTGCCGACTGGGGGCTCAGGCGTGGACAAGAGGATAACGCGGCGCGTGAGGGATACTGGCGAGTCGACACTCGACGCGGCTCGAATAACTAGTTATCAAGCAAATGCGCCAGTGGCTCACACATTTGGTAGAGGTGAGCGACAGCCAACACGTTAAGCCTTGGGGCTCAAACCGCGGGATACATGCCCAACACATGTATAGGCCGGTGTGCATCTCCCTGCGAGTATCGGTATGTGTTGCTCGCTATCGCGGGTATTGTTCACCGGGTCGTGAAGCCGCCACGGCACACTACTGCACGAATTGTGGTACGGCCACCCACGCTTAACCAGAAATTGTGCAGAGTGTTATATGTGTGCCAGACTATTGTCTTACTCTTGCAGCGGATAAAGATGGCCATGCAGGTGGGACGCGGCAGGCCACCCCCAAATCCCAACTACCAACTAGTCATCATGATCGACCCCGGCTTTCGCGCCCCACACCGCCCCAACGTCGGCAGCGGCGCGCAGGAGCTTTTGCTCGGTATACCGCGCACCCACGAGCGAGAGGCCGAGGGGCAACCCCCCCTCCTTGAACGCAGGCACATTGACGACGGGCACGTGCAGCAGTGTCCACATTTTATTGCACACCGCGGGGCCCGTCCAGCGCCGGGCGTCAATGGGGGGCGCGGGCCCGGGCGTGCTGGGCGTGATGAGGGCGGTGTATCTGCTCGCAATGCTGTCAATGACGGGCCGCAGCGCCGCGGCGCCGTCGAGGGCTTGTGTCAACTCGCGGCTTGTCGGCGCCACGTCACTGTAGTGTTCCTCGACTTCGGGGTCGACAAGTTGTCGCGCATCGCCCGCCGCGCGGAGGCGCGCGGCGCGTGCGATTTCGCCGCGGAAACTGCCCCGGCCCTCGCCGAGGGCGACGGCGCGGTGCCACGTCCACATCTGCCCAAAGGGCTCGGGAAGCACGACGTCCTCGACGCGCGCGCCCGCGGACACGAGCGCGGCGCGGGCGCGATCCCACACGGCGATGAGGGCGGGGGTCGCTTCCGCGTCCCAGATGGGCGTCTTGACGAGGCCATACACGTGGCCCGTGAGCGGTTGTGCAGAGCGGACGATAGGTGGGAAGGGCAGCAGAGGCCCATCGTCGAGACCCAGGAGAGAGCAGACGAGCGAGAGGTCCTCGGGGCTCCGGGCGAAGAGACCAACCGTGTCGAGGGTGAGTGAGTCTGGACGTCAGTGGGGGTCGTGGGTGGCGTGCAGAGAATGCTGGAACAGAACCCTTCCAAACGACCATTACCTAGCAAGTGAACGTCACTGGCGCAGGTGGTAATGACGTTGGAGGAGAATAACCTGGAGTAGGTCCACAGCTCCCATGGAGCAGCGCCGTCGCCGAGTATGCCCAGCGCTCGGGTCACCATCCCTCACAGACTCTATTCTGGCACATCAAAGCATCGTCTCGAACCCCAGCTCGAATCAACCGAGCTTGACATGTTCTCAACGAGTCTCTCTCCTGCCCAAGGGCCCACAATCGCCGTGAGTCCAATACAAGCCGAATGCCAACCACGCCCTGTTCGCTGTGTTTGCTGCAGTAAAGCAGCCCTCCCAGAGTTCACTGCCTGGCCGCCACACTACCACAACGCAACCACCAGCAACCAGCCGGCAGCCGGCAGCCGAGCTTGATGGCACATGGGATGCAATGCTGCACATCCATTCCTGTTTTCGCCTCACCCCATGCGGTCCATACCCGTGTCGCCTGCGCCGACCGACTCGTTGGCACAGGCTGATGACGACGCGCGCTAATGCCCACAGGGCACAAACGCGTGCCAGTGCAACTAACGGTCCACAGAGTCACACTGTCCGAGCCGCCGATCCCGAGCCACAAAGCCCACTGGCGCAACCCGGCACACGCCCACGCGATCCGAACCGACTCGGATAGTGATCCAGGCGTGCGCATCCGTGATTAGTACGCAACATATCCAACGTCTCAAGTCTCGGACCACAGCGCACAGCACGCCTCCGAGCCCGCATGCCCCAGCACGAACCCACGCCGAACACGAACGACTCGTCACCGCCGAACCCAACCCCGCATGCTCAGCCGCATACACCCCGCCTAGCGCCGCACCCACATTGGCTGCCCCAAACCCCCCCCCCCCCCCACCAACCCCGAACCCCCACCCCTTCGGGGCGCGGCGTACTCACGAATCTTGACACCATCCCTCGTAATCCCATTCCAAGTGGGCTTGACCCCCCACACGCCACAATACGACGCGGGGCGCACGACGCTCCCGCCCGTCTGCGTGCCGAGGGCCAGGGGCACGTGGTAGTCGGCGACCGCGGCGGCCGAGCCCGACGATGAGCCGCCGGGCGTGTGGCCGGGGTTGTGGGGGTTGGTCGTTGGGGGGCCCGAGGTGGAGCTGGTGTGAGTAGGGCAGGCGGTGGGGGCGGGTGGAGTAGGGGGAGGGGGAGGGGAGGGGGAGGGGGCAGGGGAGGGGGCAGGGCGTGGTGGAGCCCCGCGGGTGGAGGGGGGGGGAGTGGTCAGTGAAGAGTTGGCCGGTGCCAGCGCAGTCATCACTGCGCTCGTCCCTTGCCCGATGTACACTGCCCCAGCCCGTGCGTTGCCTTGCTCACGGCTGCACGAATCCGAAGTGAGACGCGGCAGACGAGGAGTTCTTTGTCAACGCGCCCGGCATCGACACCGCCCCCTCCTCCCCTCCTGTATGATCGTGCTCGGAGCGCCCACCACACGGACATGTGCCAAGTGGTGCACGTCCCCGACCTGGCGTACAGACTCAGAATCAAACTCCACGCATACTCACACGGCAAACTCGGTCGTGTGCGTCTTGCCCACCACCAACGCGCCCAGCTCGCGTAATGCACGCACTACACCGGCCTCGGCTACGTCCCACCCATCCCCTCCCTCCTCCTCCCTCCCCTCCCCCTCATCCCACCCCTCCACCGCCACCCCTTCCAACAGTCCCTCCACCGCCGCCTCCGACCCCTCCACCGATCCCGCCATGCCCCTCCCCACAGCCCCCGCAGTCCCCTCCCCATCCCCATCCCCATACGCCCCGTACAGCCTGCTCCCATGCCGCGTCGGCATGTCCCGCGTATACATGATATCCTTGACCCCCACAGCGACACCATGCAGCGGCCCCCTCTCTGCCGCGGGTAGAGCATCGAGCTTGCGCGCAGCGGCCAGGACGCGCGCGGGGGAGAGGTACGACCAGGGGTCGGGGCGGTGTTGGATGCGGGATAGGAGCGCGCGGGCACTGGCGTTAGCATTCCCGTTAGTGGACGCGTGCGCGGGGGCGTAGATACCATGTGATCGTGCACTGCACGAGCAAGTTCGGTCGCAATCTTCAGCTCGCACTAGCCCACACCGCACTGCACGAGCCAACACCCCACGGGCTCGTGGCCTGATTTGCAAGTTCCCTCGCTGCACGCACTAGTCCTCCACTTTGAGCTCGCCCGAGCGCGTGAGTGCGACGACTTCTCGGGCCGTGAGGCGTGTGAGGCGGCTTGGGGACATGGCCATCGTTGTGAGGCTTGGTTGGAAGGCGATGAGGTATGTTGGATGTTGAGCAATGCCGAGGCGGATCATTCCACTCTGTGCAGCGATTCGTGCCTGAGGGAGGATCATGTCGCAGTTGCATGTCGTCGGGCAAAGCCGAATGTCAAGGAGGACTGCTTTGCCACTTTGGACGCGCTCGACGTGTTTGACCATCTGTTTGTGTGCACTTGGTATATCGATACATGGGCATGGGTCACAACATGCACACCGCGGTTTTGCAGATATATACTGTACTGTCAATCACACACCGAATCCAGACAGGCGACCCTCGTCACCCTCGGGGCAGCAGTGATCGTCATCTGCCACAATGATCAAGCCCGTGTGTTGACATTGTGGCACGATGAGGCCAACGTCAACGTCAACGCCCACGTCAGCATTCTCAGCTGTGAAACGTGTATGTGTCGGTCACTACCAATTACTACATCCCCACGGCTGCCCAACGTCGGCACAGGGTCGGCAGTGGGAATCAAGATGAGTACAAGATGAGGAATCACTGGTTGAGAATGAGTACGCTATTTCCGCGCCATATCATCCTCTCTCACACTCATGTCTCATATTTGTACTCGGCCATAGCCTGCACAGGCCGCAATACTTTCGAATATCACCCCTACAACTACTCTTACTCTTGGCCAAGTGCAGGTGGCGCCATGGTAACACGACAAGGGGACCTGCGTCGGTGATGTGGGTGGGGTCAAGATTGAAGATGATGGGGATGGTACACATGCACGCGTACACGGCCAGTACCAGTAACAAAGTCAACTACACCCGCTGACCAGCAGGCCCGTAATCAGTCGAGGCACGCTACACACACACACAGATGGTCATCGGCGCTGCTCGATGCCGCGCGATGTGACCATGCGATCCCCCGCCCTACGCTAACAACACCATTGGCAAAGGACCATCACCAGCCGCAAAGTACTCGCGCGCATTGACAATCGGGAGCGAGGCTGTGGGTTGAACAAGACGGCGTAGGAGCGTGGGTCACCATCTAACATTGCTCGATAGTAGTGACTATGGCTTCAAGGTCTACCATCCTATCGGCAAACAGAAACATTCGAGTAGCGCTTTTCAAACCCTCGTTACGCAGTCGGTGCCGCTGTCTTTCTCACTGTTGCTCGTATGGTCAAAAATACCATATCTGTCATTTCCAATCGTCAAATCTTTTCAGCGCTTACAGCATCGTGGTCACTACAGCGTCCACTAGCTGACACTGCTCTTGCTGTGAATCGCTCGGGAGGTGACGTCCAAGCCACTACTACTGGTGATGATGGATGGTATGGGAACTGCCGCCTAAACCATTCAGGTTATAGGTGCCAGTACCGGAAACGCACTGCCCTGCTGCGCAAATAGCAAAACCTTCCGTCCTTAGCGCTCCACATGATCATGGGCGACGATCTAGCTGAGACTGTAACGAGAAATGACCATGTGGAGCGTTTGGTTAGTGGAGGAGGTGGTGTATGCCAATGAAGCTTGCGGGATGCAACTCGGCCGAGAATGTTAAACTCAAATGGTGATCGATCTGAAGAAAAGCGGCGGCCGACCCATGAGCATCGAAGGCAAGCCGTCACATGCTGTATTTGTTCCAAGCAAATCACAGGCCCTAGCCTACTGACCGCTACTCAAACAAGCCGTAGCACGTGTCACAGTAGCCGATTAGCCCACGCCACAACCCCCGGTGCCTCGTGCTCATTGCAAGCTAGATAGACATGTGGGTAGCTGGGTAGCGTGGCATGACGCAACATGACCAGCCACACGAGCTAACGATAACAAACAATAGCCCTGATATCGGAACCCAGGACGCGATTGTGATTAAAGCATCCAGATATCTGATCAACTGACCCAACAACACTCAAAGCTGGCCCCCTAAATCCCCTTCTGTGCATAAATCTGTAAGAAGAGGTATCCTACCTCGATGGTTTAATAAATTTATTGCTGGCTTGAAAAAAGACACAGAAGGCTGTGATAAACAACCTTGCCGCACAGTAACAGCACAGTAGAACCTACTTCATTTCAAGAACCTGAAGAAGGGAATGTTCAATTTTTGTCTACATTGTTGGCGTCCTTTCAGGCCTAGTGTTTTATGAAACTGCTGCGCAGAGGGGGTACTACTACTTGTGCCCGAAGAGTACCTCGCTAGATGATGCACCAACTGGCACCTGCGGGTAGATTAACACTGTCAAGCTTGAAGCCTGGAGCTCAAACTTCGACCCAGTGACTGGCCGGCCATTCACTGGTGTGGTCAGTATTGTACTGTATGTATCAACCAGGTTCGTCGCCTGTGGAACAGCTGTGGGTTTTGAGTACCAGTATTATCGACAACATTCCTCCCGTGTGGGACAGCAGTACTGCACTGTGATGACTCAAAAAAATGATATAAAATGAGGGGCTTTTCACCAAACCACTCCCCCCATCGTAGACCCCCGACGCCATCACCAACACACCAACATACCCACACACTACACCCACACCGAATTCTTGCGAAATAGCTATCCACACCTCTAACCACAACTCTCTCTTCTCCTCCCCCCCCCCCCCCCCGTTCCCTTCCTCTCTCCACGTACGTTCAGCAACCATTGCTCATAAAAAAAGAGCATCGCCCAGCGACCATCGCTTACTGCCCAGTCTACCAAACCAACGTCCTACACCCGCCCTCTCAACCGACACTCTGCAGCCAAAACGCCTCAACCCACCGATCAACAGTCAACATAAGCCCACACGTCTCGCGATACTCGCCATGACGAATCACGTCCTGAATTGTACCTTCAGTCGTAACGACACAGTCGTGGATCTGTGCTGCGCGCCGCAACAGCACCACGCCGAATTCAAAGACGAGCAGCTGCAACACTACCGATGACGACTTCTGGCCCTGCGTGCAGAATCAGGGGCTGAGGGTGTCGTGCATGGGCGAAGGGATTATTGTGTCGGCGGCCTCGAAAAGGGCTTTTTTCGTTTCCAAGCTCCTCGTCCTGGTCACCCTACTCTTTATGACCAACGTCGTACGCGCCGATTCCACATTTACGGTCGATTACGTCGGTTTCCCCGAGCCGAAGTCGCCGGTGGCGAAGCCACTGGTTGCCCCTGCGCCCAACGACATGTGTGACCAGGATCCAGGCTGTGACGACCCGTGTATCACTTACTCAACCTCGGGCAACATTGCCGACTACAAAGTGTTCTCGGACTCGAACTGCAAGGACCAGATCGACAACCCGAAAATTGCGATCCCCTGTGCTCCTTTAGCGGTCTGCGCCCGCTCCATGCTGTGCGCTGGTCCCATGCCGGGCTCGTGGCCCAACCCCGTCTATGTCCAGCCAGGCAGGCTGGGGTTCGACTTCGGCGGAGAGCTCGTCTTCACCAAGGGACAGCACTGCTTCCAGGGTGGCGCCGCGGCAGCGGTAGCCGTCATCAGCGCTCGTAGCTCGTGCGTTCAGCTGCAGGGAGTTACCTCAGACTGGGGCATGTCGTACTTCCGATGCGGCAGTAGTGGCCTGGTCGGACGTGACCTCGTCGGCCAAGGCAACGTCACCCACCCAGTCGAGGAGCCTGTCGGCCGCCGGGCAGCAACGTACCAAGGCAGGCTCGAGGGCAGGGGGGGAGGAGCCAACTGCAAGAGCTTCGACATGGATCCGCGGGAGAAATGGATATTCGACGCCTACACACCGAGCAAGAGAGTCAGCCAGAACGTTGGTTGCACGCAGAGTAAAGAATCCTGCGCAATCGGAAAAATTGAACAGTGGACGGAAACATGGACAACCACGTGGCAAACAACCGTTACCGTCTCGGTCGATCCGTTCAGCGTCGCAGCCTCCGTAGGCGGATCGTACGCCCAATCGGTATCGTCATCTATTAGCGTCGGCTCTTCCATTCCGTCGGGGCAGACAGGGTACCTCAGCGCCTACAGCAACGCCGTCGCGGTGACGGGCTGGTTCCGCGACTGTGATGACGGAAAGGACTATTATGGCAGTGCCCTTGTGCCCTCGACCCATATCACATACGAAGTGATTCTCGTCTAAGAAGCAGGCGGTCGTGAAGTGTTCAGGCTCTCCACGACGACTGAGACTCTGAGCAAAATAAGAGAGAGATCAAAATGATAAAATAAAGTATTGGCCTCGGCAATGCAGTAAATTTCGGTGCGGGTCACTCAATAATGGCTGGGTTACCGTGTAGTGTTGCACGTCAGACCGAGTCTGCTCGCGGTGGATGCTTTGACTCTCAAACTAATGAAGTGTGCTTGCAATTGTGCCAACGGCAGTTTGCACATCAACTTGTGGTGTTGAGGCTCGAATCCTTTTGGAATGAAGCTCCTCCCCCTTGATACTGTAGCTCCTGGAGACCATTGCTTTGGTGCCATCATCTTTACCTTTGGTGAGGTCGCTACGACCCTTGGTAACATTCGGGGGTAGCATCATCGCCTCATCGCGCTCTGCCCTCATTGAATCGAGCTCTCCGTCATACTCAGTACCTTGCGAGTATAAAAGAGGTGGTAGAAGTAGCAATGGAAACACTGGTGCGGTGTCGGCGCTTGTGGCGTCCTGGCCAGACGCATGGGCTGATGTAGCGAACCAGCCCCTCCGTGGGCGCTAGGTGCTGCCTAGAGCAGATGAGCCCTGCGAGCTCGTGGAATGCGGGCGTTTGCTGCCTCTGGGCGGGAACCGGCTGCGAGGGGCCAGGCTCAGCGGTGGGTGGAGACTTCTTCCCGCTCTTTTGTGACATGTGGTTTTGTCGCCCTCTCCTAGACGACTTGCAGGCGGAGGTCCCCGTCAACAAATCGCCGGGTATGACGTCCCAGGGGAGAGCTCACTTACACTGTCTTATAGCGGTGGAGCATTGATCTCTGGCCTGGGCGCAACGGGTGCGGGAGCCGCTGTTGAAGAACTCTGTCACGGAGATAATGCTCTAAGGGGGGTTTCGAACGAAAGAAACCTTGTTGTGAGTTTGACATTGAGCTCACGGTTGAGGAGGGCCGGCGGTGAGTCGAGGAAATGCTGTCGAGTAGGGTGGATAGGCCAAGAGGCATGGGCCACAGTAACGGGCCACAGGTGGACCGGCAATGATTGAGAGGTAAAGTCCGAATACAGTGGATTGCGCGCATCTGCTTTGTCCCGTTCTTTGTAGCTGCCTCGTTTCATACAGTAGATAGAGGATCGTCGCCCCATACCGCCGCTCAAAAGGAACGGGGAGTAGGTCAGCGAAGTCCGCGGCGTCCCAGTCGGGGCTGTTGCCACTGAGGATATTGTAATGGATAGAGTGATGCATTCGAGCAGTAGCCACGAGGGCGCTCTATAAACCAGCATGAGCGCGGCTCGAGCTCGGGTGCGAGCGACCAAGCATGTATGGACCGCACACTGCTACAACGGAGGAATGGGGTTCCGATGAACCACATGCGAGTGTGTACAGAACATGGCTGTTGTCCATGTGCAGATGGCTGGGTCCAGGGAATCTTTACGACAGCCCAGCTGACGAGAACTGCTCACACGGTGCACCATAACAAGAAACATGAAACTCATACTGCATCAGACATTGCGGACAGACGACATGAAACCAAACCCTGCTGTCACTTGCAGGACCTTGCCTGCCTTTTGCCAAAACTCTCATAGTACCCCTCGCTGGTTGCACCACGCTTGCGGTTAAGGCGCTGCAGTCGCGCTACGGCCAATAGTGACGCACCCACGCTGTCGCACACTTGGCACCCCCGTCCTCGCTTGGGTCTCGACTGCCGGCGGCTCGTTCGTTTGGGTACGCGTATTCGTACCCGGCATCAGCCCCACACCAGCACCAGCGTCTCACACCTATGCCGTCGGTCCGTCGGGGGTGAGTCACCTTGCCGGCCGATCAGCAACCTCGAGGGCCACACCAGCGCGTGAGACTTGAGAATACGAGAACTGAACCCGAGAACCCGAACCCGAGAATTCTCATCACGTCGGTGTGGTATCTGTTGCCCAAGTGTTATCGGACAAAAGTCCGTCGTGTCGCGCGGCGATAACAAGCAGACAATCAGGCTGCGGGCATGCGGGTTATTCCCAGGGACGAGATTGCGTAGGTGCGCACGGACGTGAGGATGTGAGCTTGCGAGCTTGCTGCTCTGCATGAGCATCAGGTATTTCCGGTGCTGCAGTTCTGTGCTTTTTGCTTTGTATACTGTACTGTCGTTCTGTTTATATCATCTGTACGTGCTGCTGTTGGCGAGGATGTTGCAGATGTAGAGTGTGCGCACTTGGCTCAGTCTGACTGCAAATAGCTTTTCCGGTGTGGAAAGGGGGATGCGGCTGGGTGAGCATCGGGACGTGAATGGCTGACCCCGTCCTGCGTGAGACATACTTTGAGCATCAGCGCACATTCAACTGGCGGTGGCTGAGGTCAACCCTGCAAACGTCGTGTTCCTGGGCACTGGGCAGGGAGGACTGTACCTATTTTGGCCCAGTACGGCTGGGGCCAAGATTACGTATCCCCCTCTTGGCCCCTTAATGACGCTTGTTTGCTCGGCCATGACTATGCTCTGCCCTCTCGGCTCGCGCTAAGAGCCACTACGGGCCGAGGCCGGCAATGCCGGATCATACCCAGAGTGTCCCAGTCCCAGTCCCAGTACCAGTCCCAGTCCCAGTCCCAGTCCCAGCATCCCAGCGTCCCAGGTCGCATGTCCCACGCAGTCCATCATGTCGGGAGCTGTGGGCCGCGAGTAGCGGAGAATCACACTCTGGCGCCGGCGCCCTCGCCGCGACCATCCATCGTAGCCTGCGCAGGCCGCATTGCTTTATGTACTACTACCACTACTTTTACTCTTGAGCAAGGCCTACGATCCCCCTAGCTTGTTGCGTCTACGAAGCTACGACTGCTGCGCGGCTCGTTCGCTTGAGTTTGCGTATTCGCCAGCATCCGGCGCCAGCATCCAGCGCCAGCACCAGCACCAACATCTCGCATCTGGCATCTTGCTAGTTTGGACTTTTCTGTACGACATCTTGTTCCATCCAGCGACGGCGTCGTTTGTATCCATACGCCCCCACCGTCTGCATCGACACCACCTGCTCCCCAGCCCCCGACACTCCCTACTCCGCCCCGACACTCCCTCCCCCCCCGACACACACACCATGGGCGCCTTCGACTTTCTCCTGACGGACCGCAACAAGGCCGGGTACCACGACCCAGTCACGTCGACGATTGACTGGTGCGAGCTCAACTACCTGTACTCGTACTACATTGCCGAGTTTTACAATACGCTCACCAACGTGCCGGTGATTCTGCTGGGGCTGTACGCGGCATGGGCGACGGTCCATGCGGGTGTGCCTGCGCGCTACTCGCTCGTGTACCTGGGCCTCGCGCTCATCGGCGTCGGGAGCTTTGGGTTCCACTGCTCGCTCAAGTGGGAGTGGCAGATGATGGACGAGTTGCCCATGGTGAGTGTGTGTGTTTGTTTGTGGCGCCATTGGGTGGTGGTGACATTTCGGCGGCGCCTCTTAACACATTCCGCAGATCTACGTCGTGTCGTATGCCGCCTACCTCGCGGCCGACACGGCACCCGGCTTTGAGCCACGGTACGGTCTCTGGGGACCCCTCGTCCTCGTCGCCTGGGTCGTCTTTGTCACCGTCTCCTAGTGAGTCCGACCCACCTGCACCTGCACCGGGCGGGTCTGACACCCAGCTACTGCGCGGACAACCCGGTCCTGCACCAGATCGCATTCGCGACCATCATGCTCTCGTCCATCGGCCGCTGCGTCTGGCTCGTCTACCAGCTGCCCCGCGAGCGCCGCGCAAAGATGGGCCGTACGCTCGCGACCGGCACCGGCGTCTTTGCATTCGGCTTCCTCATCTGGAACATTGACAACCAGTTCTGCCACCACTGGCGCGCAGCCCGCGACTATCTTGCCGATCATGGCTTGGGTATCATTGGCCCCGTCACTGAAGGTGGGAGAGACTATTGCACAGCATCGCCTGCGACCCATCGCTAATCCCAAGGGCATGGCTGGTGGCACCTCATGACGGGCTACGGCGGTTTCCTCATCTTCACCGCGTGTATCCGTGAGTACGAGTACACCCACACTAGTTGGGCTCCATTCCTTCGGTGGTGCTGCGCGACACACGCAGGTAGTGCTCGCAGCCACTCGGCCACATGCTTGAGCGTTTGGAACCATCCCTACGCAGCATCCTCCCTCAACCCGACGACGTCGCTTCCCACCCTTCCCATGACTCCTCCCACGTATCGACCTACGTCCACGTCTCCCACGCACCCTTTCTCATGCCAACCTTCTCCCGCACTCAATCACCCAAACCATTCACCACTAGCCCCATCCCCATCCCTACCCAATGCACCTCTGTCCCCGACACCGCAAACCAGTTACACCCCACCCCAACCTCCACTAACACCCAGAACTCTGCCTCTCAGCAAAGACAAACGCGTACGCGTGGGACTACGACTCGTCGGCCTGGTTCCCGATCGTCCACCCCGTCGACGGCGAGGACAAGGTCGAGGAAAAAGCCCTGCTCGAGGCCACGCGCGCCGCCGAGTCGGCACGCGGCTCGCCCGCGTCCAGCGTTGCGAGCAATGGCAGTATCTGAGACCGAGTGTGGAGAACGAGAATGAGAACGAGAACGAGGCGGTGGACGATTGTTAGAAATGTAGCCATTCTTTTGCATTTGCATTTGTGCGTGTACGTGTGCGTGTGCGTGTTGGGGTGTGAGGTGTGGAGCTCCCTGGGTCGTAGGTGAGTCGAATGCGAGGTAGTGGGTGAGCAATGAGCACGATTGAGGACGCAGCGGTGACGACAAACGTGCGCAGCGGGCCAAGTGCACATTGCGAGTGCCACAACTGCCAAGTTTGTATAACGCCGAAAAGGAGGCCAGCCATGCCAGCCAGCCAAGGACTCTACTCGTGGTGCCACACGCACCCTGGCACGCCCACCGCAAGCGCACACACCCACCCGCCCTGGCCACTCTTTCGCAATTGTTTCGTCGTCCACCTTGTCACTATTGTATTATCCTCCATCAACATCCACAATGTCCGACCCTTCCGACGGTATGTCCCGCCCCCGCCTCCGCATCCGCACCCGCCTCGGCCCCATCCCGGCCACATCCTCGGCCACCCCGGCCCTCCTCTCGGCCACGGCCTCGGCCCGGCATCGCCTGCCCCGCTAGCGCCCGTCTATACGCCTGTCTTGTCTCGTCTATACGCCCCTCTTCCCTCGTCTCCGTCTTGTCTCGTCTCGTCTCTCTCCCCGCCTCTGTACTCTGCGGTGCCCATGGCCCTCGCTGTCCCAGCTGGCATCCGACATGGTCGCATCCCAGCACCCAGCATTGTCTCGCATCCCAGCCCAGCACCCAGCAGTCGTCCAGTCCGAGTCTAGTCCACGACCACCGCGTCCGCGACCGCGACTTTGCGACCACACTTTCTTCTCTTCCGCTGTGAACGGCTGCATCCAGCATGGTGTTGCGACAATGCAGATGCAGCGTCGGTCTGCTGTCGGTCACGCTGTGGGCTACGTCCTTTGGGGCTGGCTTGTACGACTCTGCGCCATGGTGGCGCAGGCATGGCGCCCTGTTTCCAGTTTGGGCGTGAGCAAAGTGCACATCCACGCGCGGTCCAGTCCAGCCCAGCCCAGCCACTGGCCTGTCCCACTCCACCCAGCCCCGCCTCCCTCCCACCACCCACTGCACTGCACGCCAGTTCCAAACCCCGCCCACCGGCACCCCCTTTGCATGCTGCTCGCGCCTTGCTCTCCGCTCTCGCTCCCACCTCACCTGTCCGCCTTTTCCAAACGCCTTCACCACCCGCACCGACTGACGCCTGACCTGCAGTCTGGCAGAACTCGGCCCCGGCCGGCGACAGCTACACTGGCGAGAACCGCGAGGCCTCGCCGCGCCGCGACGACCGCGAGCGCGAGCGTGAGCGCAGCCCTCCCCGCCGCGAGCGCAGCCGCTCGCCTGCGCGTAACGGCGGTGGCGGTGGCGGCCGTGATGGCCGCGACGCCCCCCGTGGTCGGTGAGTTGAAATACACGATAGGCAAGGAGGCTGCTGCTCGTAGGAGACGGCCTCCTACCGACGCCCGTACTTTGGGGCCACTCTGATGGCAGCAACGACGACGGCTCAGTCAACCCTGGCAACAACCTGCACGTGTCTGGCCTGGCGCGCTCGATCAACGACCAGGGCCTCGAGGACTTGTTCTCCAAGTACGGCAAGATTGTCAAGGCGCAGGTCATGAACGACCCCCACACGCGTGCGTTACTGCGCCGCGACGCGAGTCGGCAAAGACTACTAAAGAGGCGTGTTTTTTCCTGTACTGACCATTTTCAGAGGAGTCGCGCGGCTTTGGCTTTGTCATGTTTGAGACTAACGACGAGGCCGAGGCGGCCATCTCTGCGCTGTCTGGCACGACCCAGGAGGGCCGCTTAATGACCATTACGCACGCCAAGCGCGCGCGTGCGCGCACGCCCACGCCCGGCCGCTACCACGGCGTCAAGTTTGAGGGCCGCGGCCCGCCCGGCTACGGCGGCGGCGGCCACTACGGCGGTGGCGGCGGTTACGGCGGTGGTGGCGGCCGCTACGGCGGCGGCTACGAGGACCGCCCGTACCAGCCCCGCTCGTACGACTCGCGGTACGCCGACCGCGGCCCCCGTGGCTACGACGACCGCCGTGGTGGCGGCGGCTACGACGACCGCGGCCCCCGCGGCTATGACCGCTACGACGACCGCCGCGGTGGCGGCGGCTACGACGACCGCCGTGGTGGCGGTGGCTACGACGACTACCGCCGCGGCCCGCCCCCTCCCGAGTGAGTCCGACTTTGGCGCCAGCAAAGAATCTGGTCTCACCTTGTGCCCATCCCTGATAGCGATTATTACCGCAGCCGCTACGACGACCGCCGTGATGACCGCCCCCGCTACGACGAGCGCCCCCGCTACTAGACTACGTGTTCCATCCCCCCGGCCGCCGACCCCGGCCCGACCGAAAAAAAAAACGCATCATGTCGACGACGCTGGCGCTTGGCGCAGAGGTAAGATGAAGAGCATGGGGTGAGAAAAACGAGAATGAAAACAATCAGAAAAAAGTGGTAGTAACCGCATGGGCGAGTGCCCGTGTATGCAATGTCAAGTGTGTCGATGGTAGCTGCGTGGGTATCGGGGACGCTGTTGCTGTCGTAGAAACAGGAGGGGTGCGAGGTGGGAGTAAACAGCGAGGAGGTGGTGTGGCGAAACAGAACATACGGGCAACAGGCGCAGATACGCAGGGGCAGGCAAGCAAAGCGGCACACGAGCAGCACAACAGCAGAAAGGAGAATGCAGGGCAAAAGGATCAGAGGTGGTGCTGCAGAGAGGCCTTTATCCTTGCTGCCCTGGCGCTGGATGCCGTGGTCGCCATCTGGCACTGATCACATCCGGACGCGACAGCCGCACGCCAGTGCTAGTCCACGTACGACGCGTGTCGACACATCTGCCCAATCTGAGGCAGCTGTGCATGCAGACACAAGCGAGGGGAATACTCTACGCATTGAGGTTCCAAGTACGATGTTGATCCAAGCGTTCAGAACACTGACACGGTGTCCATGGCTGGCATGTGGGGTGGTGCGTGTCCTTGAATACCACATCTGGGACGCCCGCCCTCGACCGTGTTCGCGCAGCCACCACGTCACAACCGCTCATTCGCTCCCAGCCGCCCGCTCTCGCCCTCGCCCTCGCCCCCGCTTCGCCCTCGCTCCGTACGATACTATAATGTGCATGGGATGCGCAAATAGACAAATAAAAATGGACGAATATGCCGGCGCACACTGGGTGTACCGCATGCGCCGATGACCAATGACTATGGATGGCCTCGCGAGGCTGGGTACTCTTTACAACTGGGGTCTGTCTGGGTTGGGTTTGGTGTTGGGTTTGGGCTTGGGGTTGGGGTTGCAACCCAGTCCGACGTGGTAACGATGTGCTGTCGACGGCCGCACTCGGGCCCGACTGGCGGGTACTCGCTCCAGCCACTCGTCTACGCGCCTCGACCTGCGCCTGCCTCGTGCTTGCGCGCGCTTGCTCGCCAATTTGGGCCTCTTGGCCGCTTCACCCTCCTCGCACTTGCTACGCCTGCGGCCTCGCCTGCACTCACTCGCGCATCATGTTGCGCGGTGGCGGTGTACTCGCACTCCTCCGCTCGGCGCTCGGCGCGAGCGCCGCCGATGCACCCGCTTTTCCAAATAGACTCTCGAGGAGGCCGCTCGGCTTGGGGTCGCGGTGCTCGTTGTGGTCGGCGCGGTGGCTCGAGACATGCTCGTGGTGCTCGACATGCCTGCGGTTCTGTTGGCGGCGCTGGGGCACGTCCGTGATGGTCGGTGGCCACAAGGGTTCAGACTGGGTCGGCGTCATCTTCTTCTTTCCCTTGTCGTCCCTTTTGCGCTCGCGCTCGCGCTCACGCTCGCCGTCTCTCTCGCGGCCGTCCTTTGTGAGCCGTGGCGTGCCCCTTGGCGTGCCACCGGGCGTCCCTTCGCCGTGCAGCTTTTTTGCGTGCGGGCGCGCAGTGAGGCTCCGCTGGTCACGGTCGGGGGGCGTATCCTTGCTCCGTGGCCGACCGCGCTCGGGCTCTTCGTCATTGTCGCTGTTTGCTGCGCTCGACCCTGAACTCATCGGGATCGCCAGTGCGCGGGTCACGGGCGACGGTGATGTCGTGCCGCTCGACAGCGTCGGGGTCGGCACAGCCGCAGACAGCGCCGAGCGCACGAGCGCATAACCCCGCGGCTCGGTGAGGGTCAGTGTGACGCGGGGCGCCGTGGCGTACGCCGGGTTGGAAAACTGGATTGCGCGGGGTTTGGGAGCCGACGTCGTCGACCCCGGTGAGGTGACGAGGCCGTTGCCATTCAAGATGCCACTCCCGCTCCCACTCGACGTTGTCTCTGCCAAGCTGTGCTTGCGGACAGGGATGATGGCCTCGCTCTGCGCGCGGGCCAAGGGAGGCGGCACAGGAAATGCGTGGCGCAGCTGTTTTGTAATCTCGGACAGTTCCGACGAACGCAGGTCCTCGGCAGTGCCAGATACAGCGCGTGAGCGGCTCCCGGGTCGCGATGTGCCCCGCGACGACACCTTGCGCGTGCGACTTGGGGGCCGACTAGGGGCGCGGCTCGGCGCGCGGCTCGTCGTACGCGAGTCGGGTCCGCTGCGGCTTGGTGCACGCGACGTGCTACGACTTGCATGTGGCGGACGTTCGACCTCGATACGTAGCCATGCCTGCTGAGCCCACCCCTTCTTGCTGCGTGCGGGCCCTGGCGATGGGGTGGGTGCCTCGGGCCGTGTTGTAAGTGGAGGGACAGACGCAGAGCGAACCGGAGGTTTCCTGAGCCCCAGGAATGCCGAGACCCAGTTTGGACTGTCTGGCGGGCGCGGGGTCGGCGCCGGTGTGGGCTCTGTCACGGGCGGTCCGAGCGGCAACACGAGCTGGAGCACGGTCGGGTGCACGTCTGGCACGTGGTGGTACAGGATACCAGCCGAGCGGAGGAGATACTTGATATAGCTGATGATGCGGCGCTCGGGCTCGCCACTAGGATTGCGGAGAACGATGGGTGGGTGCTCGGCGCTGGCGTCCCACTCGGGTTCGGGCTCGAGAAAGAGCGGTAGCGTATACTTGATATCGGCTGGGAGAAACGTCGTCGTCTTGAAGCTACCGCCTTTATGGGAAGCGGCGTGGGCTGCGACGCGCGCGCGCATCTCGTCACCGACGTCGTACGCCGCAAACGCGGCCATGCGGCGACGCCCGTCGATCGCGGTAAAGGCGCGCATCGCGCGGCGGACACGTACCCATGCTTCCTCTTCGTTGACGCGGTCCTCTTCCGTCATGGTCCAAGCATTAGGGCCGAGGGCATACCACGGCGAGGCAGGCGGGTACAATTCGTCGAGTTCGGCGAGGCGTTCCGCCGCACGCTCGCCCATGATAGTGCGCGACGTGTGTGTGGGTCCGAGCGGGAACCGCTGCTGGAGAAGCAGCGACAACATGGTGAGTGCAATGCACCAAATGTCCAGTTCGGGCCTACGGGGGGTGTTAGTTACCATGCGCAGGATGGTCACGCCGGTCACGTCGGCAATTCGGGGGTGCTCGCCACCCGCGGGCCGCCACCACTCACCCATAGTATGTCACCTCGCCCGGTCGGCGATTTAGTGCATGGACAATCTCGGGACTCTGCCGTCAGCCACTGGCGATCCGTGGGTACGCACGTGAAAGGCAGGCGACCCGCAGCAGGTTGTGAGCTTTGGCTCGCTCGCAGAAAAGTGTGTCGCGAGGCCGAGGTCTGTGCGGCGGTCAGAAATTTGTGCGACAAGTTTGCGTGAGTGAGCGTGTCTCACCGAGTAGGAGAATGTCGCCGGTGGCAACATCGACTAGGACATTGTCGCCCTTGAGGTCGCGGTGGCATACGCGTCCTGCGTGCAGCCCGTCGCGCATCACGGACACGAGCTGGTCGAGAATCTTTGCTGCGCGAGACGGCGCCACGGGAGCTGGGTGCTGGGGGAGTGGAACATGCGTCGACGCGCATTCCTCTGTGTACGTCAGTTTGCGGCTCTGTACCTGGGGTAGGCACGAGTCGACGCGGTATACGCCCGCGAGATTCTCTCACGCACCAACGAGGTAAAAGTGGCCTTCTGTGCGCACGAATCCGTCGACGCCAATGAGACACGGATGGGGCGCGAGCTGGGCGAGGAGTGTGGGTTCGCGGAGGAGGCGGGCGGCGATGAGCGGGTGATGGGGATGTAAGGGTGTGTGTTTGAGGGCAAAGTACTTTGGCCCCGTCGACATGGTTAGGCCTTGCTGCAGGCTAAACGACGTGGCTGCGGACGCTACCGACGCCGACGTCGGCGTGGGCGACTGCATGCCCGAGGCGGGCGACGAGCTCGAGCCGGGACCTGCCCGGACTTTGTAGACGGTGCTAAACTTTCCCCTTCCGAGCACGCCGCCCTCGCTCGCGGGCAGGTACGTGTAGTCGGCGATCCCGCGTGCGAGGAGGGCGTCGGGCGAGGCGAGGAAGACGGGTCTAGTGTGTGGCTGGAGGTGAGCGGGAGCGCGGGCAGGAAGCACAGAGCAAGGAAGGAAGGTCGTCGCCATGGGTCTTGCCAGTGGCCTACAGATTTTTTTCTTCCCTCGGCGGGTGAGCTCAACTTACCAATGCATCCCACACTGTCGCGTCTGGCGCCGGGCCGCCGTAGACGAAGAGCGTGCCCGCACCCGGCGGTCCGGTCTCGTCGCCTTTGTCGCGCTTTGCCATTATCGCATCGGGGACGGCGCGATCAAGGTGGGCGGAGGGCGGGAGCGGGGACGGAGCCGGCGCGCGGTGGCGGCGCGGGGGTGAGTGTCGGCGAGAGGGGCGGGGTGCGGGGACGGAGGTGGGACCGAGGTGTGAATGGGTGGCGGAGGGATGTCGATGTGCGATGTGAGTAGAGCGAGGTAGGTCAAGTGGTGAGGTCTGGCGTGACGATGTGTCGGACGGGTGGGATGTGGGCGGTAGGTACGGATGGCGGTATGGCGGGTTTGTTGCCAGGATGGAGGATGGGCAGTGCTTGTCTGGGCAGGATTAAGGATTGACAGGATTGTGTGTGACGCGCGATGCCGGCGACAAATGGGATCATCCACCGCGGGGGCCCGGCAAAGTGGCGTACAACTCACAATCCCACCCAAAAGCCGACTAGAACCTGCAATTCGTTTTTTTTTCTCGTCACAGTTAATACCTCGATTAACCAACTAGAAGAAGATTTGTATGCATGCACTCAGTCTTGGGCATGTGGGTTGCCGTAGCCGACTTGGAGTCGCAGGTGGGCTAGTCCAGGGGCAGCAGGGACGACAGCCAGAGTGGCGAAAGGAAAGAAAAAAAGCTTATACGGTGGGCCCCATGCGCCAGTGCCGGCGCAGATCGGACCATGCCGAGCGGCAATCAAAATGCCACCCCACACAACCCATGTCCCGGTGGAGGCACTAGGCACAACCCAGTACACCACCTTTTCTCTTTGATAGCCGCGGTGGCTCCTCAACCAGTGAGCTCGTGCCACCGCTATTCCTCGGCAATGCGGCAACTCTGGCAATTCTGCAGTTGGATAGCGAGCACGACGAAAAGACAAAAAGAGACGCAAGAAAAACTGCGCCTACCTGCGGAGATGGTCGGGGGGACCAGGGACGAGCGAGCGTGCACGGATAAGGCAGTGGATAACGACGGAGATAAAGAGCACATGGCGGTAGCGAGGACGAGCAGAGCAAGCACAAGCAAGTTCAGGCTGCAAGGCACGGGCGACGGCATGCAAAAATGCATCCCAGGGGCCCAGGGACCCAGGGACCACCGTTTGTTGACTCGTTTTCAACTACTGTGCTGTTTTCCAACCACCCAGGGGTTCCCCGCACGGGCACATGACTACCGGCGCCGCTCACATTCTTCCCTGAGTAATTATCCCAGCTGGGCTGGGACACGCAAACTCTGTTGCCCTCGTCCTCCTCGGCGGCCGATCATTACTCCGCCTGCCCAGGTGTCCAGGTGTACACCTGCCGCACTAGCCGCAAATCAGTCGGCACTGTGCGGCAATGGCCACCACCCAACCCGGGCACCGGCCCGCCGTCCATAGCCACCCACCCAGGCCAGCCAGCCAGCCAGCCAGCAGAACCGCACCGCACGGTACACCGAAACCCCGGTCCCCGTCCAGCCTGCAGCCTGGCGCACCGAGGATTCCCACCGTACCGCCGTGCCCCCTAGCCCGTGCCAGTGCCCCCGTGCTCGCTTGGCACGTTGCCCCCCACGTGAGCGGTTTAGCCGCGGTTCATTTCCACGCCCAAAACGCCGGAATCCAATGAAACGCGCGCCTCGGTGCGGCGCAGGTCTGCGGCGCTGCACGCCCTCTCATTCGGTCTCGGCGTGCGCTTCCCGCCGGCGGTGTTCCAGCATACAGTAGGACGGAGCTTGGCGAAGAAATGAAATTCCAATAACCCAGAACGCCGTGCTGCCTGATGCCAGGACACGGATAGCACGTAGATTGGGAAATACAAATACCCAGTACAGCAGTTGCAAGTGCAGGTTTTGCAGGGTGCAGCTCTAGGTGGCTTACAGGCTGCAGGCTGCGTTGCTCGTCGTCAGGCAGCTGTTGCATCTAGGCGCTTATCGCAATCGGCGCTCCGACAAATTTCCCCATGGTAGGATGGTAGATACCAAGTTGCCATGTTATCCCCAGCCCGCCGCAGCAGGCCGCAGGCTACCAACTAGCAACTGACAAAACGGTAACCACGCCGATGCCGAGATAGCTAATCTGCACTCGGGCGCAGGTCTCATGTCACTGGCCACGCCACCGACCACCGAGCACGGGCCACGCCCCCGGCCTCCGGCAGCCACCGGCAGCCAAGGCGACAGGACACACAGGACACGAGACAGGGTTCTTTGGCTCTGGCTTTGGCTTGCCGGCTGTTGCCTGCGGCCTGCTGGCATACCGCGCTGAAACATGTTATCCGCTCGGAACACGGAGCGATCAAGCAAGACCCGGGGTCACGGACGCCTTTGTGGGTTCTGGAATTGGAGTTCTGGGTCTTGGGCTCAGCTTGGGATTGGTCTGGGTCTTGGGCTCAGCTTGGGATTGGTCTGGGTTGGGGTCGGGTTGGGCTCTGGGATGGGCTCTGGGTTGGGCTCTGTTATGGGCTTGGTTGGGCTCTGTTATGGGCTCTGGTGGGGCTCTGGGTCCTGGGCAGGTGTGTATGGCATTATGGGCTGGCTCTGGGGTATGTGTCCTGGTGGTGGGTTAGTTCTGGGCTCTGGGTAGTGTGGCGGTGGCACCGATTGTACTCATAGCGTCTTGCATCTACGAGCGTCGACGTGGGAGTCTACTGGCCGCCAACACCTTCTAGGACGATAATATGTACTGGGGTAGTGTCCACGACAATGCTGCCCACGCCGAGATCCTGACGCAACTGACAGACCCCGTTTCTATGCAAGTAATGCATCGCATCTACTTCTCTGATCCCCACTGCGCGGCCCCACTGCCCATTGGCCGATGGGCAGGTCCCTACGCCTCCCTCCGGGGTGCTACCCCTACCCGAGCAAATCGGCATTGCCCGAACTACTGAGCGCAATAATCATCTCGTCCTCGAGATACTTGCTGACGGCAATCGAGTCGCTGAGGCCCTTGCGTCTGCGCGTCTTGAGCACAAGATCGCGCGCGAGGTCCTGGGCCTGTGCGGGCTCGAGGGGGCGGAGCTTGATGGACGTGTCTGTGGGGTCGCCGGGGACTTCTTCCCAGTGGTCAAACCACATTTGGGGGAATGCCTGGCCCATGGTGGCTGTGCGCAGGTCGGTCTCAAAGCCGTTGGCGTCGAGGACGGGGATGAAGCCCTTGACCGTGTACAGGGGCGAGCCGGGCTTGGGGTCGTCGCGGGTCACGCGCCCGCGCCGGCGTGCGAGGACGGCGTAGACGGCCGCCACGCAGTCGGCGGGCGCTTGGACCTCGACGGCGTAGATTGGCTCCAGGAGGCGCGGGGACGCCAGCAGCATGGAAGAGTAGCACACGCGGCGCGCAGTCGGGATAATCTGGCCGCCGCCGCGGTATATTGGCTCGGCGGCAATGTCTGCGCCAAGTAGCCTAAACTTGACATTGCGGATTGCTGCGGTCATTAGCTAGGGACAGTGGTACCGCTCTCAACTCACGCTCGTCACACAATGGGCCCTCGCGGGTGCCCCACTGGAAGCCCTGCTTGACGCTCTCGCGCACGCTCAGCAGCAGCTTTGTGTCGACCTCGGACGGCAGCGTGTCGTTGATGAGCACGTTGGGCCCATTATCTTCGGGTCCAAACGCCCAAATGTTGCGCGACGCCAACAAGTCCCAGCCATAGTTTTGCTCGAAAAACTTGCCCCGCTCCTTGTTGGTCATCTTCATCGTCACCTTGCCGCCCTCGATATCCCTCGCAATGCCCTTTTCGAGCGGCTCGGCAATCATCGTCAGCTTGTTTCTGCGTGTCAGCAGTGGTACGAGACTACTCGACGCACTTGTGGTTGGGTGTTTGGGCGTAGCATTTCAGTGCCGACGTCTCGAGCACGGTCTCGCAAAACTTTGTGACAGGGTCCGAGACCTTGATCTCAATCTCAGAGTAGAGTTTGCGCAGGTCGTGGAGCACAGAGTCGAGGTAGACCTCGCCCGTGCCGAGGATAATGTGCTCTCCGGACTCTTCGACCTTTGTCACGAGCAGCGGGTACGACTTGTTGACCTTGCGGAGGCCGTCGAGCATCTTTGGCAGCTCGGAGGGGGCCAGAGGCTCGACCGCGACCTTGAGCACAGACTGCGTCATGTGCTTGATCGGGCGGAAAATGTACATGTCGTCGTCGACGCCGCGGCTAAAGATGGTGGCCGTCTTGTTGATGGACGCGTCGACGCCCGCGAGCAGGACCAGGTTGCCCGGGTACGCCGTGTCAATGTCGACATTGTAGCGCGACTCGTCAATCATGATGCCGTCGACAATGGCAGGGACCATGTCCTCTTCGTCTTCCAGGCTGTACCCCTCGCCGAGGACGAGGACGGGCTGTCCGCGCTTGACGGTACCGCTCATGACGCGGCCAAACGCACGGAACTCTTGCGCATCGGTCGTGTGGAACAGCTTGGTGACATGCACCACGGTGGGGCCCTTGGGGTCGCATGTGACGAGCGACTCGGCAAGCCCCGTGTTCATGGGTCCCGTAAACGTGTGCTCGACCTTTGAGCGCGCATTCTCAGTCACAGACGGGAGGTGCTGGGTGATCATGTCGATGAGACCCGTCGCGGGTCCAAAGAATGCGTCGAGCACAACCTTGAGCAAGGGCCGCACGTCCATCTTGTACACGGCGGGTTTGAGCGTGATGCGCAGCTCGGCAAGCGTGTCGCGCAGTGTCTCTGAACTCTCGCTCAGCACCTGCGTGTACAGCTTGTACAGCGGCTCGAGGATAAAGTGGACAAATGACCGCTTCGACTCGACGTCGGCCGGCGTGCGTGTAAACTTGCGCCGCTCCGAGTCAAAGTAAATGTTGCCCCACAGACGCTTGGCAAACTCGTCAATGTCAAACGCGCCAAACTGGTCGGCGTACATGGCCGCAAACGTGCCGAGCGTAAAGCACCAGCCCATCTGGGTGGATGCAAACGCGACGTTGCCGCGCTCGGGCGAGAGACGGTGCGCCTCGTTCGGGTCGACGCTCGCAATGACCGTGTTGACCTCTTCGATCGTGTGCTTGATCTTGAAGAATGCTTCGCTCGGCGGCAGGCGGAGCTCGAGGATCAGGCGGTCGAGCTTGTTGACGACGAGCACAATCTTGAGATTTTCCTGCATCGCATGCCGGATCACAGCCTCGGTTCCCGCCATGACACCCTCGACCACGTCGACGACCAGCACGACACCGTCCACCAGCCGTGCCGCGCACGCCACTTCGTCGGCAAAGTTGAGGTGTCCTGGCGTGTCGATAATGTTGAACAGCCGCGACTTGCCGTGCGAGTCGGGCAGGACCAGCGTCATCGGCCCAGACTTGAGCGAGATGCCCCGCGAGCGTTCAAGAGTGTGCGTGTCCGTGTACCGTGTTGGCTGGTCGGCGTCCCATGTCAGCTGGTGCGTCTCAAACACGAGCATGTCCAGCAGCGACGTCTTGCCGTGGTGCAAGTGTCCGGCGACCATGACGTTGCGCATCTGGTCCGGGTACTGCAGCATGTCCACCATGAAGCTGTCGTCAGCGCACTTCTGGGACAGTCAAACTCACTTGCGGTCAAACCGTGTCACGGGAAGGCCCTTTTCCTGCACGGTGAATGAACGCTGCTTGATGGGTGCGACAATGGGCTCGGTCAACGGCTGCGCGTCCTCTTCCTGCACCATCGTCTCGACGTCGGGGCCGTACGTCTCCTCGGCCGTGGCGTAGTACTTTTTGTCCTCATGCAGGACGACCTGGTTCCCTGCGGTTCCTGTGGGTTAGCACCGCTCGGCGACATTGGTGTCGTTCGTCCGCTCATTCAGACCCAGGAGCTCTTTTGAAGAGGTCCTGGAGCTCGAAACTTGGGCCACTCTCGCCAACGACAAGTGCACTCGGCGACGTTGCGACCTCCCCGTCCAGGCGTCCAACACTCTGCCGGCATGACCCCAACATCTCTTGACTCTCTGTCGGCTTGCCTCGATACGTGCACACTCGGACACCAGCGCCTCGCGGAACTCATACGCGCCGAAATGCAGAGCATCGTGCCATACACGCCGAAAGCCAAAGCACCTTCCTTGCTCTGCCAGCCCTCGTCTGCACACCGCCGTCACTTCCATCCACGTCGGTCCCTCCTCGACACGCCCCTTTCCTCGAGGCCAGTGTATTGCCCGCCTCACAACATGCCAGCCCCTCAGCAGACCATCTCTCAGGTCGCAGTCTCAGACGCGCGTCTGGACAATCACAACCAGTATCGACAGCCCAACCCTCGGACCAGTCTGCTCTCCGCGCCATGACCACGACTACCAGTGTCCCTCCGTGCCGCCCCGACACCGACACCTCGCCCTCCCCCCCCCCCCCCCCGGGGACCCAGCCGACCCAAACTCACCATCAACACCATGCAACGTCATCTCCATCCCCGTCTCCATCTCCTCGTCCTCGTCCTCATCATACCCCTCAAGCGGCGCATACGCCGCACTCGGCCCCGCCTCCGCCGCCGGCATCACCTCATCGACATCAACGTCCACGTCCACGTCCGACTCGTCCGAGTCCAGGTCGCCGCCGATGTAGTTTCCAAACTCTGTTGTTAGCGGGGTCGGCGCGGTGACGCACCGTCGTAGTCCTCCATCTTGGCGAGGCGCGGGGGCGTGGGGGCGTGGGCGGGGAGGGGGGGGGGGGGGAGTTGGGTGTCGCCTCGGTGTCGAGACTTTTGGCCGAGCGTAGATGCAACGGTGTGGATGTTAGACGTTGGATGCTAGCTTGGTTGTGGTTGTAGTTGTGGATGCCGTCGTGATCGAGCGAGCAACAAAGCCACCAACATTCATGAAGCGTGAAGTCACCACACGCACGCGTGCATTATTTTTTCGAGTGTTTACGCCAATTTATCCCGAAATGTCAGGCCAGGTACCACCCTCCATCGCCTCGTCCTCCCGACTGATCCGACGACTGACCCGAGTACGACTGACACCTCACACCCTCGCCCCCTCGTTGCTCGTCTCAACGCAAAATGGCCGCCCTCCGCACCGCCACGCGCGCACTGCACACGTCGCGCCGCGTCCTCGCCGACGCCGCCGCCCCCGCCCCCGCTGCGACCGCGGGCAAGCCGGGACGCGCGGAAAAGCTCGGGTTTACGTTCCAGAAGCGCGAGCGCAAGCTGCCGTCGCTTAGTGTGCCCATGGGCGCGAGGAGGAATTTGGTGAGTTGGGGTTGGGGGGGGGGGGGGGGAGGGTGTTTGGGGGGGTTCTTCTGTTTGGGGGCGGGGGGGCGGGGGTGGCATTGGAGGGTTAGAAGAGGGGAAGGGGGGTGATAGAGAGGGGCGGGGTTTGGGAGAGAGGGTGGGAAAGGATGAGAGAAGGGTTCTGGAGGACGGGAGACAAGCTGCAGGCGCGGGTAGAGTGTGGGCGTTGCTGTGCGGGTTGGACCAAGAGGGAGGGGTGTCTGAAAGCCACATGAATGTCGAAAGTGTCGACGTGGGCATGTGTGAACCCCCTCATTGCAGTCGTTCCGATCTCAAGTCTGGTACCCAGTGGGAAAGCGACGACAGTGTCATAAATGGCAGAAGTGGTGAACACAACTTGCATTATTTCCTACAGACTTATTGTCGACCGGCATGCCCCCACCCCCCACCTCCCGCCACGCCCCTGCCCGAACTACCCGTGATTCCCGTACCACGCCCTCCACGTCCACTGACGCCCAGGACGCCACACAGCCCACGGCCCTCACGCCCGCCGACCAGGTGGCGGCGCCGATGGACAATGCCGACATCCCGCTCGAGTTCTTCGAGGGCGCCGAGCTCGCGCGGCCGCCCAAGAACAACAACAACAACCGCAACGGTAACCGCGACGGCAACCAGCGTGGGGATCGGAACCGGAACCGAGACGGCAACCGCCGCGACAACCGCGACGGCAACCGCGACGGCAAGCGGTTCGACCGCAAGCGCCCCGAGGCCAAGGCCAGCACCAGCGCCGCCAAGCCGAGCCTGCCGCGCCTGCCGCGCTCGGGGCCCCTGCAGCGCCCGGAACGCGTGACCCGCTCCGACGTCCTCGCGGCCCGGGGCGTGGCGCTGCCACAAAAGTACGACGGGTCGCCGCGGGCGCTGTTTGGCGGGCGCAGCCTGCTGGCGCCGCGGAGGCAGGGGGCGCAGGATGCTGCGGGGAGCTTTTGGGCAAAGGGGATGGATGCGGCTGAGGGTGAGTAAGGGTGGAAATTGGGGGGGGGGGGGGGGGGCGGAGGGAAGGGGGGGGGGGGGGGGGGGGGGGGGGGGGGGGGAGGGGGGACGGGGGGGGGGT
>JAMFRD010000034.1:0-47436 GCA_025502685.1 Pascua sp. PH4015B
GGGGGAGTTTCAACGCGAAGAGAGGGTGTTCAAAGGAAACCAGATGAGCTGGTTGAGATGGACTGTCTGGCAATTAGTGCAGTCGAAATAGCGCCTGCCTTCGAAGGCGGCGGACCAGAGCATGGCCCAGAGCATCCCAGGCCGGTTGGGCCCTCTGGGGGCATTGATGTCATAGATTGCCCGAGCACGAGCACGAGCTCGTCGTCGCTGTCCGTGTGGCCGTCAGACGGAAACCACTGATGCGTGCAGTCCCACGCTCGCGCAAAGTGCTGTCTGCCATACTCTACAGATCATGTCCCACCAAACGGGGAGGATACTGCCAGGTCCGTTGGTCCAGCCTCGTCCACAAACAGGCACCCAGCCGAAATCTAACCCAGGTGCCCTGGCAGCTGCTGGGCTTTACTCCATGCTCTTCTCGTCCGGCCCCCCGCAACAAACAACTCGACGCGAGCACGCAAGTATTCCGTACAACTGGACCTGCCATACCGACCAGTTACGGCCCAGTGACGTCGTCTGCCCTGCCCCGCCACCGACCAGACGGAATCTCCCCGACGCCCGACGTCCATAAATCGAGCATCAGACATGCACAAAAACGCACCCTCCCCCTCCTCCCGCACCGCATCATCTGCCATATTTCCTCGTACCCAAGTGCAAGACGTAACACGTGCGAGACGTTGGTGCCGTGGACGTTGTTGTGGAAGCAAGCAAAGGAGCTCGGGGTGATGTGCTTTCGCCAAAAGGCACGGCGTACCTGCCCAATCGGGCAGTTCCAGCAAACGGGCAGCGCGGGAGGGTTTGGGTGGTTTGGGTCGACTGACGTATGGACGTGTTGGCTGGCGTGGGGGGTTACGGCATGCAAGGGGTGGGTGTTTCCTGCAAACAGGTGACGCATGTACGCACGCCATCCATTGTTGGCCCCGTGCCCACTCGAGGTGTGCTGGCAGGATACAATGATACCACAATAGTTGCTTCTTCCCAGTGCACGAGTGCAGCAAACATCAACGTGCCGCTACGGATAAGTCACAAGTCTGAGGCCAAAGGTCACGCTGTGCGCCGTGCGTTGCCGAACAGCATTAATGGGTACGCAAGTGGAGGCGGGGACCGTCCGATCGTTGCGGTATTGGTACTTGTGGTGGGGATGGGGATCGACAGGTGGACCATGACACATCGCGAGTAGCTCTACAGGGTATTGTGTCGCCAACGACATGATTGCTGTCATTTAATTGACGGGGGCGATCGCCACTGCGTACCCCCTTTTTATTGACGTCGAGCTCATGTCCGAGGCCAAGTCCGAGCTTGGGCACCTCGGTGCTCCGAGATTGCTCCGAGATCCGAGATTGGGACTGGAACCACCCTCCGACCACGTTTCCAATCTCTGCTGCAAGCCACGAAAGCCACAGCCAGTCACGAAAGCCACATAATCACGAGTGACGAGCACGGGGCGGCGCCACAGCACATGGCAAATGATATACCCCGCGGCATCGCACATGCCGCGCTGTCTCAGCCGCTGTCCGAGACAAGGGGATTGTTGACACGCAAACGCGAGCAACGCGAGTTCCACACAACCCCGAAAGTTGGAGAAGAGACGAAGGCGGCCCTCGCCGCCTTGGTCTTCTCAGGAGGCTCAGCTTGTAAATTTGGTTGGGGTTATGGGACAGCAATGGGTTCCAGCCTGAGATTGCCGAGCAGCTGCTCACGGTCTCATCCTGCCGCTCACCAACCTGTCACAGGCTGTCTTGGCTGACCCTGGCGTCTGCATCCGACGGGCTGGGAATAATCAAATAATCGTCGGGCATGGTTGGGTCCGACAGACTGCGCAAACTGCGTCCGGCGCCGTTCGAAGATTCCGGGGAATGGGGGCGAGAGGGGCGGAATTGCGGGCGGGGGCGGGGGTCAGTGCACCATCGGGCGCCCGCGTCGGCGTCCCCGTTGGTAGTTTGTTTGCGAATGAACGCAAGGGTGCGTGCCATGCCCTCGTGCTGTTCAATGCGTGACACATCTAGCATGGACACGCAACTCGGGCAGAGGGACGCGCTGGGGAGTGGCGGTGAGGCCGTGTGGGGTTGGGGTCTGAGCGGTCAGCTGTAGTGTCCACTCTGCCAATGTGACGAGTGTTGAGTGTCACTTACTATGCAAAACCATCATTCTTCACTTCCTCTCCATGAGCTAGCTGTAGAACAGAACACGAGTTGCACGCCTACACTCCTGACTGAAAACAGGTGAGGTAGACTCCCAACGTCAGACGGCAAAATCAATCCGCAGTCCCACCCTTGGCACCTCGTAAATTCTCCTCGGCCCTTGCAGCCGCGGCTGATCGCCACCGTCCCCCCCCCCCCCCCGCACCCAATGCCTCCAGTACCACTGTCAAACAGCCGATTAGCCCACCTGTCACGCTTTCTGTGTCTCACCAGCGCGCATTTTCCGTCGTCTTCCCGACGCTACAGTGCGTCTGGGCTGGCACTCGTTCGTTCCTTCGTCATTATTCGATTTATCCCAGTTCGGCACCGACGTGCCGAGCATGCCGGGCATGGCGCTACCAGCGGATCAGAGGGCGCTGTACTCCACAGTCTGCGTCGCCGCTTGGCCGCTTGGCGAGTCTTGCCCGCACCTCGTACCCCACATGCCCGGCCTTGCATGCCAGATTGTGTTGCAGCGATGGTGGGTTCCGTACCGCATTTTCCAACCCAGCTGCAGTGACCCCGCTGTAGTCGCATCCTCGGCGACAAGGCGCGCCGAAAGGTAATGTAATGCGTAGTACATATTTCTAGTTTGTAGTTGCAGACAGGCAACATCCGTCAACCTAGCCCAACTGGAGCGTACTGGCGCCATCAATGAGTGCACGCCAGCGGCATCTTGAGAAACCTGTCCCACCGCCCAAACCACAGCATGCACAGCATTGCGCTTGGAACATTATTTTACCACGTCAAAAAAAAATAGATTTTAGCCGACATTATGAACTGGCACCAATTACTAATGTCTTACTGTCAGGCAGATACCACTGCCACAGAGCAGACTTGCCCGGCTTCACCACGATGAGTGGCCCATGTCATCGACGACATGGGCCCAGGCCTGCATCGCCCCCTGGCTGGCTCCCGGGGGAATGTCATGCGAAAATGTCAGCGTTGTGGCTGAGCGGGTGGCAGGTCTTTGGGGGTCAAAAATGACATAATTGCCACGGTTGTCATGGCAGCGCCAGGACTGCCCACGAAGAACGGCGGGCCTGAATGGTTAGTACCCCTGCCTCACTCATCAGAGGATGATAAGCGCTGAGCGTCGTATCCCCCCCTGTTGACCGAGGGCAGGCATAGTTGTCAATAGGTGGGGCTAGGCATTGTTCAGGCCGCTGTCGGGAGAGCAATAGAAGTCGGTTAAGTTGGGCCACGAGCAAACTGCTTTGAGGACGGTACGCCATGTCGCAACGCCATGCTGGAGGCAGTGGTGCATAAATACCGGGCATCATCCACGAGCGCCATTATTCGGCCTTGCGGTTGGCTTGACCGTTTGCTCGTGGTAAGTGGTCGGTCCGCCGGTCGCCCCCCCCCCCCCTCGCTCAGCCCTGATCCAGCTTTGAATTTGTACTCGGTTTCATGCAAACTCCTCCTTTCACTCGTCGGCCGCATTTCTACAACACTTGCCACGATGAAACGTTTGTCGTTGTTCGCTGTACTGTGCTCGATGACAGATGGACCAAAGAATGCAAACATTACTCCGAGTGCGACACTAAATGACTAATGGCGTGATTGCGTGCGATGTTGTTTCCACTGCTCGTTTCAAAAGCCACAGACACGCTGTTCTGTCCAGGCCAAAAAAAGGAAACAATACATAACATCACAAAGGACCAAAAAAAAATCGATTCGCTATATTAATCGACTGTGGTTCAGTCGCGGTCATAAGTATTCGACATGTAGTGTTCCGTTGGTGCGCGTTAAGGGAGTGTGTTGGGAACGATGATAAATAAAATGACGCAGGAAACGCATCTACCGCAGGGGCGTTGAGAGCACAAATGGACGAGTGTCGGAGTGCAGGCGTGTTGCTGTCCACGAGTATGCACAGCCCCTGGCAGCGCGGTAGCTCCAGAGGCTTTGCCCATGCCGTGTCGGTATAGCCCGAAACACGATCGACTGCGGGCCACTTTCGCATCCCGCTGCACACCGGACACTGGGCATGGTTTCGACCCTATCGCCTCGTGTCATGGTCATGGTGGCCGCGGCGCAACGAAGACGCGGGCGACGAGGGGAGTGACCGTTGGCTCTCCAGTTGTGAACGACGCTCACGCGAGCGTGATTCGGGTCGCTCCTCGTCAACCTTTGGGCGTTTCAGATCGCGTGCATCGTCGCGATCGAGTCGCACGCGGCGACGATTTGGCGTCGAGGACGACGGATCATGGTCGCTGGGCGCAAACGAGCTTGTGGTCGAGTTGCGGCGAGCAGCCGACCCGGCTGGGCTTCCATCCTGAACGGTCCGTCGTCCACCACTGCCGCTGGGAGTGTCGTCGTTGTGGCGATCGCTCCGATCGTGCTCGCTACGTGACGACTCGGCGACACTCGTACCCTCCCCTTCGCCTCCGCCGTCGTCACCGTACCCATCATCGTCATCGTCTTTGCCGCCGCTCTCCTGCCACTCGGCATCGGTCTGCAGGCCCTTTTTCCCCTTGCCGCGCCGCCGGACAGTCTTCTCATACCGGCACTCGCTTGTGCGCTTGATTTTGACGCACGCCTCGCATGGCTTGCCGCCCGAGCATTTCACTTTGCGTAACCGGCAGGGGTGACACGAAATAATTTGCCGGTGGCGCAACTGCGGCATGGATGCGGCGGGCGACGCAACAGACGAAGGCTGGCGCATAAACGGAATAACGTGTGGTGGCGCGACGCCATGCGGTAAGCCAGGGACGGATGGCGGGTACGTGTGAGGCGGAAGCCCGGGGTGCATTGTTGCACCAGGATAGTGTTCTGGTGATCGGTGATGCGGAGGAGGAGGAGCGTACCCGTGACCATGGGGGTAGGGCACAGACATGTGAGGCGGCGAGGCGTACATGACATAGTCTGAACCAGGTGGCGGACCCGGAGCCGCTGGTGGTAGAGGGATGGTCGGGGTGTGTGGTGGATGGTCGGGGCCGGGATGTGAACGCGGGTCGGCGCTGGGAGGTATTTCTTGGGCGGGAATCATGTGCGGGCTGGGACGGTAGCGGTCATCAACCGCTTCTCGGCTTCGCGCGTCTGGGCGGAGATCCTGTTCGCGAATATCACGGTCGCGCCTCCGCTCTCGAAAGCGGTTGCGCTGCCTGCTGAGATATTCTGGCCAGAGAGGAATGCGATCATCTGCAAGGTCAGAGAGAAACTAATTTGACCCAAGGGCATTGTGAATAATATAAAAGTGAGAGAATTAATACCTACATGGCCGTCCATCGATGTAAACGGTGCCCTCGGCGACGGCAGCGAGTGCGTCCTCGTACCCCGCAGTGTAAGCGTCCTCGGCATCACGCCCGTACCACGCCATACCCGGGTTGGGCAGAGGAGCTGGGACAAAGCAGTACCTGGGCACATTCTCAGGTCTGGAAAATAAGCTAAAAATCGCAAGAGACACCAAAAGCATAAACTCACCGTGGAGACGTTTGTGGGAGGGTGTCGCGAACATCGCGAACAGAAGGGCGGCGAGGAAATGGTGGCGGTGGACCATAGTCGTTTGGATGAGGGCCAGGTGGTTGTTGAGGCCGCCTCGAGGTATCAGCCCCCGGGAATGTTGCGCTTCGCGGCGGCTGGGGGATATAACCACCATCTTGGTACGGCGGCGGAGGACGATGTACGTGTGGTGGTGGTGGTGGTGGTGGTGGTGGTGGTGGTGGTGGAGGAAACGCGTAGTCTTCTCTGGGCATATCTCTGGGATCACGTCCGTGCAAGTCGCGTTGTTCTCGAACGTCTTTCGAATCTCTTGGGTCTCTCGGTGGGTCCCTCGAGTCTCGTGGGTCTAGTGGGTCTCGTTGGTCTCGTGGGTCTCGTTGGTCTCTGAAGTCTCGTGGGTCTCGGAGATCTCTTTGGTCTCGCGGGTCTCGTGGATAGCGGGTCTCTCTGGGGTCCTGGGTGCCTATGGTGTCACGGGGGTTCCTGGGGTCGCGCAGGTCTCGAGAATCGTGCGGATCACGGTCACGCGGCCCATACTGATCTATGGGGTACGCGGGTGGTGGTACCCTTGCTCGATCAGCATCTCGATCGCGGAGGGGATCATTGGGCGGGGTCCGAGCAGGCCGAGGATGTGGCGAGTGAAGGCTGGTACCATGTGAGCTGGATTGTGATTGCTGGTAGTATGGATGTATGGCGCGAGGAGCCGTGTATGCAGCGGCTGATGCTGAACTTTGGCGTGGTGGAGAGTAGGCAGGCTGCATGCGGGCAGTGGAGCTGGAGCTGGGGGATGGCGGCGGACGTGTTGATGAGGAGGAAGGACCAGGAGCCGCAGAGGGAGGGGGATGCGAACTAGATGTGGGAGGACTCCAGCCGCGCGGCGTAGAGTATGAGCGTATGGGGCCTCCGCTGTTGTCGTCGTAGTACTCGAGTCGACGAGGTGGTTCGTCGGTGGTGAGCATATCAGAGAGCGCGATCGATGTGCGCCGCGCCGAGCCCGGCGTCCTGGCGGCTCTGCCGGACGCGGCGCTCATGCTCTCTCTTGGCGGTTACTATCTGCCTTGAAAAAGGGTGATGTACCGCGCTGGTGGAGGTAGGGGTGCCGCAGTGGTGCGCGGGGGAGGTTGGTGTGGGGTAAGGAAGGTGTTGTCGTTGCGGCAGCGCGAAGATGGTACTTCTAGTACAAGAGGGGGGTGGGCTACGAGATTGCGAGAGAACGATGGTACAACGTTCGTAGGACGACGTCGAGAGGCCGAGAAAAGAGAGAGGAGGGTAATGATGGGGGATGGGGGGCGAGGTGGCGGTTTAAGGCGAACAAGCTTCGGGTTCAATTGTAAGGACGCCCCTGGCGGCCGCGGCGCGCGAGGCACTGTGGTCGACAGACGCGAGGAATGTAGAGGTTATGCGTGAGGCCTCTGCAGCGCCGTGTGTTGCTGCCGATAGCCTAGGATAGAGCCTCCGAGTTTGTGGGTGAACCAAAGTGAACAAAAGAGAGTTGGTTGTTCGAGTTGATTGATATCGCGGCGGCTGGCACTGCCTCGACCACAGCCCCCCCGGCCAACGGAAGCGGACAGGCGATCGATGTGGTGAATGGCAAAGGGGAGACAATGTATCGGAAGCTGACAGGGGCCGACCGACTTGGGACTCGGGGCGGGAATGGCAATGTCGGAGGTTCCTGGAACCAAGTCGAGCTAGCCGGGGGCTGTACCGAGATCGTGGGTCGGGGTGGAGCAGCCACGAAGGACAAGGGACGAGAGGGGAGGAGGACAAGGGGGAAGGGAGATATGAATGCAGTGTGGGATGCTAGCGTTGATAGGTGGGGTCCTTGGCGCGTTGGCTAGCGGCTACTGTGGGTGGAGAGCCACAGGACAAGCGCGAGCGCGAACACGAGCGTGCCGACCAAGTGGGTGACAACGCTCAGCCTCGGCCCAGCGCACCATGTGGACCTCGCTAAAGATCAGGCGTCCGACCAGTGACTCTGGGGTTGCGCGCGTCGTGGTGCGGATGTGGTAGACACTATGCACTAGATCAAGGACAAGAGCCGTCGGGGGCGAACGTAGACGCAAGACGGCGGCGAGAGGAGGCGGGAGGGGGGCGGCGGCAGACGAGTGACAGACTGTTTTAGCAATGTCAAGGGTAAAGAGAAACAAACCAATCCGTTGTGCAAAGCTACCAACAGAGTGACAAATACTCACGATAGGAAAATGGGTGATCGCCTCGTCCTTAGCTGCTGTGGCTCAAGCTTTCGAGCTGATGCGGCGCGCTTTGCATACAGTCCCAGTGTCACCCCCATATGCGTACCGTTCCCTGTACGGAGCGGCTGTCGCCGCTGCCGTAGGTGTGGGTCAAGTTTCGGTCGGTTTTACTGGATACTGTTGGCCGTTGTTTGGGGAGGGCGAACGAGGTCAGGAGGACATACGAGCTGAATGGATGCAGTGGAAGTGAGCGGCATGGGCAAGAAAGTGTGCACGAGGCATGTTGTGCCGTGCCGTGAGGCATCTGGGCAGCTGGGCGAGCTGGGCATGCTGGGCTGGCTACCTGGGCGAGCATGTATGGTATGGGCGGCCAGAGCAGAGTGTGAGTGCATGCGGCAAGGGCCAAAGCAAGGGCCAGGGACGGACGGACGGGGGGTTGAAGACTGCATGCAGACAGTCTGCCTTTCGTTGGACCTGTCCTCGTGTTTACCCTTGTTGTCCCTCAACTCTGCCGAAAGCCCCTCTCCCCTTGATTTTTGACGCTTGTCCCACCCATCCTGCTTTTTAAATTTCATGTCCTGATCCACTTCTCGGTCCTGGATCCTGATCTCCATTTCGTCTGTCGCATGCTTGGAACTCACTGAGTAACTGCTGCTCTCCCGCTGGTACCGTACACAATCCCAACTCTGCGAATGATTCCTGAACAGACTTTTTGGCGCGCTCCCCCTTGCTTCTTGGTCCATCTTGTCGCACCGAAAGAGCCGTCATTTGCACCTAGGCTTAGTGTGGCGTTCCCACAACCCTCCATGCGTCCCTTAACTAAAAGAGACAGAGACCGAACGGTGGCTGTCAACCTGCTGCATTGCTGCAGCGCTTCTGCCTGCGGGCCCGCGGCTGCCTGCTGCCCTTTCTGGGTCTCAGAGCTGCCATGTGCGCGCCATGCCTCCATGACACGTCACCGTAAATCTGGAAAAGTAACCCTTACCGCATAAACCGCATTGGACCCTTAAGCCTCCTCGCCATACGGCTCTTCGTAACACGCTGAGGTCTTCTTCTTGGTCCCCCATTCCCCCCTCCCCCAACAAGCACCTAGCATCGCACGCGTCCCTTGCTTTCTCCCTTTGGTAGCCTTTCCACTTCAAGCCCTAGGGCTACAGTACATCCTCCGAGAGAATCACGGCACCTGCACTCAGCGGCGAGCACCGCAAGGTGCGCGCTCGACCACTGACCCGGGCTCAACAAGCCCATCCGTTCCAAGTCCCTTACCCCCACACTTGTCTCGGGCAAGATGTTCCCTCTCACACCTCTTGGTCTTCTCTTTTACCCTTGTGGGCAATTGTGATGCGTTTCCTATGCATCACCCTGTGTACCGAAGTGCGGGCAATTAACAAGGCTTGCCTCGAGACACCCCGAAGCGCAAATCAGGAACAGTCTGGAGGCACGGGTAAGGCTTTTCCCCGTCAAGCCTTATCGTTTACAGATCTCGGTGCCCCCGAACACCTCCCCGACTTGTTCTGGCGTCACTTGACAGTGTCACTCGATAAACCCCAACAGTGGTAGAGGACGCGACGTACATGCGCGTGACCCACTCGGGGAAGCATGTGGTCCCCACTGCCGATTGTCCACAAAGTAGAGCCGCACAGGTGTGCAGAGGCAACCGTGGTGCACGCACCAATGGCGAATGCCCAGTCTTGAAGAACGGGAGCTCAAACCTGAACAGCTTACGGCACATCCACGCAGGGCCAAGCTCGCACCGCTGCGGGCGGATTGGACGGCCGCGACCATGGAAGTGGCCACCACCTTACAGATCACAAACGCAGCTGTTGGCCGATTCCCATTACCTTTACCATTTCCAGCGGTGTATCGGTACACCGGCGTGCCGCAAACATGTTGCACATCGGCGCCCCGAACGCCTTGTGCGCCACATTGATCATGAAAAGCCCCATCCCACTATCCCGATGACCCCGACGTCCGAAAAGAATTTGACCCGATGTCCGATGTTCCTGGCGCGCCCTTGGGGCCTGTGCTCGAGTGGGCCTGACACTCGGCCTGTGGATCCAAAAGCATGGCATGAGCGAACGGCAAAGTGAAAAAAAAGGTGGTGCCGACCGAATCGTACCTTCTGGGCCACAAAACCCTTTGTCACGTCCCTTGGAGCGCTTTGCCACCAGCGTAGCGTACGTACGTACGTACCATGGTACCATGGTGCGCTCTGGATGACAAGGACGGGTTCCTAGGGTTGACAAGATCCACCCGACAGGTCGAGGCCAATGGGTGGCAGGGAAAATGGTTCGGCACCATCTTCCAATCACCGGAGGCTCTGCTGGCGTCATCCCGTGCCTTTCGATCGTGCCTTCGGACACATAAAATGGCGCCGCCAACCTGCGTCGCTTTCACATCTGCACTCACACACCCACAACTCTCGGCGCCCACACAATTCCAACGCGAATGAATGGTTTGGTAGGGATGCATCCTCATAAAGGATGTGGCTGTGACAAAAAAGGACGTGATGCGGACCATCTCTCCCCGCCGGCAGTCTGTGAGAGCCGCCAGAACCGTTCCCAAGTCCCCAACATTTGAGCCTGCCAAGATCGCCGAGACAGAGCTACGCGCCGGCCTAAAGTTCAGGCCTCTCAGTGTTGTCCTTGAGTGGGCGCGTGTACGCGTCTCGAATGCGCTGAAGGGAAAAAGTTGTGCGTGCAGAGTACTCTCGCTGCAGGTCGTCTCTACACTCTAGAGCTTCCAAAACACATTGCCAGCACCAGCAGAGATCTCTCTTACGGTGGCAGTGCCTCGTCTTCCTGTGGGCCGTCAGGCAATGTTCCTCGAACCTTCACCTCATCGTCATCTCCTTGTCTACAATAATCGAATGGAAACCCCAGCCTTTGCTCAACAACCTGCACTGGTGTCTCCAACAACCTGCCCAGATTCCAGCTGACACACCAGCTTGAGAGATCAGCCTGCTAAATCAGGCTGCTTGATGCCTGTTCCTGAATACAGTATCCGACCCGGCGTTGTGGATACGGCCAACGAACAGCCCGGATCGCGAGCGCCATATCAACAACACCCGTACGCCAAAGCTTGTCAGCTGAGTTTGTTGGGGACACACGCCAAGCACGTAACCGACGCGTCCCGCCGGCTATGGCGGTGTCCAACCAGCGCGTTCGCAAGACGCGCGTGCCCGGAGAGGGACGACGTTAACGAGGCAGCAAACGATGCCGCAAGGGAGGTTACAAACGAGGTTCCACATGAAGACACCGACGTGGACAGAGACGCCGACATTCGTGAGGCAGACAGAGGCAGCGAAGGGGAGAAACAACGACAACAAAGGTCGCCCTACAAAGAACATTACTCAAACGCCGTGGTAAACCCTACGCCACCAGCCCCATCCGCTCGATGCCGTACCACATGTCGATAGAGATAGATCCGATCCGCGGCTTGGCATGCGTGGACGCGGAAACTTGTACCCAGAAGCGGGTGACTGTGCGGCGCCACGGGTGTGGAGAGTTGACCGTGGCGCACGCCACACCGGGCAACTAGACAGAGTAGGCTGCGGCGGCAGAGTGCAAGCTCGTTGGGGCGCCACGGATCCAACCTTTGTATCTCGAGTGTCACTCTCGAGGAGACATGAAGGGGCAACCTCAGGCAACCTCGTTCCCCACTGTGGGTCGGTGCCACTTTGCCTCCCCTGGCAGCGCACTCATCCCGCTGCTATCCATGGCCCACCGTCTCAGCTAGGCGTGTACGATAAGACCGGCCCGCTGTCTGCGCACCAGGCATGCAGAAGGCAATATTGGCCACCATATCCTCTCCTTGTCAAAGGTGCAGGCAGCCAGAGTCCATGTGGCCATTAACAGTAGTCCAGTGCAGAGAGTGGGAACAGTCAGTTGTGGCGGCCGGCGGGCGGATACCACACCCAATCTGGGAATCTCGGGGTCCAGGACTAACTAAAAGGTAAAAAGGAAAAAGTAGGTACAGGCACGCACCACACCCTTCTTAGCGTCACGGCATTGTTTACTCCGCCAGGGAATGGCCAGGGGTGGCGCGGTTGTCGCCCAGCCTCCGTCAAACATCCGTTGTCGGAGTAGACTGGCGGCTTGCGGGGCTTGGTGGCCGGCCACGTTCGCCAATAGGACAGAATGCGTGTTCGGTCGGAGCACCGATGCGGCTGTTGCAGTGAATTGTTGTTCCAAGCGATCTAGGACGCTGTAGCCATCCATCTCTTGCCAGTGCCCATATGCACATGTACATGAAGAAGGGATATGGGAACACCGCGGCGGCGGTTTTGTTCTGCTTCGCTCCACTCGGCGTGATCGTAGAGCGGCCGCACGCTAACTGCCGAGACGTGCCGTTCGATCAGCAGATCACGGGGGCAAGCACGCAAGCACCAGACGGGGACAAGCCATGCAACTCGGCCAGCACACAAAGCCCACGCGCCACACCCTGCCGCAACAGCCGCGGCTATCTACGACGCTCGCGTAAATGATGTTCGGGTCCCTATTGTCCCAAGGCCGTATAAACGCAACCCTCCGCATCCATGTACCCAAGCCCGGCCCACCAAGCGGCCAACGTGCAACATGCAACATGCGCCGCAACGTTGCCGTTGCTTGCTTGCCCACGCCGGCCAGTGTGCCCACGCTGGCCATCGTGTCCATGTCACCATCGCGTCACTTGGCAAAGCACACCCTGCATCAAATCCATAAGATGTGCCTACTGCTCCCCGTCGCTGCCGCTGCCGCGCTCCTCTCGTTGGAGTGGGCCCAAGATCGACTCGAGACCAGCCTTGGACACGCGCCGTCCGGGCTGGAGTGTTGTGCGGTCCACGGGTGCGCTGAGAGTCAGCGAGAAATCCACACGGACAGATCAGTCTGCCATAAACGTCCAGCACGCATACTCACCGTCTTCCATGCACCCACTGCCCGTTCTTGCGCACCTCGATGTCGGCCTGCGGTTGTCTCCGCATTCGCCCCGCAGCGTTCTCGGGGCTAATGTCGGGCTCGTCAATGTTGCCCAACGACGGCGACGCTGACGGCGCGGCCATGAGGCTCAGGTTGGCGCTGCCCCATTCTGGCGGTAGGCTCTCGCGCGTGTACCGTGGCCCGATGCGAGGTTCACGGGGGATGAGGGGCGGTTCGTCTTCCGTCCCCTCGGGCGTGGATTCATCGCGCTGAGTATTGGCGCCAGACGACCGCAGCTCGGCCTCCTCAAATTGGATGAGTTCGGCGACAAAGCCAATGTTGGGCGAGATGCCGTGCCGTCGCTCGGCAACGTACGCATACGACGTCTTGAGCGTCCAAGCATTGGCGTGGATCAGGTACGCCAGCACCACCGTCACCGAGCGCGACTTGCCCGCACGGCAGTGCACATAGGTCGGCGCAGAGTGTAATCGTGCGTCGTCTGAAAGAACATGTCAGCCCGACTCGTTTCGAACGCTCAGATACTACTCACCCAGAAAGTCGCACGCCTCCTGGATGCCTTTGCCGACACCCGACTCCTCGACCGCATCTCTCATCGGGATCCGGTGGTAGCGCTCAAACGACTTGCGGAGCCCTAGCCCCTCGTCGTCGTCGCACTCTAGCGCGACGTTGAGGATCCGCCGCACACCCAGCCCCTGGAGGACGTCCACATCGTCGCGCGTTAATATTTCAGGGCCAAGATAGAGGAACGACGGCAGGATGGTGGACACCTCTAGAGGCTGGGGCGAGCGCACCGGCGCAGGTGTCTGCGGTATTGGTGGGAGACCGGGAGTCAAGCCAGGAGTTGTGGGATAGGGGACGGGTGTCGAGACACCTCCAGGTGCTGGTGGTGGCGCGAGGTTAGCCGTCCACGGCTCGCCTGGTGGCGCGAGGCCGCATGTCCGCGTCTGGAGCTTGAGTCCAGGCGATCGTTTGGCTAATCCACCCGCTAAGCTGCCTCCCCCGCCGGGTTGTGCAGTGTGCGGCGCGCCGAGGCGGTTCGTGTCGCCCACGTCAATGGTCAGGAGCGCAGGCTTTGGTCGTGCAGGGCGTGCCGACTGGGCCTTGGCTATTGGTGACACACCCATGCCCGGTCTTGAATTGTCAAGGTTAAGACACAGCTGCGGAGGCCGCCTCGACGACGGTCCTGCAGGCGCAGAAGTGATCAAAGTCGGTGTCGCCGCCGCGAGTGACAGCGCCGGCGTGGGTCGCATGGGACTTGGTCCAGGCAGTGACGCTGTTGACTGGCTTGGCGATGGGGCCGCGAGCGACAATTTGGGCACGACGCGAGCAGTGTTGGGGGTGGTAGTGATGGTCGAGCCAGAATCGGTCGAGGCAGACAGCGGAGACTGTGTCATGGATGCAGCACGCGTCCACATGGCGTTGTTTGGTTCGCTGCCTTTGCTCCCGTCGCCAGTCGCCACCAGCCCTTCACCTTGCGCCAGGCGTGCAATCGTGGGCCAACCGCCTCGGAGTACGCGTACGGCTCCCATCGACACGAACGGCGTAATGATACCCACGAGCGGTGAGGGGGTATCATCTCGGTCGTCGGTGCCAATGAGGACGACATCGAGCTGCTTGCCCAAGTCTGCGGCTTCCCACACGCGTTTCCCCTCGTTTGTGCTCACGTACGAGCCCAAAGTTGTCCACGCCGTCGGCCCCGATGTCGACCCTGATGTACGCGATGCAATCTGCTTGCGCAAGCGTGGCAGTGCTGGAGACGGAATGCAGAGCGGGACTGCTCGTGCGAGATGTCCAACAACGTACTCGTCCAGTGGGCGCGTGTCCACAAAGAGTGTCGTGCTGGGAGCACTCCGAGCCAGGCCAAGGACTTCTGCAGGCGCGATTCCCGGCACCATCTCGCGCGGCGACTCGGATGTAATAGACGACATTTCCGAGTCGCTGTCAATGGGCACGGACAGCGGTCGCTCACGCAGGTTCTGCTGCACTGAACGTCGGAGCGCGGATAAATCCAGTAGCTCGTTGCTAATTGTGCTGTGGTCTGGAGTGTCAGTCAAGTATGAGGCGGTGCACCCACGGCTCTCGGTAGACCAACTCGTAGTTGCAGTGTCCAACGATTCCGGAATGTCGCTAGGTTCGCTCGTAGCGGCCGCTCCTTTCTGGAGCTCGAGGGGGCTGGGGCGGCGCTTGTGAGAAGTCTTGCTGGCATCTTCCCATGGACGAGAGGCGAGTACTGGCGGTGGTGTTCGGGTTGAGATGGTTGGGTTTGCTGGAGGCCGCAAAGGGGATCTTGGTGCCTTTGGCTTGTCCACTAGCCCTGTTGGCGATGCACCCCATGCCGCGGGAGACATGACGACGGGAGATGCAGTCAGGCCAGGCATGGTAGTGGGTGACTCGACAAAGTTGAAGCGGAGGGGAGAGTTGTTGAGGATGGGACTGGTCGGGGTGCGGAGATGCGAAATCTCACTTGGTGCTGTTGACAGTGAACCACCAGATGTCATGCGCGGAGAAGAGTGCGTGGAAGTCCCTTGTTCTCGTCCGTCTTGCGTGGCCGCAGTCGTACTCGTCGGCACCGCCCCGGTTGCGGACACTGCCCCGCTGCTGCGATCTGCGGATACGGATGCGGCGGCGCCGGCCGCTTCGTGATCCTGGCGCGATGTGGGGGCGGTGCGAGAGACGCGCGGCGCGCGAGACGCGCCTGGTGGGCGGCGTACGAACGAGTCCTCGCTCATTCGTCTTTTCGCGCCGATGCCGTCGTCCGGATGCGGGATGGAATCGCGCAATGGAACCGAGCGACCGAGGGCAGCGGCAAATGAGGGATCAGGTGGCGTAGTGTGCGGGTAGAGGGCGGCACGGGGTGCCGCGGTCAACGGGGGCCGGCTCTAGTGTAGAGAGCGGTGCACGACAACGACGAGGGCGAATGTCTCCAGATGGATGGACGGGCGCGAGACGCGTCTGTTGCACGTCCAGAATAACAATCGCCGCCGGGCCACGCGTGGGCGCGTGGATGCGGAGAAGTGTCGAGGACGACCACTAGCCGACAAGCACGAGCAATCACGAGGCTAGACGGACACGCGCAATGTCAATGCAAGGCGGAGAGGCCCTGTACGGTCCGATGGCGGGCGAGGGTGACGGCGAGGGCGTGGACGGGGTGTGTATGCTGGAGCGGGGTTTGGTCGCGAGCGAGCGACCTGTTGGACCGGCGCGTTGGCTGGCAAAGGAGGCGCGACGCGTCGCGTGGGGCCCTTGTATGTCGGATGGTAAAGATCGCAGTATTCTGGGGTTGCCGAAGTGTAGGTAGAGGCAGCGGCAAGAGTCGATGCGCGTGAGAGATGGGGAGGATGCAACGAGTGGGAAATGTCGTGTAGCGGGTGTTGATGGTGCGTGGTGCAAGTAGAGTTTGCTGTGCAGGCTCGGCGCCGACGGATGGATGACGGAGCACGGTGGAAACATGCATTGTACGGCACGGAGGTCAGTGTGGCAGTGCACCCGGCCATCGGGCTCGGTGCCCGGTAGGCCCGTCTTGGGGGACACAAGCAAGGGGCCGCCAGCCCGCTGCTGTGCTCGCGTTACAGATTGCGGTGCACACTACCCCCAACGGCAACATGTGGAATTCACGCAATGAATCAACTCCCTCTTGCTTGAACCACATGCAGTCAGCCAGCGAGTGTGCGCATATTGGCCATGATGCATGCTGCCAAGAGCAGAAATGAGTAAACAATAACAATGTGCTGGCAGGCGAAAAGGTTGTTGGAGAATGAGGCTGCTCTGGATCTGGCTGCCAAGAGAGCATCGCCTTGAGCAAACAATTCAAATTCATGGCACCCTGGGTGGAGGCACATGGCCCCCATTTTCTCAGGCGTCAGGCAGCATGCAGCATGTCCCATGACCCAGCACGCCGTGTTTCACAACGGGATCAAATTAGATTCCGTTCTCTCCAGCCAGGTCTGTTGCATCTGCTGGCTGGAGAGAAAGGCTCCATGGCCATCCATCATCATGGCCATTGTCCGTGCCTTTTCGTACGTTATCAGCTTGCAGCTTGACCTCATCGTGTCTCACGACTGCATACACCATCCGTCAACTACGAGACACATGACATGAACATGCACCCCGTTAATTACAATAATAGGACACGACGCGCCGCCTGCGCGCCTCCCACGTCGTACTCATCCATGCATGCGCATCCTCAAACTGCTTCTGATCTCCGCTGCATGCTCGCCTCCACCCTGCGCCGAGGACCGTGCGCCCCGCGTGCCCGACGCGCCCCTCACGTCCATTGTCCTCGCCCCCGCGTCGCACCCACCCCCGCCTCGTCAACCGTCGACCTGCTTGTGGTCGTCTGTCTCTGCTTCTCATGTCCTCACCATCAAACTCACCTACCATGCCGTTTTACCTCCCCAACGAAGTGCTTGGGGCCATTGTCGCCGAGGTGCCCCTAAGCGACACGGCCACGCTCGCTTCCCTCCTGCGCGTCTGCCAGGCGACGTACGCTCTTGCCGCTCCGCGTCTCTATCGCGACCTTGCAATCACCGACCGAAACCTTTCGGGTGTGTTGGTAGGACTGCTGCATCCCCCAAACGTCGAGGTCGTCGACAGCAGCCGCCTTGACAGCAAGCTCACCGTGGCCACTGTCGCTGGTCCAGGCGAAAGTGTCGCAGTCGCATCAGCAGAACCACCAGAAGCATACCCTTCCCCGTCGTCGGATGCACGCAAACGCGCCCTCCTTGCGCTCACCACTACCCTCCGCGTGCGCAGTGTTCCACCACGCTGCAAGACGTGCGAGTGCCGAACCACGTTCCGCGTGTGTCCAATGGACAGAAGCACGTTTCCCTCTGTCAAGACGGTCGTCGTCTCCACCCAAGTGCCGTATCACCATGATCTGAGCGCGCGGAGGCTCCCGGGGCGAAGCGGCGCCGGTGGAGGTGAACGCTTCTGAAACATGACGCCATGGCGATCGGGCGACATACCTAGCCCATTGATTGTTCTCGTTCCCGCGTCTTCATCTGCTCTGTTCCTTTGTCAATATTGTCTTCCAAAGCCCTTCTCAACATGTTCGACCATAGCATTATTTGGCACCGTCCATCTCCACCGTGGAGGAAGCGCATCCACATACCAGCTCGCTGGCACACGACAAGATGAGCGCACGCGAGCCAGTCTGCGACTACCTTCCTCGGTCTCTGTCCATCCTCGCCTTCCCTCGCTTTCCTTTCTCCCTCACCTTCCCTCCTCGCTCTGTTCCTCGACCTTCCTCGCCTGCCTGGGATAAAACGCACCACACTCAAGGTTGATCATCTCTCCATCTCATCATTACTCTCTTCCCACACACCTCCTTTCACTTTCCGACCGCATCGCCCTTCGTCATCCCAACAATGGTTGAAAGCCGTTACCGCATCCTGAATAGACTGACTAGCCGCCCCACTCTCAAAACGCCCAGAACACCGCGTACTGCCCCGCCACCCCACGATGGGCCTTCCTCATAGTACGTCAAGTCACCAGTACAGAAGGCCAGCACTCACTTTCCGTCTGCAGCTCATCATCGGTTCCCTCTCGTCGCGGTCGCCACAACAACTCCACGGAGGAGGGGCGGGCAGCACGACGGGCCGCCATTGAGGCGGAGTGTTTGTCTGGCCCCACGCAGCGGTCTTCCCCCGCACACCTTCCTACTAGCGAGGCGGACAGCAGCAGTATCCACGCGTCCTCGCAGGCCGGTGGTTTGAGTTGGAGTCGGAGTGACGATAGGTAAGAGATATTTGGCGTGAAATTCAGCTGACAGTGAGCGGGCGGTCGCATATCAATTCGCGCGACCTTCCCCACCTTCCCCCGCCGTTCCAGGGTCACAACATGAAGAACACCGAGGACAGGTACATCCGCCGCAGCCTGCCGTCACAGCGCCGGATGTCATCGTCCGACCGCCGCGGCCAACGGCACGACCAAAATTCCTGTTAGGAGTGACCCCACTGACCATTCCAGTGAGATGGGCTCGCGCATGACAGCGCACCGTCCCGGCCTTGTGGGCGCTTCCAGCAGCCACGGACCGGCGTCGGCGTAGTGCGTATCGTCATCAAATGTGGCTCACCGTGCCTGGCTGACTGCCCTAGTGTACCAGCAAACCCCGTTGATGAAACCACGCCGCGGCTGCTCCCAAGCATCCAGTCGTCGGCCATCTCGTATGGGATCGAGTACACAGCTGCGAACTCGCTGCGGCGTCGCGGGCATACGAGGGGTGAAACCCAGGTGGGGCCAGTCGTTCCTGTCGGTTTACCCGGCCGGCTCCACATACACGACCGACCGAGTGGCACGGGTAGCGACGTTCAAAACACCCCTCAGCGCACCCCTCGGCGCACTCCTCCATCCACCAGACCCCCTGCCAGTGTCCCGGCTTACGACGATGATGGCGGCCAGATTATCTCTAAGGCAGTATCTCCTCCCCCGCCTTCGGCCACGCAGGCGACTCGCTGCCCAGAAACATCCAAGGCGTTACCCTCGCCTTCCCCCCAGCCATCGCCCTTGAAGCGCCGGTTGGGGGCTCCCGACCATGGAGACGTTCGAGGCCTCAACGGCGGTTCCCCGTCTGCCCATCCGTTTATTCCTCAGCCGCCAGCTCTTTCTGTCGCGCCCATCATCAGCACTCCCAGCGACATCGTTCCCGAAGTGGCGATCCGCTCGCGCAACAGCAAGAGACCCCGCCTGGGCCCACAGTTCGAACCTATTGGGGTTTCAATCGTCCAGAACGCGCTGAGGCTCGTCACGCGCGGCTTGGACAAGGAAAAGCAAGACCGCCTCCTTCATCGCGCTGCATGCCTCGTCAGGGACCGCATCGACATTGAACCTCATAAACTTCTCGAGCGCCTCCCGGCATCGCTTCCGGTATACTTCGATTGTGAGATGTTTGCTGCGATCAACGACGCGCTCGAGACTCCAGCCAACCTTCCTCTGGGCAAGATCCCAACGCATATGCCCCATGGAATCGCCACCTCTATCCTCATGACCCGAATGGATGCGGCCAACGTCGTGCGCATTGCCACTGTGCCGGCCGAAGAAGATCAGCCGGTCGTCGACGACATGTTAGCACTCCTCGCGAAGCTGCGGAAAGATGGCTCTCGCAAAAAGTTGCTCTTCCCAAACGCAAAGACTGTCATCCTGGACGGCGTCTTTGTGGAGCATCTTTCCAACGATCCCACCACACAAATTCTCAAGCGGCTCGTCTCCCCGACTTCCATTTGCCTCGACTTCACTGTTGGGGGCGGTGAGAACTTCGACACTGCGGCCCTGAAGACAGCCCTGAAGCCTCTCCACGAAGCGTGGCCCAGCGTTGGCGTGACCAACTTCCACAGGGCGAGCACCCAGCTTCCTCTGGTGGAGCTGCGCGTCAAGCACCGTGCGTTCTTCTCCCGTGGAGTGCCTCCCCTCTCGGCGTACGAAGAAAAGGTCAAGCGATCGGTTGAGCCAAAGGCTGGCCGTGCCGTACCACCTCAATACGAATGGGAAAAGTCATGGACGCGACTTGTAACATCTGCCGTTGACCAAGACTTCGAACGTTTCGAGGACGGACGGAAGGAGCGGCTACTGCTCCACAGGGACCAATGGGAACTTCATTACCCCCTGGGCGACCCGGCAAGTATCGACATGGTGGACGAAGTAGCTCGCAATATCTGCAACACGGTTTCGAGCCGAGTCAATAAATTCAACGATTCAATCAAAGCAGAGTGGCGACCTTACAAGAACTCGCGGAGTCATACCATCAAGCCGTCGCAGACGACGAACAACAGCCACGGCTCGAGGCGTACGAAGAGCAATACGTCCGACGGCAAGCCCGCCGCGGCCAGCCAACCCAAGCTGTTCAAGCTTCCGACCCACAAGATCGCGGGTGGACAACGTCGGCTGGATTGGATCAAGCTAGAGCCCCACAAAGAGGGTCAGGTCTACTGTCCAGACTGTGAGACGCTGTGGTAAGTGGTATGAGCTGGCCCTTGTCGTTGCGCTAGGCGTGAGAGTTCCACATGACTAACTGGGCAGCTTCAACACCTTTTTCGAAACGAAGGACGACTTCCTGGTCCCTTCCCCTACGCCGTCCCCCTCACCTTCGCCCGTACCATCGTTGGCATCGTCTTCGGCATCCTTGAAGTAGGAGGACCTCGCGAATCTATCGATTCCTAAGGTCGTCTGGCGCGAGAAGAACCAACCGACGCGAGGAGAAGAAGCCAGGGGCTGGGTCCAATTTACCAAACCATCGAGTCGTGGAGGCGAGAGTGGGGAGCCGATCAGCTCCGAACATACAACGCAACGTGTGCGAATAGAAGAGTAGAAAGAGTGGTACCAACGCCATCATGACAGGCACGACTCCGCATGCGACCGACCAACCAAACGAAGCATCACGCGCTCCTTACGACCCCGACGAGGCCAAAAACAACTCACCAGCCATTGTCTCTATAAGTCATTCACACACCACCCATGTCCACCATGTCCATATCGACTGTATGCATCATGTCCCATGCTAATGCTCACTGCAGCGAATTTGAAGTCGACGACCGATGGCGACCGAGTGTCCTGGTGTACCCACGGCGTCACAATGCCAACAGACAGATTGAGGGGGAGCAAACAGAACAGCAAGCATTTGGGATACCACAGTACAGTGCGCAGAACTCTACCGTGTGATGCTGAACAGCAAGCGATGGCGGCCATGAACCCTGTCCTGGCCAGCGATAGCAGTTGGCTTGAGAGCGCACGGCGGGGTTTTGCGGGTGGGTCGCCCAGGAGGCTACAGAGATGACACAGAGTGGCCAGGCCAGCCGTTGCCGCAGTACGCGGCATAACATGATAATCAAGAATACGAGACCAAACTGCACCTGTTTCAGAGGGAGCAGAGCGCACACGGCCGTACACCCTCGCTCATGTCATTACACCTCAACTAACCATCCCACGCCGAGCACCATGACTCTAGAAACATTGCATCACTATATCAATCTACACCCCACGCGCGCCTAGTCGAGCCGCGTACCCCCAATCGCATCGCGCATCTGCTGCGGCATGTCCTGTACGTCAGCGTGTCCGGTCCAGTGTCCCCCCTCGTTCTCCCTCCATCTCTTTGCCTCCCCTCTCCGTTCCGTCCCCGCTCATCTCCCCCGACCCCTGCCCTCTCCCTCTCCCTTTCCCCTCCCTTCCCCTCAGCCTCACCCCTTCCCTCCCGGAAGTCGGTACTCACAAAAATCCGCTTCCAAGGCCACCACCCGCCTCCCTCCCCCTCTCCCTCCCCATCCTCCTCCCCCTCCCGGGCCTTGATCGCATACCGCCTCCTCTGCCCCTCCCCCTCCCGCTCGCGCTCCCGCCTTACACGCCGCCGCGCCACGCCCGTCGGCATCGCGCGCCCTTTCACTGTCACGGTCACCGTCTCGGGCGGCGCGGTGACTGTAACTGTGGCCGCGGCTGCACCACTAGCGGAACCACCAGCGCCAGCACCAGCGGCTCCAGCGGCGGCAGTAGCAGAGGGGGCGGCTGAAGGGGCGGCACTGTCGCCGGCTGCAGAGGCGCCAGATGCTGGCTTGGCCGAGGCACCTGCCGCGCTCGCTCCCCCTCCTGCTCCGCTAGCACCGCCGGCGCTTGCGCTTGCGCCTGAGCCGGCACCGGAAGCAGAGCCCGAGGCGCCGGTCGAGCCTCCGGAAGCACCTCCGGAAGCGCCACCGGAAGATCCACCAGATCCAGCGGAACCTCCGGAAGCGCCAGCAGAGCCACCAGATGCAACCGAGCCAGCGGCAGCGCCAGCACCGGCACTGGCACCAGCACCAGCGGAGCCGCCAGCCTCGCACTGGTCCTCGTCGTCGTAGGCCCACTCGTACTCGTCGCCGCCTGCGCCCGAGGCAGCCGCCGCGCCCGAAGCAGCAGCGCCAGACGAGCCGGAAGCACCTGACGCCGACGCGCCCGATGCCCCGCCCGATGCACCGGACGCGCCCGACGCCGACGCGGATGCGCCACCAGATGCTCCCGAGGCAGCGCCCGACGCCGACGCGCCGAACGCGGCCTGCGAGCCGGATCCAGAGGTAGTGTCGGCTTCGCATTGCTCGTCGTCGTCTTCCTCGTCTTCCTCATTGTCGTCGTCTTCGCCGTCATCTTCCTCCTCGTCGTCGTCCTCGTCGTCGTCGGCCTCGCACTGCTCATCGCCAGCCGCGGAACCTGCCCCAGTCGAGCCCGCAGCCGCCGAGGGAGCAGCCGAGGCTGCCGCACCCCCACCCCCCGCAGCCGAGGGAGCAGCGGAAGGCGCAGCGGACGGAGCAGCGTCGTCACGCTTGTAGAACATGTCGCCCTCGCCAATCGAGCCCGCAGGCGCCCCCGAGGGAGCCCAGGATGCGGCCGACGCTCCCGAACTCCCACCCGAACCCCCCACAGCGGCAGGGGGAGCAGCAGAGGGAGCAGCGGACGGAGCAGCAGACGGTACAGCGGCGTCATCACGCTTCTGGAACACGTCGCCCTCGGGGTTGTGGAAGAGGTACTCGCTGCGGGCCTCGTGTGCGGCGAGCTCGGTGTCGCTCATGGGCGAGAGGGGGAAGGCGAGGGCGGGGGCCGCGAGGAGGACGGCTAGGAGGGTTCGTGTCATTGTGGGCGGGGAGGTTGGTAAGGTTGGGGTGAAGGTAGCTTGGTGGGTTGGGGTGTGGTGGGTTGGGGTGTGGAGTGTTGGTAGGGTGGTGTGGTTTGGGGGGTTTGGTGGGGAGGATGGGGAGGTGGTGTGTAGTTGGTCGAGTGGAGTGGTGTGGGTGTAGGTGTTTGCCGGGGTGTGGGTGTTTTCCGGGGTGTGGGTGTTTGTGGGTGTGGGGATGTGGGTGTGTAGAGCAGAGAGTAGGAGGTGGGTAGTAGGTGTGTGGTAGGGATGTTGGTATGGTAGACGTGGTGGGTAGCCGGTGGTAGTGTGGCCGGAGGGTGTGTAGGTGTCGTAGTGTAGTAGTGTAGTGTAGTAGGTAGGACTGTGTGGGTATAGACCAAGCAGACCGTACACTGTCCAAAGAGAGTGTGGTGAAAGAGCGCGTAGCCAGTGAAAGTGTGTGTAGCTAGCTACTGAACGAGTGTGTGAGGCAATGTCCAGACAGTGTAGAGTGGTCGTCAAGACATGTGTCGGGACGATGGGAGAAGGTTGGGGGGAAAAACAAAGTTCACGATCCGTCGCATCGGCCCTCTTATATCCTCGACGGCGGGCTGTGGGCGGTCGTGCGGCCAAGAATAGGCCAAGAAACGGTAGCGGCGTTGGAGGTGACGGGGGTTGTTGAAACAGCGGTGTTTGGCTTGGGTCGTGTTTGGTTCCAAGTTACGTGGCGCGGTGGTGAGACTGGCGTAAACACGGATGAGACGTAGCAGTGTACGGGGTGGTTACGTTAGCGTGGTTGATCGTTGGGAGTCTGGACTATCGAGGGGCGTGATTGGTAGAGGGGGATGAGAGAGTCAGGTTGTGGACGGCATAGTGTGGAGCGGGGGGGGGGGGGGTTGATAGTGTCAGGGGAGATACGGGAGGGACTCCGGTGGGTTCCAGGCGAGGATGTAAAGGGGATGTAGACGGGGACATCGCGAGGATGCGAGGCCAGAAGAGGAGGGGACAGCGGTGACAGGCGTGGTGAATAGTCCACGTCAGGGTGAGTACCCCGCATCTGTGCCAGCACGAATGTTACACGCCCAGCCCACTGCGACGTCAGCGTCATGTGAAGTTTCACCTCGTTCTCGAATGCACTCACACGCTGGTGTGCTGTCGATACGTGTAACGTGGGGACAAGCTGAGGCTGGGCTGGAAGGAGCATTGGGGCTGTTTGGGGAGTAAAGAGGAGGGGGCATGGAGGGGACTCTGATCCAAGGTTCGAGGGGTTGGGCTTGGCCTGTTAAGTGGCAGATGAGGCGAGGGGACAGATGGAGGGAGAGTGTGCACATGGCGAAGTGTGCACGCAACAAAGAGTGCGAGCGCCGATGGAGTAAGTCGAGTCGGGCGAGGGGAGAACGCTTCAGAGGCGCGACGAGGATGAGGCATGAGGAGACGAAACGCCCACCGTCGCAGGCTTGGCGGGCAGCCAGCCTGGAATCCTGGAACACGAGGGAGGGTTGCACCGGAATGGCACCGGTTGCACAGGTCAACTTTGACGCAGTTGGAGTAGGGGGAATGGTGACTGTTACAGGTTACACCTGGGATATCCAGCGAACAACGGAGGCGATGTCTGGGGCTATGCTAGGCTGTGGTGCCTGTGAAACGGCTCCCCTCGGCATCGGCATCTCGGCTTTCTCGCCTTCCGTGGCTCATGTGGCGCCCCTGGTGTTTCGTGTTGGACACTGCGACGGAGGCAATCGCCGCACCGCTGTAATTGTAAACCTGACGCCTGAGCCCCTTACTCCCTCCATCGCCTCATGCCTACCCTCTCTACTCTGACCAGTCAGCGCGCATCACGCGGCGTCCCTCGTGGTTCACGTCCCAGAGTCCTGAGGGCGCGGTCGAGCACCCTGGTCCTCCATCCTGCCAACCCCGGCATCTGCCTAGCTCGCTGTCCTCCCTCGTCCTCCTGCTCGCCTCTGCTACACCGCGTCTCGTCTCAAGTTTGGGCCGTCCCTCGCGTTTGACTCTGGTCGCACCGCCCCCCTGCTGGCCGCCGCGTACCCCACCCTCCCTGCTGTCATGGCAGTGCACGAGCCCCTCGCTGCGTGTGGTAGACGCCGAGTTTAGCTCGTCCCACCGACTTGGGAGAGGCACAGGTACACGGACGCGTCCAGAAATGACCTCGCCGGCGCTTCGGCTTGTCGGGTCTGGTGCCTTGTTCGGATACATTTTTTCTGCAACGCGAGCTCCTTTGTTCTGCCATTGTGTTACGACATGCACGACGGTGTGACATGCGACACTGCGACGACGCTGGGACGACTCCTTCCAGCCGCCGTATACGAGCTTGCACTTGATGTCGTATACGCAGACTCCGGAGCGGTGCTGGCCATCACCTAAGCCTGCACTGGTATCATGACATTGTCATCCCCTCTCCACCACTCGAACCCTACCAGCCCCACCATCCCCTCCCTACCAGCCCACCATGCCCCTCCCCACCACCCATCCCCCTCCACCACACCCCCTCGCCCCTCACAGCCCCCGTCCCCTCATTGCGAACGATCTCATGTCATGTTCCCCCAGGCCCGACGCGTTTCGTCCGTGTCTAGAAGCAAGGCCCCACCCTAGACTAGATGACAACGCCGGTGCGAGCAGGCAGTCTATATAAACCGACGACTTTGCGCAAACGCTTTGACCTCGTCGTTCCCAATCCCAACCCCGACGCCACCAACGCCACCCCGCACGCACCACCACAAGGCCGACCCACACCAACCCACGTCCGTCACCTACTGCCCGATCCACCTAGGCCCATCGTCGACCAAGCCTCGTACCAAGCCAGCCCTCAAGCTTGAGCCTCCCGCTGCGCTCTGCCGCCCCGCGTGCCACGCCGCGCCCTGCCGCCTCGCCTACCGCCCCGCCTGACTCTGCCCGCTGACGCAAAGCGCCTTGCCCTTGCTCTTGCCTGCCATCCACCATGCTCAAGTCTGTGAGGTTTCTCTCGCCGATCCGCGACCGGCCCGACGCGCTCGTGCTCCCCAAGACGCCGCTGCCGTTTGGCGTACTCGGCGGCGGGGCGTCTCCGCGGTCGCCGTCGGTCGCGTCGCCGCTGTCGCCGTACCCGGCCTACTCGAACAATTGCTTTCCGCGGACGCCGACGACGCCCGGGCCCGAGGCCGACAGCATTGCGGCTAGCCTGGCGCCCACCCCGACACAGGCCCATGCGACGCTCGTGCCACTCCGCATCCCACCGGGCCCGGGCTCAAAGGCCCTGCCAAAGTCGCCCTACCCATACGCTCTGACCTTTACCAACATCACCCCCATCATCACCCCCATCAACACAAACCTCGCCGCCCCCGTCCCCACCATTGCGCCATCCCAGCCGTCCCCCGTGCACTCCAAGCTCCCCAAGACGCCCTACCCGGGCATATCCATGAAGAGTCTCCAGGACGAGCTCAAGGACAACAACAACAACGTCAACAAGCGCGACAGCATGCTCTCTGCCATCCTCGGTCGTAAGCACCTCCCCCAGACTCTAGCATCTGTCACACCCACCCCGTACGTACTGACGCACCAGGGTCCCGCCGCCGCTCCGTTCGCTCGGACAACGACAAGCCCCGCGTCTCGTGGTACTCGCTCAGCGCGAGCCGCAGCGACGCGTCCATCCCAAAGGACAAGGACGACGAGCCTGCGACCACCACTGCAGCCACTACCACCCCCACCTCCAAGGCGGTCGCGCTCGGGACCCCGCCCGCGGCGCGCCCCAAGTGGAACCGCGGCGGGGCGCGCAGCGTGTCCGAGTCGCTCGTGCACCCGGGCGGCCCGCCGCGCCTCGAGCTCGACCTGAGCTGGAGCGAGCGCATGGAGCTGGGCGACAACGGCAGCACGTCCACGTCCGCGGCGGCCGTGTCCGCGGTTCCCGTCATCGCCCAGACGCTCGCGACGCCCAGCACGCCCGGGTCCGCCATGAGTCCGTCGTCGACACGCGCCATCGGCCCAAAGAGCGCCAGCAACATTCCCTCCCCCGCCGCGTCCCCGGCCCCGTCGACCACCCGCCCGCCCCCCGCCCGCGCACCAAAGCTCCGCCGCTGGGCGTCCGCCCTCAACACGCGCACCACCACACACGCGACCCAGGCCAAGCCCCTGCCCATCCTCAAGGTCGCGCTCGACGACACGCCCAGCCCCTTCCACGTCGACTTCTCCCGCGTCGGCCGCGCAAGCTCGTCCAGTACAGACTCGGCCTCGAGCGCAGGCAGGGCCGCAAAGGAGGCGGCAAAGGCAAAGGTCGCAAAGGCCGCAAAGGCCGCAAAGCGCGCGACCATCCAGATCACCCCCGGGCACTAAACGGGCCCGTTCACAACGAGCTGAGCCTAATGGGTAACCCGCCCACCAGGCAACGGACAACGACTCGACTCCCGAGCCTACGAGCCCACAGACGGTGGGCTCGCCGCAGGCAGCAACTCTAGCGCCGCGCCGCACCACGCACATTTACAGCAGCGTACACTACACTACTCTTGTAACCTGTACTGTACACTGGCATGTATCATAGATGTCGTAGACGTAGACTCTCCCGGCTGGCCCGGGTATGAACCCAGCATTACAAGAGGTAGGACAGAAGACAGAAGACAGAAGACCCAAGGCGCAAACCAAGACTGCAAGGCAAGACCCAAGAACCAAGACCCAACATCCAACACCCAACACCCAACACCCAACACCCAACGCCCAACGCCCAAGACCCAAGACGAAGACTGCAAGAAGACCCGGTCCCAAGAGCCAAGACGAAGAAGATCTGAGACCCAAGACCCAAGACAAGCCTGAAACGCGCCCCTTTCTGATCCGTGCGTCTCAGTTCTATCCGAATATCCGACAAGCTTCCGACGGTGTTGGCACTGTGTCAGTGCAGTGTCACCCCCTCGCGGTGTCTGCCACACACTACGTGATTCAGAACATGCACAGTGGCCGAGCAAGGCCTCCCCTTGCGTCGGCGTTGCACACGAGTACGAGGGGTACGGCCATTCATTCATACAGGCGGGCCACGAGTCGGCAATCATTGACTCCCGACGTCCAACGCACCTGGCCACCTGGCCCAGTGATCCACTCACTGATCCACTGAGCGAACCATGAGCGATCGAGAGACTGAGCGGGGCGGAACCCATGGATGAGCCTGGGACGCGATCTTCTCAGACGGCGACGACATTGCGTGGCCCCACGGGGCGTGAGAAATGGGAGACTGGGAAATGCAAGGTGGAGGTTATCAGGGCGTGCCACATGCGGCCATGTCCAGGCGAGAGTCTAAGATATGCAAGCTGTTCAGTCATCCAGGCAGGCGCGGGATGAGGTTGGCGTGGTGTACTGGTGTGCCGTTGGCGTGACCCCAACCCGTTGGGATGTTGGCCTTGGATCGTTCTCGTGGTCGTGGTCGTGTGGGAGTACTGGTCCAGTCGGCCTGGTGAGTCGTTTGGCCGTGGCCGGCGGGTCGTGAACGTTGCCAGACGACAAGAGAACACTCCCAGAGTCATCCAACCGTGCGCATACACAGCGTCGGGATGACACGCCGGCGGTCAACGGTACAAGTACGAGGATACTATCTCGCCTCGTCAACTGTACTACACGCATACCGCAAGTTACAGCTCGCCCGCTGGAGCGTGTACACTGGCGCGTAACAGCACTACACGCGTCGGCCCATGTTCCCGTTCGCGTTCGTGTTCGGACGTTGCTGGTGCTTGTTCCTTTGTGATCTTTGATACATTGTTGTGGCTGCGCCTATGAATTGGGCTGCGCTGGCGCTGCGCTGCGCGGTTCGAGCTGTACGCTGAGCTGCGAGCTGCGAGCTGCGTCAAGTATCGTCCCTGCCGCCACCCGATCCACAACTGGCATTGCGGGACAAGGGCGTAACTGCGCGTCCACTGCGCAGAGTACCAACGCGAAATCGGGCAACATCAACAAACGTGCGAATGGGCAACGTGCACAACTCATAGTTCGCCCAATTCCACTCGCGAGCTCCCCCTCCTGCATCGTCGGCCGAATGTTCACTGGCGAAAGCCCACTCGCTTTCATAGATGTCGTAGTTTACAAATAACGCACCAAGAGGTACACGTACAGCACATATGGGTATGAGAGAATGGGAAATGGGAATAAATGGAACATGAACTGTCCTCGTGAATGGACGAGGGGTATACCCGCCCCGTCAAGGTTACCCCGCGTCGTCAAACCCCGCGTCGTCGTCACCCGCTCGTCTAGTCTCACTCTCGCGCCTATCTCGTCTCGGCCTCTGGTTTTGACCCCGGCGCCACCTGCCCGCCGCCGCTCCACCGCCACCGCGGCTTCTCGTACTGCACCCAGCGTGAGGGCGCGCCAAACGTGCGCGCCATCCAGTGTGTGAGGACCTCGCGGACGGGGCTCATCGAGTTGTCGGGCTGGTCGTCGTTGAGGCACAGGATGGAGAGGTCGGTGTCGGCCTCGGACTCTTTTAGGACCGTGTCGAGCTCGCGTGCGCCGTGGATCATGGCGAAGCGGTTGGGGGATTTGGCTGGGGTGTTAGTGGGGTGGGTTCGGGGACACGGAAGGCGAGAAGGGGAGGTAACGAGAAGGGGAGATGCGAAGAAAAGATGACGAGAAGGGAAGATGACAAGAAGGGAAGAAGACAACATGAGAACACGGCAACATGCAAGAAGACGGGAAGGCTGAATGAGCGGAAGGCCCCGTGACGCGAAGGCAAGAAGCGAGACGAGACGAAGACGAGAAGACGAAGACGAGAAGACGAGACGAAATGAAGACGAGAAGGCGAAGAGACGAAGAGATGAGAAGACGAGCGCGCGGCCACGTTAGAAGCGATGGCAACGCAAGAAGACGTGAAGAGTGAAGACGCACAGCGACGTGACGACACGCCGACGACACAACACGACGGACGACACATCGACACAATGACACGACAAGACGGTACGACACCACACCACACGACGACACGACACGACACGACGTTCAAACACGACACACAAGAACACAGAACACGACACCAGACACATACCATAGACGTAGGCGTAGCGCGACAGGAGCTTTACGCAATAGTGGCGGAGGTTGACCGTCTCGTTGTTCCCCGTGACGCCCACCCACACATCCTGTCCCAAGCGGACGTTTGCGTTGAGGGAAAAGTCTGCCTCTCCCCAGGTGGGGGTGAGAGGAAGCATGGGTTCTTGGCGGTCCCACATTTGCGGTGCGCGGTCTGCGTCGGGGACAAACTCTGCGTCGTGGGCTGGAAGAACGGCCGAGAGGCCGCGCTCGCCGCTGGCGTTGATGAGGAGGTGGATGAGGCAGTCGCCGCATTCCTGGCCCTTTTTGAATGCAAAGAATTTGAACATGTCGGTTGCGTCGTAGACTGTGTCGCTTGTGAAAAAGTCGCGCGGGAGACACTTGGAGATGGAGAATGAGCATGTGCGTGCGCGGTCGTTGGCCTTTTCTTGCGAGAATGGCCAGATGACGTGCTCGATGTTCAGGTGGCCGTCAAAGGATGCTGCAGTGTCAGGCAAGGTGCGTGTACGTTGGACTCACAGAAGAGGTACTCCGTGTTCTTGGGCTCCTCCCATCCCGTAATGCCAGAGACCTTTGCCATGTCGCTCAACGTCGCGCGGTCCCGCCTGCGGATGGTATGCAAATTGCCCTCCTGGCCCATCTCGACACCGAGGAGGTTGCGGATCTCATCGCGCGCGCCGGCACCCCACGTGCCCTGCGTTCCGCCGACACGCGCGACGGCCCACGACCAGATGAGCGCCTCGCGCCAGCGCTCAATCTGGAGGTGGGCCATGAGCCACGTCGTGTGAATGTCCGTGAGGCCGCGGTGGCTCTCGCGGAGCGTACGGCGTGCGGCCGCTGTCAACGCCTCGGCGAACATGACGCTCGCCTCGTGCGCAATCGACAGCGTCGACGGCCTGGGAACGTGTGCGATATACAGCCGGTTGCGTTCCGGGAAACGCTTGCTGAGGAGCATCGCCGCATGGCCCAGGCCGCCGTCCTCGCCCGACGTCGACTTTTGGAAGAACCACAGCGTCGGGCGCACGGTACGTCCTGTGTCCAGGCGGTGGACCGGGCCGAGTAGCGGGTGGTGCCAGTCGGCCGTGGCCATTTCGCGCAGCATAAACATGTCGTCGTTGGACATGACGCTGGTGGGTTAGCGACTGGACCAAACATGGACACGGGCACGGACACCGCGGCACCTCAACACAACACAGCCGCAGCCACGACACAACACCGCCACATGCCACGGGCACAGCCATAGACACACACACCAGGCACACTCGCGCGCTCGCGTACCCGCGGCCTGTCTCGACTCACAAGTTTTCGCCAAGGCCACGGACCCAGCCGACGCGACTCTCGATCACAAAGCTGTTGAACGTAGGGAGGACATCGTCTGCCCACTGAGACTCGTTGATATGCGCAATAGACGGCGGCAACGCGCCGTCGTCCTCTCGGGGCAGACGTGCAATCTCGGGGTGAAAGTGCCAGCGGAGGTTTCCCTTGTGCTGCCAGTCGAGCCACTCTGGGATCTGGCCCATGCGCCAGCCTGTGGCCCCGTCCAAGACTGGCGGCAAGTCTTGGCGCTCGACGGTTGTGTCGACGTCGAACGCGGCCGACACGACGTGGAGGTTGCCTACGCGACGGCCGAGTGCGGTCGCGCCCGAGCGGAGGGCACCGCGGAGCTCGCCGTTGTCGCGCCAGTGCCGCGCCTTGCCCTTGAGCGAGGACAGATTCTCCTCGTCGAGGACGGCGTCCATGGCCGGCTCGAAGAATGGCGACGACGCATTGACAAAGAGGTAGACGAGGTCGAGGGGTGACGTGTGTACTGGGGCCGACGACGACGGCGCAGTGCCCGTGACATAAAAGTGGGTGAGAAAGTCGAGGGGTTGCCGGGATGTCATGGGTCCCAGCAGTGGTGGCGGCTGGTCTAGCTCTAGTGGGCGGCTCGGGACGAGGACATGCGTGGGGTCGTTGGCGAGGATGAGTGCCTCCTGATCTTGGAGGGTGCCATCGTTGCCGTTGCCGCTGCCGCTGCTGGCCGGCGTGTCTGACGGTGCACCGGTGGCGGGGTCGTCGGCATCGTCCCAGTAGTAGTCTGCCTGCTCAATCTCCTTCAAGTCCGGCACTTGCATCTGCAACCTGTCGCGGAGGTCGTAGCAGTAGAAGACAATGGAGCCAATCATGAGCGCTGCCACCCATCCCATCGCCCCCCATTTGGAGACGGCGCACACTGGCCGGCGGCGCAGGCGCACCCGGCGGGTCTGGCAGCACAGTGGCGCGAGGTAGCTCGCCGACGCCGCGTCATCACCGCTGCACTCGCCATCGTCGCTCTCAACGCTTTGGCTCGACCAGCGGCCAAAAAACAGTTGCGAGCGGGACCGTGGATACGAGAGCGCCGGGATGGGCCGGTAGGCGGTGCAAGGGCTTTCGGGACAGGGGTCGTGAACGTCGTCGTCGTCCGAGTCGTCGGCGCAGTGCCCGACTTGCTCGCACTGCGTCTCGGACACGGGGTGGTACAAGCTGTCGCTCGTCTGGCTGATGGGCTCGTATTTGGCTTCCTTGGTGGAGGGCAAGACTTTGGAAGACGCCCAACCCATCGCGCGTGGTCAAATTGTCGGGGGCCGCGGTGGCCGTCGTGCGTCGTGTGCGGGGCGAACGTGTGTGGGTGTGGGAGATGATTTGCCGTTCGAGGGCGGCGGCGCGGGGAGTCACACAAATGTCAAAGGAAGAACGGGCAAGGCGCCAGCAATGGGTGGATACTTTATACCGACAGTCGTGTGAGGATCATGGTGGCAGCTTGGTGCAGGCGCCCCGCAGTACGAGCCGCAGTTGTCGTGCCGCGCCGCAGTATCACGGTCCCAGTTGAACCCGACCAAGCAACTGCCTGTTGCCTGCGGCGCGCGATCACTGTGACTCGGATGATGAAACCTAGGGACCAGGGGCGCCGGCTTGTGCGCTTTGTTGTCGCCCCCGCGGGTGGAGCAAAGAACCAAGTGCAGTGCAGTGCAGTAGCGAGGGAGGGAGGGTTTTGGTGTGAGGATGGGCCGTCATGTTCCTGAACAACGCTCGTTTGCCAAACTTCCTGAGATTGACTTTTGCTTGGCTACGCATGGTGGCAACTGTGCGTACACCATGCACCGGTGCACCGTGGAGCGAGCATGCAGCAGGCAAGCAGCAATCTGTGCCTCGCTTCGGTTGATTTTCCTTTGTTGTTGCACCAAAAATCTCCCCCTCCATGCCCTCATGCCCCCAGTCCCAGATGTTAACCATGTTCCTGGTCTCTTTGGCCGTACAGTATGACACCAGTCCCCAGTTCCGGCTGTCATGCGCACTAGTAGCTAGTAGTCCAGGGAACAGGCAGTTGGTCACAGGGCAAGGCTTGGCGGCTGTCATTAGGGCATTCCTTTTCGGACAACCCCATCAGAGCGAGCACACCACCAGAGGCTGCACAGCGCGAAACCGGCGCTGTCCGATCTTTTGCCTTTTTCCCAGATCCCAACAAGCTTCATAGCTCCATAGCTCCATTCTGGAACGCAGGTGTTTGCTCGAACAAACGCGGCCACACTCTCGCGGCGCACTCTGCTCACTTTCCCCACGCATCCACGACGCGCACGACGGCGGCAAGTGCCCTCTGCCGTACGCACAGCGTCACAAAGGAAGTATTCATGCATCACGAGTCTGTGCCTCGTGGGAGCTAGAGGTTGGGAACGTTGGGAGTACGACCCGAGGCTGTTAACGGCTGTTGGGGCCAGGATGCACATGTGGCGTGTAATGCACGTGACCCTATATGGTCACACACCTTGCGTCGCACAGGTTGTACAGGTGCAAGTGAAGTGCGCACAGGCCATCCCTCGTCCTTGGCGCAAACGCTGGCGCCAGCCTAACCCTCACCCAAACCCTTGCCGCCTTGGTCCTGGACCCTCTTTGCTATGCTCGACTGGCATGCCACGTTTTTGCGTTTGATCGTCCTTTTTTCTTGTGCGCGATAACCATCCAACATACGTATCCTGCGACCTACCAGATATAGCCAGATACCAGACCAGACTACGCGGCCTATAGCCGCCGTCCGACGTGCCGTTCGCTCCGAAAGATAGCACCCAGTACTACGGCAGTTGGTGACCTGCATAGATATGGTCATGGGCGGCAGCACGCAGCACCGCCCAGGACAGACACCACACCTAGAACAAGCGGGAACCCTCAGCTCTCGTACCCACAGACCGCCTTCCTGTGCTAGCTGTGCTTCCCTCCTTCCGACGGTACGGACGGCTGCTATCTCTCCTCGTGCGCCGTCACGCCACCCGCAAAAATGCACCGCCGCGCAAGCCCATATCAGCGACGCGCGGTTGGCTCGGTAAGCCCGGCAGCACGGCGGGTTTTCCAGGGGGGTGCGCGGTTGGGCGAGAGCCTTCATTTGGGTGCCTTGCCTTTTTCGGGCCGCTGACCACAGCCCGCAAAGTCGGCGGGGCGCGTGCGGGGTAAGGTTGCGGAACCAAAATGTAGCGTTTCGCGGAACGGCGACTGTGGCGAGTGCCACGCGGGCCGCTGGGCTGCATGGGCTGCTGGGACCGCTGGGCCAGTGGACCGCTGGGCCGCTGTGGCTTGTGTGCTTGGGTATTGCTTGGCGACGCCGCGGCAGTGGGCACAGATCCCGGCCATGCTCACTGTAGTGCACTTGGCGGGGTCGATCGTTCGGTCCGATATCCGCTACAACCATTTTGTCAATTGTCTTCAATCGACACCTGGTGTCGTCCCAGTACTCCAGTAGTGCACGTGCCGTCTTGAGTTACTTGGCCATCGAGTCAACCCTAGTCTGCTAGTCTGCCAATGTGAAGGTTACGTCGCGTACAGTGGCCACAAGGTAACGACGCTGGACCCAACTTCAGCAGTACAGCACGGCCCCTCTCCACTCGACACGCCAAGACATCCAAGACACAGCTTCCTGTCCTCAAGCTTCCTGTGACAGCAGCAGGGCTTCTCGCACGACAGGACGCTGCACTCTTAATCGCCACCGAACTGGACCCAGCTCGGTCCGCACCAAAGGCACCCGCCCATCCACCTCTGGCAATCCCCGACCAGTTGAGTGGCCACCCACTCCTGTGCTTGTTCGGCCAACGTATCGACCATGGATACCAAGGAACCATCCGCCCTTGCGTTACCGTCTCGGTCGTTGGATGCTAAATCATACCGTTCCTGGGTGGCCATGGAGAGCACCCAGCCTGCAGCCAACAGCCACGTGTTGATCATTCGTCGGAACACGCCCTCGCTACATCTACGAATATGCTCCAGTTTGCACTTGTATTGAGTAGTTGACACCATCATACTAACGCCCCAAGCTCAGTGGAACAGACACAGGTTGCTGAGTGGAACGGATACATGTTTCGAGAGTAGAATGTCATTCGCATACTAACTCGAAGACTCCCTACTGCACGACGCGGAAAGGGAGCAATGTCACGGGCTGTCTAATCTTCTTATAATGCGCAGAACAGGGCGAGAGAGGGTATACTGACATTTACTATATAAAGCGAAGATGTTCGAGACAAACCATCCACATGGCTTCCACATGCCAACTGGGCGGGAGACGGGAGGACAGGGTGTGTGTGTGTGTGTGTGAGTGAGTGTGTGTCTGTGTGTGTGTGTGTTTGTGTGTGTGGCCGGGAGGGGGCGTTGGGGAGGAAAGGAGGGGGGAAGTGGGTACACGGGGTCACGGGTTTGCAGAGGGGGCAGGCTGACAAGAGGGGGACAGACAGGATAGAAGGGGATCGACTGCACAGAGGCCACGGGTTCGCATTACCGAAGCTGGAGGATGACCAGGCGTCTCTAGCAGCGGGCAAATAGTGGGATTTTGTTGATGTTGACCGCTTAGACACTAGTCATTCAGAACTCGCAGGTTGCAGACATTACTACGCCCACTTTGTACATGGCGGCCGACCACCCGCGGCGCAAGGAAGAGGGGGACTCTGACACGTTATCCTTTGTAATCTCCCCGCGGGTCGGAAGATCGTAACACACTGGTACGTCCCTTGATTGCACAAAGGCCATGTGCAGTATCCGAACTGACCGTGGAACAGCACGGTGCGGGCCCGCGCGATGGCATCTACTACGTTGTAGAATAGACGTTGTTTCTTTTAACCCCAATGCGACTCATATTTTTATCTACTTCGGAATGCTTCAAACGTCCCCCTCAAACATTCTACAACAGCCATCCGTACGCTGTGTAAAGTCGACGGTTTCGATCTCATACGTCTCGGGACCCACAAGGGTGAGGTACTCTGCGTGCGAGAGGATGGTGACGGCATCCAAGCCGACCTTGGCATCGTTGGCAAGGTTTTCGTCAATCGGGGGCATGCCTTTAAACCAGCGGCCGCGAGCCACTTGCACACATGAATCGATGACCAGCGGTAGAGTTTCGACCATCTTGCTCTTGAATGACGGTGCGTCGAGCGCAAGGACCGAGGGATCGAGGTTAAGAACCTGCGGGTCGAGGTCCTGGAGTCCGACAAAGGTAATATTGGGCCAAGGTTGTGGAATCGTGATGAGTCTGTCTACCAGTCCGTGTAGCACGCCGCCTGCTCCGTTGTTACATTCGTATAGCAGATCCCGTACCCCTGAGCTCATACTGGCGTTCGGAATGGGGGCGGGACCAACCCTGGGAGAGAACACAATGACCATGTCGTCGGCGTGCGGAAGGTTCACACTTATATCGCGAATGCTGGGCTGTTCCCGGTCGTCTGGGTCGTACGCCACGTTAACGACGCACTTGTCAAAGTGCTCTTCGTGAGCCTTAGGTGGTATACGACCTCGTAAACCACGAAGTGGGAGCGGCCGGTGAAAGCTGATCCAGTCGATGAATAGGACCACCTTGGGGACATCCTGAAAACACTCTCGAAGACAGGGGCGATAGTGCCAGCACTGGCTCGAACCCAGACGGAGTGTGTGCACACTGGCAAACATGTCCATGAAACCCGTGTACGAAGCCATCACTATGCTGGGATCCAGGTAACCCGGAGTCCAGCCGGGTCCGGGGTTTGAATCGTCCTTTGGCAACGGCAGTGAGATATTGCATGCCATGTCCACGATGCGTGCATACGTGAACGCATCCCTCCTGTGCTGGAGCGCGTCAATAAGGCGAGTTTGGTTTGCCAATAGGTGCTCAGGGTACGGCGGCGGGTGTTGGCCATCTACACCAGGGAACGGGTACGCAAAATCCCCAAAACAGCCCCCGTCTGCAATGGCAAAGTGACCAAAGTGCAGCCGCACGTCGGCACGGTCACGAATACGCTTTGAGGTCCCGCGGAGAGCGAGGAGCGATTCCCGTGGCGCGAAATCAAAGACGAGATCAAAGATGTGTGGGTAGGCCGTGATGTCGAGCGGCTGACATGTAGCAGAGATGTCGGGCGGCGGGGATGGCGAGTCGGCTGCACCGTCAGTGTTTGTAGTGTGTGGTAGACGTACAAGCTCACCGTTGTGTGCCATCGTGGACTTGATGTCTTAGGAAGAGTAGGGCGAAAGTGGGACCTTACCACGTTTGGGTAGTATTGTTTGTCCTCGAGAGTGAACAGTGAGTAATTGGGAGTGAGTAAATGAGCGACGTGAGAGTGACGGCGATGGGTGACGTGTCGGCGGTTAAGAAGGGCAACCTCTCGAGTAACGACAATGGTGCCTGGTGCCGAGTTTGTTGTTGTACTCGAAGGTTACACTTCACGTGACCCGATGACCAAGTCGCATCCCACTTCCGAGTGTGGCAGCACCGACAAAAGAAAGAAGCCCATAAATGGCAGCAGCCGTTTGGTCTTGTTTGCTCGGATGACCCATTGCATACACAAAGGACGTTGCGACAGGAGATTAATACTGCGGGGAAGAAATGTACAAAACGTAATTAGGTGCTAAAGGTACCAGGCGCGCCACCAAAGTAGCTGCCCTCGGGAACAGTGAGCATGGGGCAACCGCCCGCTCCGTCGCAGCCTTCGCCGAGGACGGTGACGCCCCACCAGTTGATCTTGTCGACGGCCGCGCCGTTCTTGGGGATCTGGAGAGCAAAGAAGATGACGAGGGTCGCGACGGCAATACCAGCTGGGAAGGCGGCGGCCAGGACATAGTTGTACTTGGCCCAGAAAGCAGTGTAGCGCTTCCTGACGTACTGGAACGAAAGGAGAGTGATGTAGATGTTGCCCGTGAGGTAGGACATGTTGTAAGGCGCAGCCCAGTATGCGGGGCCGGCGGTGATCATGACGGGGTGCAGCTGGCGGAGCCACTCGGATCGAGGGAACACGCGGCGAATACCCCAGAGGGCTGGATCATTAGCAAGCTTGCCTGGCGGCCTGTAGTCTTCACTGTTACTCACCCAGAACGAGGACCGCACCGGCTGGGAATCCGAGAAGCATCATGTTGTAGCGCATACCGTTGCCAAACAGCCTCTTGGGACCAAGCGTTCCCCAGAAGACGGCTGAAGTGAAGAACGTGTTGGAGCCAGGGCAGCTCATGCCAAAGGCAGCATTGCTGGTGCACACGTCCTTGAAGCCGAGGATAAAGTTTTGGATACCCGCAGCCACAAAGCAGTAGATCAGAGAAGCCCAGATCTGCATGTAGAATGTGTGGCGAGGAGGAAGCTTGAGGTAGTGCGCCATCTTGAGATCGTTGCTGAAAAGGAGAGCCTGGTAGGCGCTATACGAGTCAGTACGGGGTCCACTTTGGGCAACACACAACCCCCGAGGCTTGACACATACCTAATGTAGCCGTAAGTCTTGAAGTACATGAGCGCGTTGGCATTTCCGGGAACGATGGCGCCGCCGATAAACTCTGAAAGAACGTTGAGGGGAATTGGGATACCAGTGACAGCCTGAACAAGGCCGCAGGGAATCATGACGATGAGCGGCATAATGACGCCAAAGATGACGACCGCGGGGGTAACCTGAGTAGGATAGATACCGACACCGATCATACCAAGGACCATTGAAATGAGCAGGACGATGCCGTACTGCCATTCGGGAACCTCGGGGTATGCCTGCATGAGGCGGTAGTGGACATCCTCTCCGAGTTCGTCCTGGTCGAGTTCCTCGACGTGGTTGCCCTTCTTGAACGTCCGGCGGAAGCTGCGCCAGGCGCCCTTGAAGCCAATGGCGATTTCGTGACGGTGGTAAATGGCGACGTAGAACAGGGCTGTGGTTGTTAGCGGAGAACCCAAAATAAACCCCCCCCCCCCAAAAAAAATTGTTGAATTCGGGCCACTCACTCGCGCTGTACATGGCAAAGTAGAAGGCAAAGGCGACAATGTATGCCGAACCCATCCAGGGCTCCGAGTAGGCTTGGAACTTTTCGTTGTCAAAGTTGCCCTTGTCGTCGAGGATCTTGGAAACATTGTAAGGAGCGCCAGTGTTGTCAAATGTGTGGTTGGTGTTGATGGGCAGGTAACCCGTGTTCCAAGCGTTCTTGTAGTAGATGGCAATGGACCTGTCGAGTCAACGTGGTTCCAAAGCTAATGTGGGCCAAACTCATCACTGCGGCAGCCAACTTACATGAGCGTGTACGCGATCATTCCAATGAACTGGTTCATAAAGGAGAAGGTCGGGATTGTGAGAGTAACGTTGCCGTTGGGGTTGAGGATGTTCCAGTCAAAGGTTGGCCAAGGGTTGATTCCCATGCCGCTCTGGGAGCCACAGATATCTGTCAGGCGGACATTGTTGGGGGCGATCCACGTAATCCAGCTAAAGTACGAAAGAGCGGGGAAGAGGAGGCCAGGAAGCCAGAAGTAGCTGCGAGGCTGTTAGCTCGCGATAAGGGTACGTTTGGGTTGACTCACCAGAACATGGCCAAGAACGCGAGAAGGAAGAACTTTTCCCTGGACATCTTGTACCAGCGGTTAAAGGGACCCTTGACCGCCTCGTTGACGGGCGAGTGGAATGCCTTGTTCAGAGCAATCTGCGCCAGACTCGAGGGCCAAACAGCAACACTGGGGTAGACGAGGAAACGACGGCACAGACCAGCCAGGCCGTAACCGACTTGAACGTCAGCATAGGCGTTTTTCAAGTGCAGCACTTCACCGCCACATCAAAACGTACCAAAGTTGGTAGCCAAGCAGTTGAGGAGTTGGTAGCCAATCTTGCGAGCGAACGGCATGTTGAAGAAGAACGGAAGGGCCTGTGTGGGAATGATGTAGGCGGTGTAGGACGCGTTGAACGAGACATTGCACATGATGGTGATCATCATGTGTTCCTTGTTGTTAAAGGGCCCAGGGTTCAGGGACCAGTTGACGCCAAACGTCCTGTGCTGTTTCGTGGGGAGGACGCGCGCCATAAACTTGCCAATGGGGTCTGGTCCGCGGTCAGCTCACAGGCCCCACTGCGGGGAAAGGGAATGCGGGGCACATGGTGTGGTCAGTACTCACAAGCAACCAGCTGGGCGACGTTGGCGCCAATAACGACTGAGGGCTGGCGGTTGGTGAACACGCCATCGATAAACGAGCCGATGGCTGCAAAGATGGTGCCCATTACCAGGACACGGAAGGTGAGGGTCGGGAGGGTCGGGTCGTCGGTGGGGTCAACGTTGGCGCGGACCTCGAGATAGGGCGAGTTTTCAGTCGACAAGATGGCTTCAATCTTCATCTCCCGAACCAGACCGGTAAAGTCCTTTTCGTGGTGGCCGCTCTCTTCGCCGGGGGGCAGCGCGAGGAACTCCTCCATGCGGTCCAGAACGGGGCGCGGGAAGTTTTGGTCGTTCTTGTGCATGTGGTAGAGCTGGCCGATAATCTGCATGTGGTTAGAACTGGGTGGCTTCAAATGAAAGAGGATACAACACGTACGTGGCGCGTGCGTTCCATGGACAGCCCCGAAGCCTTGGCCTCGAGCTCCTCGAGGTCTTGGCCAGTGACTTTGAGATCGCTTGGGGAAAGTCAGCGCCCACTACCACGGGCGAAAGCCAAATCCCAACTCACTTCTTAATCTCAACGTCCTCGCCGACCGTGTCGCCAAGGGCGTGGTGGTCGGGCTCGGTGACGGTCACATCGTAAACACCCGTCTTCTCGTCGAGACCGTGAGGGTCCTTGTCGTTTGGGTAGTGGGACATGGTGGTAAGTATTGCCTTGCGGCTGGGGTCATGGGAATTGACAGGCAGACCTCGGTCCATGCATTTAAGAAGGTCGAGACCCGCATGCTTGCCGGCCCATTTGCGGCATTGAACGCTACCGAACTCGTTAATACCACATCCAACCTGGTAGTGCCACAATTGGCGTAGGACATCCGTGCCTGGCCTGCTGCCACATGCAGATTGGTGGAAATAGCTGCGCAAGCAGCTGCGTGCCCATCTTTGGACAAGGCACCACATGGTCCTGGTGGGCGGTAGCACATGGTGTCCAGCATAAACGCATTCACGTGTCTTGACGCATCGGGGGCTTACCCACTGCCCATCGGAATTCTATTTCCAGCCGCAGTCCTTGGCTAGACAAGGGCTAACGCGCGCTTGTTTGAAGACCGATAGAAGACATTATTGAACTCACACGCAGGTCCGTCCTAAATCGCTTGCTTCCGGAATATTGGGACCTTGTATCTGCGACCCCCGCTGACTCGGTTCCCTTGGAACCCGACGCTTACCGACAGACAGCGCTCTGGTGCTTGGCGGCGCGACATCTCCAAATAGCACCGCACCCACATGCTCTCTTGGCAAAGTGGCAGGGCTTCAGGGGATTCTCGGATCAGTCCCTGAGAGCCCTGACTAGATAAGCGCAGAATGAGCGAATCGAGAGCGAGGCGAGGCGAATGTGGGGACTCGCAAAGGCGACAAGTGCGGGGCCAGGTGCGGCGGTGATCACGATGCATTCCGGGAAACTTCCGAGCCCCACACCGACACCACGTTGAGCGTCAACGGGTTAAGCAGTGGCACCGTGACGATTCATGACGTTTGGCACGACTGCACACGACATATTCCCCCTTTTTAGCGACATTCTCACAAAGGTACCCGAGCTAGCGTCGGTAACTCCCAAAGTGAAGCTTGAGAAAGACTGCGGGAGGCGTGGGTTCCGAGCCGGGTCCAGCTTTGGAACGCGCTCTCGCGTGCAACCCAAGAGACGGTGTCGTCACGAGACGCCTTCATCCCGTCATAACGGTCGTCATAACGCTCGCACCGACCCCATACCACGCGAGGAGTACTAGCTCGTAGCCTGATAAGCATGATAGGCACTAAGAGAAGTTACGAATGACCTACGGGTCGGTGTCTCGCACGACAAGAGCGGAAGGAAGAGAAGAAGCGACTGCATCATACCCGAGAATGGGCGTCGGGCGGAGCTTATCACAACTGTGTCCCGTGATCTATCAATTGATCTCACCAGAGCCCCGAAATAACTTGGGAACGTTAGTGTGGCGCGCTCGGGCATGTGCGCGCTTTAGATACGTTAAGTACAAGTATCAACCTTGCGACTCAAGAGCCGCGTCCGCTCCCCACCTCCGCAACTCATCTCTGAGCCGCATTCTTGCTTCTGGCTGCACATGTAACCTTGGGAGCCGATATTCACTGACCGGCCTGGCTATCACAGTGCTTTGACCGTGAGCTTGCTTACGTACTGAGCTGGACTGAAAGGAGAATAATATTAATGATGACTCTTTGCCATGGCGATGTATACCGAGTGTAGTGTCCAAAGTACACGACTGACACTACTCACTACCATGGCCAAAGCGCGTTCAACGGCGACACTACTTCCCACTGCCATTGATGAGAGTTTGGCAACCACAGCATGTCCTTTTCTCTACTTCAATTCCAAAGATGTCACGACCAGTGCTGGTAAATGGGCGGCCCCTGGCTTGTATGCCATGGTTCGAGAGGTGATCACCGGCCACAGATCTCAAGTATCGATTGCATGAACCCACCGAGGGCTTTGAAACCACCCCACCGGCCCGCCAAGATTGGGCAGAAGTAGGCATTTCCGCAGGTTGGACCCGGACGTCCTCCCAACCACATGGTTCTTTCGTTACTTCAATTGTTGGCTGCTTCATCAATGTTTTCGTCGGAGGTGCACTTCAGTAGGATGGCAAGGTCATGGTTTCGGTTCAGAACAGTCGAGACTGGTGAAGGGGACATTGGGAGAAGGCAACACTCCCATCGTTGGGCAGTGGCTTGACGTCAACCAGGCATTCACGTTCGATGCCATCGCCCCTTTTCGGCCGATGCGGCGAGCGACGATCACTGTGCTTCATGGACGTCCTGCGGCACTCACCCACAACTCCGCCGGGCCCCGAAGAACTTAACCCCTCACTTCCCACTTCGTCGACCGCGTGCAACATTCTGTTATTCGCATTGACTCTTCCCCCTGACCAGGGCACCGGATGCAATCTGGCCAGCCGCACGAGCCTGAGTGCAATGCCCCCATCTCTACTCATTCCTGGTCGGAATATCGCAGGTGGCCCTTGCATACTGCCGCACAGGCCAGCTAGCTACTCGGGTATGAGTACCTGTCTTAATTTGCCCCTGTACTCTTATCGCATTACCGACTGCATTCGGAAGGCTACCAAGAATTTGGGGATCGGGAAGTTGTGACCATGGTACGGAATGGGGACCCAGCGCATCCGATGTGACCGGAAGAGAACGACTGGATCGATCCACCAACGGCCCAAGTTCTGGTGGGGTAGCGGCGTTTCCGAACTACTTTGTGTGGTCGCGCAACCAACTTTACTCTTAGTCTCACAACGTCCACCAAGAGGGAGGTCCCAGCGCTCAGAATGCTGATCATAACCGCAACGTGTGCTCTGCGAGTCCCAAATACGCCTACCGTGTACTGGATGCCGCGTCTTGCCTTGGGTCTCGAATATCAGAACTTGGATCAAAGCTCTAGTCCACCACACAGAGAATCTTCCTACTCGAAGCTGAAGTCTGACGTGTAATAGCGCCATGAAGGCAGGCTAACCTTATGGTTTTCCCAAAGGAATCCTGATACCGTCGAGAAGGCATACTCGGCGGACCCACGTCTGGAACATGTAAAAGAATAGTGGTAGATATGATACCATTACAGCTTTCCTCTGGCATAGCTACGGCTCACAGGCCCGCCTTTCCTCATTGTACATGTCCTCTCCCCTGCGTGGCACTGCTGCTGAGCGGTCCTCTGCTCAATGTCTCCAGCAGATTACTGGCTGACTGCCTATAAAACCCCCAGAGACGTCCTAAATCTATTGCCATCGCGAAATGGGTGCGACTGAGCGCAGTTTGGTTGATTTTATCACGCAGTTACCCTACGCTACTAAAGATACAATTATAGGCCGGGAGGTCCACGTTTAGAGGGTGCGGCGATAAGGCAAGGAAACAAGGCAAAGGGGCTCTCGGTTGACCCCACCGGCCTCTACTTCCACCCCCCTACCCACCGCGCCTTGTGGGGCGTGATGCGTTTGATTCCGTTGCAGGATGGGCCGCCAAGCTCAGATTGTGCTGTGGTCTACGCTCGACGCTTACAATGACCTGATCTTGGCATTGTTATCGGAAGGTCTCATGCGGTATCCTGGGGCAAACTCGGAAAAACGCCGCACGTGCGGTGTTTAAGCCAAACAAGCCACGGCTGATTTCCTGAGTGATGTTTGCTTCCGTTTATCCATGCCACCATCTGAACAGGAGGTGGGCATGCATCTCATTCTTCCATCCACAATCCACAATCGCGTCTTTAAGCTGTACGCGCCTGGCTTGACGATCCCACGCGTCCCTGCGCAGCCATCGCGTCTCGGCCTCCTCTTTGCGAGATCGCCCTGCAGGTACAGGTGTTCTAGGTTCGTACGGGTGGGTAAGTCGGCTAATCGGCAATAGAGGGAACGGCGGGGGCCGCGGCCACGCTGCACCATGTGCTTCCATGTGCGCCCATCGGTTACAACTGGACGCGACATGTGGAGTACCATGTGGCCCCGGAGGGACGTTATTCTTAGCCAGCATTCATCTGCGAAGTATTCCACACGCGCTTGACGGCTGTTTGCTGACGCTGACGACTGTTACGGCCGCCCTCGGCCCATTGTCCGACGTCGTGCTTCCGATGTCGTGTTTGTGTCTGACGATTCTGTGCGTGCTGAGAGTAGTGATTGAGGCTGAGTGTAGTGATTGAGGCGTTGGTGGGCTCGGTGTGCCACTGTACCGGTGTGGCGTACGGCATGGCGTACGGAAGCGCGTGCTTTTGCTACACGTACCGCGTGCGTACAACTGCTGTGCATTCGCATCCTTGCGATGGTCGGCTCTGGATGGTTGATTGTGCTGCCAATACGTGTGGTGTACAAGTGCTGGCGACAGCGATAGACGATACGGGACTCTGATAACGATAGCGTCGCGGCCATATGTATGGACGGCGCGACCATCTTTACCTGGTTGACAACAATCACTACTCACTGGGACCATTGACAACACACCAAGATAGCTATCGGGTGCTGCACTTGGAACTGTCACTGTGCACGGTGGTCTTGGCAACGTGGGCTCCCAACCTTGTTATGGCTTGCCAAGCCAAGCACCATGTGATGCACAAGTGGCGGGTCCTTAATATAGCTGCGCATCAGACTACTGTGCGGCGCCGCGCCCAGCCCCCACATCGCGCCAGGAACGGCCTGATGCGCGCTAAGGCGGCCCTGCGGTTGAGGCATCTCGCGCAAAGGTCGCCGACGACGCCAGAAGCACCACTGGCACACGACACGATGCTGGCAGCTGGCCGCGGCGCTCTTCTATGCGGAGAGAAGTGTCAACCCAAAGTCCCAGAGTCCCAAACTCTTGGCCCGAGCCCCCTCTACGGAGGAGACTCGGGGGTTGTACACGCCTGTGGTCGTGTGGTTGAACTCTGTTTGGCGCCATCGTTCGGACCTTGTCGAAGCATGGTCACACGACTAGTATGATCTCGGTGCTAGACGCTGCGCTGCGGTAAGCTTCCTCATGTCCGAAGCGTTAGCTCGATATCGGAGCTTGGCATTGCAACGGTCACGCGACTTGGACCTAGTAATTATGTGCCGCGGAACACTTGGCCCGAAAACTGCTGTTCCGAACAGCGTCGGCGTGTGTAACGGTGCGATGATGCGATGATTCGGAGCGAGCATGCCACCAGGCAGGAGGATGGGGCCGGCAATGCAAACCCATAGGCCCATGGGAGCCGCCATGGGGCAATGGTATAGGTGGGATGGTCATATCCGTTCCGTCGGACCTGCAGGCGCGACTGGAATGTGTTTGGGGGCAACGTTCAGCATGATCTTTCCCCAGGGCTCTGTGCACGATATCGCGATCTGCAGGGACTACATGGTGAGATGGGGACTCGCCTCTGCATGCTGTTCCAGCCCTGTCAGGCCTCGTGCACAGACCTCGTCATCACAGTGGCGCCTCCAACTCATCAGAGTGGGCACTCCCATCCCATGACCATCTCATGATCACCTCTGACCATCTGAAACACTGCTGCGGTGCCAAGACTTTCCGGTAGCACATGTACACGAACCAGATGCAAAGAGTGCAAGCCCACTGTGATTGCTGGGCTCGACGAGCTCCCACGAGTTGTGATGCTCGTCGCACATCAGTAGCACAGAGGATTGCGGACAGTGACGACCTTGCCACTTTCGAGAGTGAAAAAGGACCCATTTGCAATTGCTTTGAAAGAGGGTTAGATCGTGCCTAGTGACGGGGTTAATGAGGCAGCAGAGTGCATTCAGTAGCAACTCTACCCCGCAAAAGACAACCTTGATAGAGAGGTATTCCGGAACGGTTGCATCTCCGCCTGCGGCGTAGAGGGATATGGCCAAGACCCGAGTAACCCCAAACCCAAACAAGAGCAAGATGTGGGGCATGGATTGCAGTGGGAGAAGTGGTGTGGAGTACCCCACATGCTCCACATGTGCTCCCTGGGCGGTGCCTTGTTCAGCTGTTCACCGTGCTCGTCGATTACCGCCAGGCACGGTAGGCACCGAGGTTGTTGAGATGTGCACCATGTGGTGCACATTTTTAGTGTGGCACGCGCCTTGGGAACCGCCTTTGGTTGGCGTCTAGCCTATGGAAGACGGCCGATAGCTCCACCGAAGTGATGCAACACATGCTAGTGTTGGCAAGCGGGAAGACGAGCACCACATGGTGTGTATCTGCATCTCACCAGGACGCGTGGAGGAGCCGGCCGAGGTCGGGGGGGGGGGGGGGGGTGGTTGTTAGGCCCACACGGTTGGGGCGAGCCAAGAAGCAAG
>JAMFRD010000034.1:47446-162849 GCA_025502685.1 Pascua sp. PH4015B
GAAAAACCCTTTACCAAAATTTTCCTACTCGCCAGCTACCCCTTCCTTTCTTCAACGCCCCCCCCCCCCCCTCACACTCCACACGCTGGTACGAGTAGTTGTCGTCGTCCACTCCAGCAACACCCACTTTCTCTTTCCACCGACATGTCCCACTTGGACGAGAAGAAGGACGGCCATCTGGTCGGCGTCGAGGGCGTAAGTCGAATACCGTGTGGCGTCACCCGCGCCAGGTGCCACATACCGGCAAGCCACCCGACGGATGCGGAGCTGACAATCAGGTCGAGGTGACGCGCCCCGACATGAACGACCACGAGCGTCCGAACGAGAGCGAGCTCGAGCACAAGCTCGACGTCACCAAGGATGACCTGCTCGACGCCGAGGAGCGCATCAACTCGATGCCCCTCGACCGCTGCAAGAGGGTAAGTTGTGGCGCCAAAGGCATCTCCCGGCCGATCGCGATGCACCTTCCCTTCCCCTTTCCCCTCGTTCCACCGCTGACCGGCAGATTCTCTCCCAGATCGCCGAGATGCACAAGTACGACCAAAACTTCCCCGTCGCCACACTCGAGCGCATCGACCGCCTCCTGCACGACCCCGAGGTCACAAACAACCCCAAGGACAATGCCGAGCTCATCTATGCCATGAAGGTGGAGGCGCTTCTCGCGACCGAAAACTCGCCCTACGCTGAAGTCCGCGCCGTCGTCGACCCCACCGACGACCCCAGCCTGCAGTCTCTCACTCTTCGCAGCTGGATCATCGGTATCTTCTTTGCGGGCGCTGGTGCATTTATCAACCAGCTCTTCAGGTGAGTAAGGAAGGACGTGGGTGGATGTGGCGGGTTGGCGAGGCGGAGGTGCTAGGCGGATTGTGGCACATTTTCAGGGTTTGACCCACGAGGTCGAGCAATGCAGCAGCCTCCTGATAGTCGTTATCCTTGCCAAACATGCCCCATGTGGTGTGATGCACCTGCTCGATAACAATGCTGACCCCACCAGTATTCGCCAGCCTCCGGTCATGGTTACCTCGCCCGTTGCCCAGCTGCTCGCGTGGCCCGTCGGCAAGCTCTTTGAGCGCACGATGCCCGACTGGGGATTCAACTGGTTCGGCACACGCTGCAGCCTCAACCCCGGCCCCTTCAACCGCAAGGAGCACATGCTCATCACTATTATGGCTACCGTCGCGTTCAACACCCCTTACACCGGCTACATTGTCTTTGTCCAGGCCATGCCCTTCTTCTTCAACCAGGAGTTTGCTCGTCACTTTGGCTACCAGATCCTCAACAGTCTCGGCTCCAACTTTGTCGGCTTCGGTCTCGCCGGTCTCTGCCGCCGCTTCATCGTCTACCCCTCGTTCTGTGTCTGGCCCTCTTCGCTCACGTCGCTCGCCATCAACAAGGCGTTCCACACCGACGACTCGACCCCGGTCAAGGGCCCCCTAGGCCGCACGTACTCGTGGTCGCGTATGACAGTCTTCTTGGTCGCCTTCTGCACCATGTTTGCCTACTGGTGGTTCCCAGGTTTCATCTTCCAGGCGCTTTCGACGTTCGACTGGATGACCTGGATCGCGCCCAACAATGCCAACCTCGCCAACATTACCTCCATGGCCACCGGTCTGGGTTTCAGCCCCATCGCCACTTGGGACTTTAACAACCTCATGTTCAACGGTTTCACCCCCATGGTCATCCCACTTTTCTCGGTTATGAACCAGTTCCTTGGTGAGTGTTTTTTTTTTTTTTTTTTGGTTTGATGAAGAGAGTGTCGAGGCTAACGAGGACAGGCATGATTATTGGCTTTATCATGATTGTCGCCTTCTACTACACGAACGCGTTCCACACGTCGTACCTCCCGATCAACTCCAACCACACGTTCGACCACCAGGCAAAGCCGTTCAATGTTTCCAACGTCATCAACTCGGAGGCCCACTTTGACCTGGAAAAGTACCAGGCGTACTCGGAGCCCTACATGTCTGCCGGCAACCTCGTCGTCTACTTCTGGTTCTTTGCCATCTACACGGCTACTCTTTCGTACACTGGCCTCTACCACCGCCACGAGCTCGTCCACGGCTTCAAGGGCTGCTGGCGCGCGGTCAAGGCTGCGATCTCTCGCAAGCCCGAGGAAGAGACCCACGAGGACGACCTTGCCGAGGACATCCACTGGCGCCTCATGCGCAGGTACAAGGAGGTGCCCGAGTGGTGGTACTTTATCATCCTCTGCGTTGCTCTCGTCGTCGGTTGCGTCGGTGTCGGCGTCTACCCGACCAACGTCACCCCGGCTGTCGTCATCTACGGTATCATTATGGCCCTCATCTTCGTCGTCCCCGTTGGTCTCATCTACGCCGTCACTGGTGTCCAGGTTACCATGAACGTCCTGGCCGAGTTCATCGGTGGCTCCATGGTCCCCGGTAACGCGCTCGCCATGAACTACTTCAAGATGTACGGCTACATTTGCACCGCCCAAGCAATCTACTTCTCCAACGATCTCAAGCTCGCTCACTACGTCAAGATCCCGCCCCGCTGCACGTTCACGGCCCAAGTGGTCGCGACGCTCGTGTCGACGTTCATCTGTGTTGCCATTTTCAACTTCCAGATGGGCTTCCGCGACGTCTGCACCGACAACGCTGCTTTCGGCTTTACGTGCCCTGGCGAGTACACCTTCTTCACCGCGTCTGTCTTCTGGGGTACCATTGGCCCCAAGCGTGTGTTCGGTGCCGGCGGTCACTACTCGACTCTCCTTATCGGCTTCCCCGTCGGCTTTGTCCTCCCATTCAGTAAGTCCTAACCCAACCCCCTTTTGTCAACAAGTATTAATCGTTCCCAGTCACATTCTACCTTGCAAAGTGGTTCCCTCGCGTCCAGTGGCTCCGCTCGCTCCACCCCGTCATGATCTGTGCCGGCTCGCTCATGTGGGCGCCTTACAACTTTGGCTACTTTATCCCCACCGTCTACCTCTCCCTCTTCTCGTGGCAGTACCTCAAGAAGAAGCACCTCGACTTCTGGTCGCGCTACAACTATATCATTGCCGGTGCCTGGGTCGCCGCCATTGCCATTGCTGCCATTGTCATCTTCTTTGGCGTCCAGATTCCCGAAAAGTCGATCGACTGGTGGGGCAACGACGCCCAGTCGGGCTGCAACGCAAAGGCCTGCGTCCGCTTTACGCTTCCCGAGGGCGAGTACTTCGGCCCCGAACCCGGCCACTACAACTAAGCGCCCCCCTTGCATTCTCTGTACGACCTCGGAAGGTACATGGCTGTCGGTAAAGGGACAGTTAAACTTGTTGGTCTAATTCTCGTCTTTATTGTAATGGAATGAATGGAATGTTACGTGTTACGCAGCCAATTGCAGTGTACGCGATCAAGGAGCGTGGTATAGGTTGGAGTCGAACATGTTGAGCGTGCGACGCGGAATGTTCGGCATCACTCGCAGGTTGAATCGCTTCCGACAACCGGCAACGGCGGCGACAATTTATGCTTGTGGCAGTTTAGGCATAAGTACACCCCAACCCGGATGCCGTCGGTACCTCGGAATGCGACGCGTAAGCTCACAACAACAACGTGCTTGGGACCGCTGCATGGGACCCCCGTGCATTGCGTGCTTCTAAACTTAGCACTGGCGATGCTGCCAAGTAGACCACGTGCCTCGCGCAATTGATGCGAGCGGGTGAGCGCCGTCAATGGAACACATAAATAATCAGAACGCTCGCCACCATCTCCGCCCAACAATCACATCTCCGCCCAACAATCACATCTCCGCGTCCAACAATTGTACAAATGCAGTACCGCACAGACCCACCAACGGACCACGTCGCCGCGCTCCGCGCCACGCTGGCGCCGGGCAAGACCAAGCCGTCGTACGGGAGTAGGTCTACCAAGTTGCCCCATTATACCTGCCTTGGCCACGTTGCACCGGCCTTGCATAGTCCAAGACTGACGCTTGCCTCTAGTCGACTCCCCATTCGGCCTTGTCATCTCGTTCCCCTTCACCCCCCTGTACCTGTACGCGACCACCAGGGGCAAGTACGATTTCTGGGACGTGGCGCTCGCCGCCCTCGACGATGGGACGCTCGCGGGGCCGAGTCTCGATGCGGGGTGTGGGCGGGGGCTGGTGCTTGTCAAGGTGGCCGAGCGAAAGGGGCGCTTGCGTGCCCGTACGAAACGTAATGCTAGGACCGGGGAGGCAGTGGTAGACCCTGCGGCTGAGCGAGGCACGACCCGGCACGAGGTAGGCGAGCACGCTGGCGGCGAGGTAGAACTAGCGTACGGCATCGACATCTTTGGCACACGCGATCAGACGGGGAACGCGCCCGAGGCGACCGTGCGCAACGTCGTGGCTGCGCAGGTTGATGCCGTCGTGCATACTGGGAGCTTTATGGACCTGCCCTATGCGGACGGGAGCTTTACGCTCGTCACTTCGTCCCTCGCGTGTGAGTCGATGACGGGCGTGGGCTACAGTGGCGCCGTCGTTGCCTGGGCACAGTGTGCCGGCTAACTTGCAGTACACAACCCAAAATCCCCCACAGACCGCGCTCAGGCCGTCCGCGAGCTCGCGCGCGTCCTCCGACCCGGTGGCACACTCATCATTCTTGACCTGTACGGGCCCAACCAGACGCGGCTGTACGCGCGCGTCCTTGAGGAGCTGGGGTGGACAGGGGTAGAGAACCGGTTTGCGGGGATGGGGACCATGTATGGGTTGTGGGCGAGTTATGTGGTTAGGGGCGTTAAGCCGGGGTAGTGTACGGCGGAACGGGTGGATAATAAGGGGAGGACGTAGTTGTGCGCTGAGTTTGGTTTCAGCTCATGGGGGGACAGCACGTTTGTACGGGAGTTTGGTTGCAGGAGTCACTTGTGTTTGGCTGACACATCTGTCGCGAGGAGGCACGCTTAGGGTAGCCGCTGGCTGAGAGGAGACGAAGCATGAACGGCACGGTCCAACAGCGGTTGCGTCCTACACATTGTCTTGCTACATGCGAACTGAGGGTACAACGAGGTGGGAGGCTTACGAGGCTGGCACTGTAGGTTCACCTGCCCACGGGAGCCGCTCGGGTCGCATCGGTCCATAGGAAACGGACACTCTGACTTGCAAGGTTGAGCTGGTGCCCGCACAATGCTGCGTTCTGTGACACTTCGGGAAACTCAATGAGACAGCCGCATCACGTACCGTCGTCGACCCCCCGCGATCGTCCACCAGCATGCTCAGGCAGCTTGCCTTGCGCCTCCCAACCCTCTACAAGTAACAGTATTGTGATGTAACCCCCAATCGCGACATCCAGCAACTACGCCAGCTCATTCGTGGCTGTCCGCAGTTTCCGACCTTGGTCACCCGCAAGTAGTCTTATACGAGAAACCATCTACCCCGCGTCGTATCCAGACGCCTATACGCCTACTTCTGTATCATCGAATACAAGACTCTATAAGATCTAGACATATCAAGATTTGTCAAACTGAACAATAAGCTCTGCATGGTTGTCAGTGCACCTTCCCCTCTCGCTTCGCTTCCACTTACCGTGGAAAAACTTGACACCCTCGATATGTGTTGCGAGCATGATCCGCTCATTGACAGTATGCGCGCCTAGGCGCGTCCCGAGGCGCGCGGGCGTGAAGCGCAGAATGTTCTTGGACACGTTCCAGTAATGCTTGGTGTCTGTGTTTGCCGTCGAGATCGACGGGGCGGCGATCGTGTCCTTGCCAAAGGCGGAGCGCACGGCGGACGCATACAACGCCCACTGCGGCGTGCCCCAGGCGGTGATGGGGCTGGGCTGCGTGACGCTGCCGAGACGGAGATGGACGGTGCCTTCTGTGCCGTTGCGGACAGAGTCTCCGAACGCGTCCATGCCGAGATCATACTTCTTTGCGACTGGGAGGAGCGTGTCTGCGACCTTGCGCTGGTGTTCTTCTACCGAGGACGCAATCTTAAGTATCGGTCAGCAGCACGTTCGAGGTGCCTAGCGCATTTCTTCAAACCCAAACCCACCTCGATGCGTGAGTTGAACACCACCTCGGCCTCCTCGGGCAGCGCATTGTTCTTGACGCCGCCACGCACCACCGTCGCTGCCTTGCTAGTCTGCAGGACAAACCGCGAGCGTGGGCCCTGGTTGGCAATCTTGTCCGCCAGCGCATCTAGGTCGCCCGACTCGAGGAGCGGCCCGAGCCAGTCGGGCACGTTGCGCTGGCCATGGACGTTGAGACAGCGCAGATACTCGAGGTACGGGTTGTCTCGGCGGAGTGTGGGCGAGTACATGTCTGCATCCTCGAGCGCGGTGATGAACCGTGCTAGGTAGCCGATAGACGTGTGCTTGCCCGGTACGGACGAGTGGCCACCAAAGCTGTCGACCTCGATCACCACGTCCGCGTAGCCTGCCGTTAGTTCCTAGCCGTGCATCTGTGTCGATCTCGTTCATCACAGCCTTGTCCCAGTAGAGTTGCGACACTCACCCTTCTCAGCCAGAGCCGGTAACGCCATCAACGGCCCATACTTGGAATCCAAACCACCCCCGCCCTCGTCGAGAATCAAATCTACACCGTGCTTCCCATACCGCTCTTCAAGGACGGTGGCAATCCTCGTGGCGCCGTACTTGCCGTGCGCTTCCTCGTCCTGCCCATACGCCAGAAACAGGGTGCGGCGCGGTTTCCACCCGGTCGAGAGCAGACGCTCGACCGCTGATAGCTGGCCGATCACGTTCGACTTGCAGTCGGACGACCCGCGTCCCCAGATCCATTCCTGCTCGTCAGCACAGCAAGTGGGACCAGTGGAGCTTTAATGGCCGCTGGGTCTGTCCTCCCGCGGCGACAACTCACACCGTCGTAGTGCATCTCGAATGGAGGGTAGCGCCACTGGCCGAGTGCGGTGGATGCAGCCACGACGTCGAGGTGGCCCGCGAGCAATAGAGGAGGTCCTTCTTCTTCGCCCGCGAATGTGAAGAGGAGTGAGTATCCGCCCACTGTCTCTACCGTCGCCTTTTCGTGTCTGGAGTCAGGTCACCGCCGCTGTGGGGATACACTGCGCTCTCGCCCATCGCAATGAGGTGCACGCTCAACATGCCCACGTGCATTTCCCAAGATCAGCCCACCCGCAAATGTCCTCCCCGCTGACCGCTTCCCCCATCGGCACTCACACCAAAGGGTACGTCGTCCGCAAGTACTCGTGCAGCGGCGGAAACGTGTCCCACCGTGCATCATTCTTATCGCCATCAGGTGAAGGCTCGGGTTCTCCAAAGTCGTCGTATGCGACCGTCGCATGCGCAATTGCGCCGCCCAGGCGCGTGAGGCTGAGGTTGGCAAAGGCGGGAGTGTCGAAGTATGCCAGGTCCGCGGACGGAGCGACGAATGCTGGCTGGGGGCAGGTGTCCGAAGTCAGTTTTTGGTCGTGGACGGGATGTGCGCCGAGGGGATGTTGTGCCAGTTGGGCGAGAGATGGGGCGGCGAGGAAGAGAGAGATGAGAGAAAACATGTTGCGCGTCGAGCGCCGACGTGCTCGATGGTGGTTTGAAGATGGTCAAGACTGAAAGCCGTTGTTGAGCGATATCCAGCAGATGCTGCGTCACAGCTCGAAGTGTCGGTCATGGCCGGGCAACACGTGACGTCACACACGTTTACGCCAGCAACTACACAACTAGGTAGTGGCCACTGGACATGCTAGAAGTTACATGCATAGAGTCCCAGAATTAATTCATGTATCTAGTCACGAATGGTTATCGCCAACGATGCGCGCTCCGCCAGTGGATAAGATCAGCCGATAGTGTACCGACTTGATACCAGCTTGGTACGAGCACATCGGGCTTCCGTGCGGGTGGTGCCGACCAGCTCTTTGTCACTCAACAAGCTTTGCCCCTCAGCTCACATTCGGCGTGAGTCTACGGATTCACAGCAGGCCAGAGCGACACGAGCGTCGCCAAGTCGGCGAATGGGAGCCTGCAGTCAGCACACATTCTCCAGTACCCAGGTGCGCCGGGAAACGCACAAGTCTTGGGCCATGTCGGCGCCAGAACCCTGCCACATGGGGTGGGTGCTGAAAAAGTCGAGTAACGCGTTTGCCTCGGTCTGTGTATCGGGCACACCGGGCGTCAAGAGGTCCATGATACGGAGACACTTGTCGGCAAGCGGGTCACCCTTGACCGCGAGGAGGGTCTCGCGAGCGAGGCGGACAGCCTCTCGCCATGCACTGTGGTCGGGAGAAGCGAGGTCGGTGTGTAGCGCAATAAGCGGGACAAACGATGCTTGGAAGATAAAGTGCCTGGGGGTCAGACGTGCAAAGGAGGTCCACTTCGCGTTTACTCACAGGCCATACCACGTCTCCAGGCGGTTGAGTTTGTGGGCCTTGAAAAACTCGTGGATATCATAGATTGTGTCGATGGCACACTGGAGACAAATGCTTGCGAGGGTGTGCTCAAGCTCTGCATCCGGTGTCATGGCAGTCGACAGCGGCGCGCGCTTTAGTGCACGCTCGAGGAACGCTCGGCGGGCGAGGATGATGCGCAGGTTGCAGTATCGCCAGAAGAGCTTGTGTGCCGAAAAGAACAGCCATGGCATATCTGGGAACATGTCGGGACGCGCAGCCGACGTCATCCACTCGGGGATCGAGGCGTGCCAATGTCGCAAGTCCTCGTCGAGCTCCAGTACCTCCTCTGCTGACGGTGGCGGCGCCGAGATTACGCGTCCATAGCACCGGTTGCTTACCAAGTGGAATGACGCTTGGTAGATGAGCGAGCTGTAGATGGTCGTGTCGGACGAGGCTGGCGGGACGACCGGCGACGACGGTGTAAAGTCCCTGTCCTGAACGTTGTGTACCATCTTGACATCTGCCTCGCCATATGGCAACAACTGGGTATTAGCGCGACGCGGCAACCTGGCACTCACTATTGGACGGCCAAAGGTGATACTCGCTCCCGAGTCGAAGATGAACACGACCCACCACACTCGCCGACTGGTAGGTGAGCGAAACCTGCGTGCTTCAATAACCTACCGAACTTCGCGCTCAAATGGCTTGATGTTCCACAACGGCAGCTCGCGATGCAGCCCGAGGCCAATGGCCATACGCACCGCGATACCGAGGTATGTCGATCCAGCATTTGGCTTGTTACGCTTCTGGGACAGATTACTCAGCAGAGTAAACGCCTGGACCAGAACGAGGCTGCCAGTCTCCAGATGGTCGACGGTGATGACCGAGATTGCGCGCTCGAGGAAATAGTCGATGACATACATCGGCTGCGAGCAACAGAATGCGCCGAGACCGACAACCACATTGACAAGCACTTCCCATCTGATGTTAGCCGCGACCACAAGCGCCTCTCATCCTGAGTCGACTCACTGCTTGCGTGGTGGTTGCGGGATGACCTCTGCCAGCTGGGCACGGAAAGACGGCTCGTGGATGATGGGATACTGGGTGTGGTAATGTTGAAAGTATGAGTCGATAAACGTCATGAGCTGGCCGTGCGACGGGATCCAGTTGTCTGGTGCTGGGGGCTCGTTACCGCCTGATGGGATGTGGGAGAGGGAGATGCCGCCCGCGGTCATCTGGAGAATACGGAGGAGGGTCGCACCGGATGCAAAGCCGAGATACCCCTCCCCATCTGGCTCAACAGAGAGCGATGCCGTCCCATCATTCTCCCGCACTGTTCCCTGCCGTTCGTTCCATTCGTAGCCGGACGCATTGCGCGGTTGCCGTTCGTACGCGTCTGCCGAGGATGGCGGCACGGACATGACAGAGCTTGACGAGACGGGAAATGAGGGGTGTCGCAAGCGCGGTGGTGGTGCAGAGGGAACACTGGGATTTGGTTCAGAGAATAGCCGGAGTGGAGACGTGGGCGACCCCACGGCAGACGGCCGCGCAGAGTTGGACGGGCCAGAGACCCCGGACGCCGAGGCTCCTGATGGGGGTACAGGCGTTCCAGAGCGTCCGACGGGCGACCGCGCCCCGCTGGGGAAGAAGGAGGATGTCGGCGGCGTACGTTCATGACTCATCTTGGCGGGAATCATGCTTCCCCCAGGCGACATGTACGACGGCCCCGAGATGACAGGTCCCCCGAGCACGGACCCGGAGTCTGCGCCAGATGGAACGTGGCCGTCGCTCGGCCCCGGACTCGTCACGGGCTTGGTCTCGAGGACGACGTGTGGAGCATGCTCGGCGAGCAGACGTTCGAGGTGTTCCATGCGTTCCTTAACCTCGGCGAGGTATCTCTCATAAGCGTCAGTCGCCAGCGCACAAGCTTACTTTTTGCCCCGCCGGGGCACCTCGGCGGACGGAAAGACACACGTCTTGTCATACCGCCGACACTGGTTGCAGGGGTGAATGCGGTCGCACTGGGGTCAGTATGACGATACTGTCGTGGGGGCGACGAATATGCCATAGTGTCTAGCGTATGGCTCGTCCTCACCTTGCGTTTCAGCCGCCGACACTCGATGCACTGGTGGTTAGGAAGATCGTACGTCCGACACAATAGCTATGCTCACCGAGATTCGTGTGGGCGTCGCACTTCCGCCGTCGGCAGAGGGCCCAGAGTCGTCTTGCATGGCCGTCGCCTTTCGTCGCGTCCCGTTACCGTTATTGTCGTCAATGATGGAATAGTTTGTTTGCATATGTGCAGGTAAGCCCGACTGGGATCTTGTCCGAACCTTTTCGGGCCGCCGACGCCGAGCCCCTCGAGTCCGAGCGAGCAAGCGAGCCAACAACGTGACGGATATCCACCGCTTCTCCGCTTCCGTCCCGCCTCCCTGCTCCCTGCCCATCCGCGGCCCTCCTTATCCGTCAAACGACGTGTCGCGTGTTGTGCACGTGTTGCGGGTTCAAATTGTTTATGCAATTGTCTGGTCGCGTTTTTCGTGTCCACTGGCCATGAGTGCAGCATCCACCGATGCACCAAAGGAGCTCGCATCGCATCCACCTACTCTCTATCAGACATACTGTATGGCTGCTGCAATCAGACAAACGGTTGCAAAGGCTAATCTCTTCGCTGTCTCCCTCTCTACTCGGCATCTCGCTTCTCTCGCGAACAATCACACCTCGAACACTCTCCCACCCTTCAAACCTCACTTTTCGACACTAGCCATGTCGACACCTACTGGCCCAACCCGTGGTCTCGGAGCGCGCGGTGGACGTGGCGGACGCGGTGGTCGCGGTGGACGCGTTGGTGACCGCTCCTCGCGCAAGCGTAAGGCTTCGTCTGTTACGGACACCCCAAACCTCACCACCGGCCAGAGCACGCCTGTGCCGCCCGCGATGCAGCCTGCGCACGTTGGTGCAGCGACCCAGACGCGCTTTGCAGACGTTGCGGGTCTGAGCGCCGAGCTGCTGCAGAACATTCCCTTTGAGTTCTGTACCGAGGTGAGTCACTCCTAACCCAGCATTGCTGCTATACTGGGTGTCGAGTAGTGTGGAGTAGTGCTGACAAAATCCAGGTCCAAGCGGCCACACTCCCATCGATTATCGCCAACCACGACGTCCTTGCGCAGGCCAAGACAGGAACGGGAAAGACACTCGCGTTCCTTGTCCCGTCGATCCAGCGGTTGATCAACGGCCCCGTCCCGGCGCGCGAGCACACGTCCATCCTTGTGCTCTCGCCGACGCGTGAGCTTGCGTCTCAGATCGCGGTCGCGGCGGAGGGTCTCCTTGGCGCTGGCAAGGGACGCTTCGGCGTCCAGTGCGTCGTTGGTGGTACCAACATGGACCGTGACGTCCGCAACCTCAACTCGCAGCGGTGAGTAACATTGGTGTGCGATGGTGCAAGGCCCTAATTTACATGTCCAAATAGCTGACAGTAGCGCCGATATCCTCGTGGCGACGCCCGGCCGTCTTCTGGACCTCATCGAGAACGCCAACTTGAAGTCGCGTCTTTCGCGCCTGTGTATGTCTTTACTTCTGACTGGTAGCTGACTCCAGCTACACTCGTTCTTGACGAGGCCGACCGTCTTCTTGACGCTGGCTTCCGCCGTGAGCTCCTCAAGATTCTGGAGGCTCTGCCGGACCGCCAGTCGGTTCCGCGCCAGACTCTCCTGTTCTCGGCCACGCTCCCCGCCGAAGTTCACACCATCTCCTCCATTGCGCTCCGTCCGGGCCACGACTTTATCAGCACGCTCAAGGACGAGGATGTCAACGCACACAAGCACGTCGTGCAGGAGAGCCTCGTGGTGCCTGCCGGTGACATCCTGGCTGCGACTGTCGAGGTGCTGCGCCGTGAGGAGAGCCTGGCCGCCGAGCGTGGTGGCTTCAAGGGTAAGCTTTGTCGGTGATTCTTAGATACTTGCGCTCACCTCGTAGTGATGGTCTTCCTGCCTACGGCCCGTGCAGCGGCTCTGTACCACGACGTCTTTGCGGCCCTGTCCAAGTCGTACCCTGTTTGGGAGATCCACTCGCGCATGTCGCAGTCGAAGCGGACAAAGTCGACCGACCAGTTCCGTGCTGCCGCAACGGGCGTGCTCTTTTCGTCAGACGTGACGGCGCGCGGTATCGATGTGCAGGGTGTGACGGGCGTCGTGCAGGTCGGCCTCCCGTCCAGCGGCGAGCAGTACGTGCACCGTCTTGGGCGCACTGCGCGCGCGGGCGCACAGGGACACGGTATTCTTGTCCTTGGCGACTTTGAGTCGCACTTCCTGAACGACAAGACCATGCGCACGTTTACGCTCCACCAGTACCCTGCCATTGACGCTGCCTCGCTGGCCAACGTGCACGCCGTCGTTAACGAGGCGCTCGCTCAGGTCCCCGACGAGGCAAAGGGACAAGCGTACCAGGCATGGCTTGGATACTACAACTCGAACCTCCGTTCTCTCAAGTGGTCCCAGGCCGACCTTGTGCACCACGCCAACGACTATGCGCGTGACTGCCTCCGCACATCCGCGGGCCCCAGCGGTCAGTGGGCACCCCCGGGCCTCCTCGCAAAGACTGTGGGCAAGATGGGCCTCAAGGGTGTGAACGGACTCAACATCGTCCGCGAACTCCCCGGCGGTAACGGCGGCGGTGGCAGGAACCAGCCCAAGCAGCAGCAGCCGAGGCAGGCAGCGCAGCCATCCAAGCAGCCGCCTCGCGTACAGGCGTCCACCAACCCCAACCCGCTCCAGCTCCGCCAGCCGCTTCCCTCGAGGGGTGGAGGTGGCGGTCGCGGCGGGCGTGGCGGTCGCCCCCGCCGCGGCGGTGCCGGCGGTGGTAACGTTCCAGGCGCTGCTCCAGGTGGTGCTTACGGAGGCTGGTGAGAAGGAGGTGGTCCGAGTTGTGCTTAGACAATAGAGTTAAAATGTGGTCCTGTGTGATGTCCAATGGTACTGTAGCTGATGTAACTCTACCAGCTGTGTGCGTTGAGTGTTGCGTGTGTAGTTGGGGGCAGCATTGAGGGGATAGTTCAGGACAAGAGGCTTCGAGTGTCTACAATATCGTGTGCGGCTTGTCTGAACGACGTAAAAGTCTACAAGCGATGATTCTCGTCCCACGCACCTAGCTGGTGTTATTATCATAAGAGCATTGCAAGCGTTGGGCACGTCGATAAAGTGGTGTTGAAGTCCAGGATGTGAACTGACGGTATAGCCGAGGTGGACGGTATTTCCGGGCTCCCATGTGGTAGAAATGTTCATCACGATCGACGCGTCACGCGTTTTGCTCATTCGCGCGTGATTTCATTCAACCCACGACTCTCCTCCCGACCATTGGCCGCGCGCACAATGGCCTCTCAGCCCTTTCCCGCCCTCGACCACGCCGGCTTTCCACACGTGATCGATGCGATCTTCGCCAACGCGAGCCGGGGCGCCCTGATCGCGCTGCGCGGGGCCTCGCGTGCGTTCCGGGACCGTGCCGACGCGCAGCTCATGACGCACCTGATCGTCGACGTTGTGCGCCCGCTGGACCCGGACACGCTCAAGGTGGACCGACAGTCGCCGCCGACCGTGTACCTGTACACGCCCGGGGGTCGGATCCCGCGTGCTCTATCGTGGAAGCCGGCGCGGGAACACTATGCCCAGTGGCAGGCGTGGGCTCCGCTGCTTGCGCACGTACGCGTGGTCGACTACCGGGACGAGCTGCTGGATTCGGTGCGGTGGCGCGTACTGTCCAAGCTACTCACCGGCGTCGAGGTGATCCGGACACTGAGCAACTATGACAGCGAGATCAACGCGCACGACGAGACGAGCGCGGTCCGCCTGCGTCCCCGGACATTTGTGCAGTTTTCCACCCAAGAGCCGTCCCCGGACGAGCGTGTGTTTGGCGCACTCTCCATCGACGCCATCCCCACGGGCGTCACGCGCTGCATTGTCAACTTTGTCTGCGATGTCCGCGAGCCACGCCTCATCACGTTCCTCAACGGCGCCCTGCCCCCGACGCTCAAAGAGATGACACTCATCTTCTCGCCCCGACAGGGACCAGCGCCCCGCGACCCCGGCGAGTACGAGTTCCCCCACGCCGAGGCGACGCTGCACGGCTTCAACGCGATCGCGCGTGAGATCGCCGCCCACGCCCTCACAGTCAAGTTTACGCTCGTTGGCGCCCTCGACATGCACCATCGCTTCTTTGGCTTCCAGGACCCGTACGACCAGGACGAGCTCGAGCCCACCCTCGTCGACGGGATGCAGTACATTGCAGGCCGCACCCTCGACCCCACACGCTACGACATTGAGAAAGTCAAGGCGGCCATTGCCAAGATTGAATGGCTCTCCCGAGACCAGTACCGTGCGCGAACGACAGCGGAGGAGTTTGCCCTCCATACTGCGCGATGGCTGCCAGTATGAGCTGAGGGGTGGAGATGGAGTACAGTGGTGCGCTGCGCCATAGACGCGCTTCAGAACAGTAGGGGTATGCATATCCTGTTCTGTCAAGAGTTACAGTTGTGCGGGGCCCATTTGTGTCACGAGCGATAGCGCTGTGGGGCTCATCCGTCACGTGCCATAGCCACCATGAGCGGCAGCCACAGATCAATGGTGGCGGGGCTGAGCCTCATGGAATGCCTGTCGAAGCAGTAGAGAGAGGCTTCGTTGCAGAGCTTGTGCCTCGAGCTGTCATAAGGACCACAAACCATGGGCTTCCCCTTGCTCGTGAATCCGCCAGTCTAAGTGGTCTGTAGCAAGTGAGTATCCACCCTTCGTGACCCCTGCAACATGTTCGCGAATGTGAAGGGTCCGATCACTTCAACCTCCTTCCCACGCAGCGCAATTGCCTCTTTCAGGAAAGCAAGAGGCATTTCTCTCGCCCCGGGGCGACGATGACCGGCCGAACTACCTACTCATGACCTGGCGTTGCTCGGTGTTCCACACGAGGTAACACAAGCGTACAGAAACACCCAGTTGCTAGACAACGCTAGCTTGGCCACTGGGCGGTAGTAACGGCTGCCCGAAGGTTGGGAGAAATGGTAGTAACGAGTACCAAAGGCTGGGGAATGCTGGAATCGTGCCTGGGCGCGGCACCTTGACAGCTCTTTGGGCATTGCCCACCAGAACTGGGCAACTGGAACTGGAACCTGGCGAGTGTCTCGGCTTGCTGCGCCTCGTTTGTGCCACTGTGCTCCAGCCACTAGCCACTCCAGGTGCCGCAGAATGGTCACAGGATGTTCACAGTTGCCAAAGTGACAATCGACAGATCTTGGAGGTGGTGAGGAGCAGAACATGGTCAGTGCTCCACGATCACGGGAAGAACATGGTGTTCATTACGATGGTGACACGGCGATGAGTAGCTGAGTGTGTTCGGAGCTCGTGGGATGGACAGCAGCTCTCCTAGTTTGCGGGGTACGCACGATCGGGGCGACGGGGAAAAGATGGAGATGAATGAGATGAAAGGCTTGGCAGGAGTCTTGTTGGCAACGTGGAGAGTGCTGGAACCCGAAAGACCAAAGCCGAGTTCGGGGTGGGCTTCGAGGTCCTGACCTGGAACGCAAAGTGGCGAGTGTAGCGATGGCTCGCACTTGAAGCAGCATAAACGTGGGCGGTGGCTCTCTGCCGTGAGATCTGTCTGCGTCGATCGGAATGCAGGCGTATTTGCAGTTGGCCACTCGACACCCTCAAAGCACTGGCAGCACCAGACATGTGGCGGTGGCTTTCTCCAGCCATAAGCGGCGTGGCACCTATGTCGACGTGTTACAACCACAGTCCAAACGTTTCACGAGCTGGCGGTGGCGCATCTGTCCCACAGCAGATACAAAGAAATAAAAGTGCATGGAAACTGAGTGGGGCTGCGGCACAGTCTCAGAGGCTGATACGGTGGTATCCACGCCTCCGAACAAACGGCTCGTTGCTTTGCTTCAAGCCCGAAAGCAAGCATGTGTAACATCTAGGGAGCGCACAGGCCGTGTGCACTGGCAGGTGAGTCGGCGAATGAATCAGTGGGTATCGCGGTGACTGCAAGCCCCCGACGGGGCCAAGCTCCATTTGTCGGCGGCATGGGATGTGTGCAAGTGGCCGTGGGTTGGAAAGGTGCCAATACGGAGACATTCCTCGACGTGACTCCTTTGAAGGCTGCCTCGATACCAGCTGACATTGTTTGGAAACGAGACGGCATGGTGGGCAGCTGGGGTGTGCACGGTGGTTTGCCGTGCGCTCCACAGTCCTCCCTGTTTGGACTGCAGCCGTTGTTCCCTATGCAGCACTGGAGTCTGCCACTCCCACTGTAAGAGGTTGAGATAAGGCAGCCGTCGGCGATTGACTGATGGTTACTCTCTGGCAAGAATGGATCACATCTGGCCCAAAGCCAGCCACTGCCGCCACAACTGCGGCCAGACAATGGGACGTTGCAGACTAAAATAGGGGTAGGAGGCACCGAGCGGGCCAGCCAACGCGAGGCGCGTTACGCGGAGCGCGTGGTGTATCGTCAACCGGCATGCGACGACGTCTGCACGTCTGGGCTGACAAACAATAAACCGACGCTGCAACAGAAAAAAGAAATGAGACTCGTCGTCGGGTACGAGGCTCGTTTTGTCTCGCTTACCGACGCCGGGCGCCTCCGGACCTTGTTCTGGTACCGAACGCCACCAGCCGGCCCCACCCGGCGTGCAGTTGTTCAGAGCGCGAGAGTTAGTGTGGCTTGCGCCGCGGCCCCTGCTGGTGGCGTTGGCGCGTCCGGTGCTGGTGTCAGAGCCGCGTAAGAGAGGGCTACTAGTGCGTTTGGGACGGAGAATCGGGCATTGTATGGCTGCCGAGTGGGAGATGCAAAGGGGGAGATGCTCTGCGCATCGCAGCATGGAATGCTGAGATTGCGATGCCTTGAGGCGACGCGACTGAACCGAAGCAAGAGTTTGCTACATGCTGCAGCTACATGTCGTAGAGGGCAATGCAGGAAGGCGAAAGGTTGATGCACCAGGCACACGAAGACGCGCCGAGGCACACGAGTGATGCACCTGGCTTGCATGCGGTGCCTGGTACGCGCAGGGCGGACTTTTGCTCAACGACAAGCCGCACCGCGTCGTCTCATTCACCCAATCCGGTGCTCACCTTGTTACTCATTCTCCTACCCCGATTTACAACCCCTTGCGCCTCTTTCAACCTCGCAACTCACACACGCCCTGCATGCCCGCTCCTATTCCCCTTGCCTAGTGACGCTCACTGTCTCGCGTCCCTTCCGAGTGACTCTTGTGACTCTCTTTCGGGGATGTATAGTATTCCCACTGACACTCCGACGCTCAGACTCACGATGATGCGCCGCCAGATCTCGCCAAGTTTGGCCACCACCACCCATGATGGCGCGGCCGGCGCCGAGCAGCGGACCGTGCGCCAGGGAGCAGGGTCTGAACAATAGTGACCTGTGGGGTACGACAAGCCTGGTGGAGACGGTAGGTCACGAGCGACGCCGCGTAACTGCGGGTCCGAGAGAGTGCTCCGAAGGTGGGCCGGGCAGCCGAACAGGGCTGCTCGGCATGCTCGGACCACACAGGTCAGGGTCGCCATAGGGAAAAGGTCCGGGGATCGGGGTGGATATCGGTCGGATATGTGGCATCGCCATGAAGATATCGCCAGAGATCCTCTTCACTCCTTGTGTCCCCATGTCGATGCGACTGGGTCTGCGAGGACTGACATGTCGAGACTCTACAGCAACGTACCAGACGACGAAGAGAATATCCCCCCGTCCTTCGCACCAGTACAGCAACTCAACGTCCAGCTGTGAAATAGTTTGCCTTGGCCGCCTTCAACGACAAACGGACTGATTGCCCTTACCCCGACGCCACTCACGCCACGATATATGCGCCTCGACTCGGGAGATCACGGGCCGCGCCAAGGTGGTAAAACTCGCACTGTGGCCCACGCTGGGCACTGTTAATGCCCAGCTTGGGTTCGGATGTTGGCCATCCCATGGGCAAGAAAACGCCATACGCCGCCGTATGTCTTCTTGCATGGCGCACACATTGCCACCGCGGCGACCTCCTTGTGCATCACGAGCCGCGCGCCAGTGCCGCGGTATGCGGTGGTAGCCGATACAATACACCACAGGTAGGACTGCAAGCCGCAAGTCACAGGTTGTAGGACGATCCAGGACCCAGGACCTAGGACCCAGGACATGGAACCCAGGACTTGGGATCCCGGTACGCTTCATACCCTTGCACCCCCAGGTCGTGCCGTTGGCTCATTGGCATGGACAGCTAGGGACGGGGGACTGGGTGGCGAGCAAGGTGGCAAAGTGGCTGCGACTGACAAAATGACCATAGCGAGCGATCCGTGCGGCGGCGGTCGTAATCGCACACCACTGTAGGCACTCGAATCTCGTCGTGCAACACCTACCTTTGCCCTCATGCTTTTTTTTCCTGCATTCCTGCGCACTGCACCCCTCTTTGCCCGGCACGCTGACGTCGGCCTGCCTCTGCTTGGACGCCTGCTATGGGTGCTTACGCGGACAAGGTCGAGCCAGGCGACGCCGGGCAACGCTATCGGGCCCCGCCTGCATGCAAACAGCATGCTCGCTTGGGTTAAAGACTGACGATAGAAGAAAGCTGTAACACTCTCCCCTCCCAACCCCCAACAGCGCTCGTGCTAGTACCCTACCCACTTGCTCGCCCCCTACTCGCGATACCTTCGATCCGCCCTGCTCGTCACCGACGGCTACGTCAACCCGATACCTCGCGGCAACACAACGCTCAACAGCACACTCCCCCCCACCTCATATACGACTCTCAACCAGCGCTCCATCCTTACCCCCCGACACCCAGCTGCACGACAGCCACGACCACCATGGCTCCTGCCCGCCAGAACCCCCTGCCCGTCCTGATCATCGGCAACGGTCCCGTGGGACTAATCCTTGCCTATGCCCTGTGCAAGATGGATGGTGAGTATTGGCGTGGAATGTGCGCTCGGGGGGTTCGAGTAGGCGTCTTGCTTCTATCTCCAGTTGGAGACGCTCATCTCTGTGTTCTCGAGAAACTCAGGCTTGACTGCCAAGACTGGTACAGTGGTGCGACGGTCTGTGGCCACCAGCTGGAGTGGGGGTTGCAAAACTTTAGAGTCACAGCCACAAAGTAGACGACTGACGCCACCAGTGCCCGTGATCGTCATCACGCGCCACATGCGCCGCCTCGGTGTCCCCAAGGCGCACGCGTTGTCGCCTCGTTCGCTCGAGATTTGCCGCCAGCTCACCATCCCCGTCACTGAGATCCGCATGCTGCCGGCGCACCGCACCGACGCGCGGTGGGTGCGCTTCTGCACAAACCTGAGCGGACAGCAGCTCGGTACCCTTCCGTACGAGCACATGACGCTCGACATTCTCAACCACAGCCCCGAGGTTAGTTTCGGCGCTGCCCTTGTGTGACCTTGAAGTTTACCCGAGACTAACGCTGCAGATGCTCCACAACATTGCCCAGCCGGACCTCGAGGCGCTCATCGAGCACATGCTCATGTCCGAGCCCAACTGCGACTACCGCAAGGGATGGACATGGATCAGTCACAAGGAGGTGACCAAGAACGGCGAGACGATGTGTGTCTCCACTGTCGAGGACACGTACACGGGCGAGGAGATGACGATTGAGTCGAGCGTCATTGTCGGTGCCGACGGCGCAAACTCGCGTGTCCGCAAGTTCCTCGGCATCCAGTCCGAGGGCGAGGAGACGGCCGACACCATGATGACCATCCACTTCAACGCCGACCTGCGTCCCATCGTCGGCGACAATGTCGGCATGATCCAGTGGATCTTTGACCCCGCTGCCCGTGGCTTTATCGTCTCGTACGACATTAGCTACAACCACGTGCTCATCCACAACATTGACGTGAGTAGAGGCGTATCTTTCGCTTGGGTTGCATGCTCACATTACTTAGCCTGTTCGTGACCCGATCTCGTCGTTCTCGCCCGACAAGTGCATGGAGATTGTCAAGGCGGCACTTGGTGCCGATGTCCCCGTCGACTTCCAGTGCTCGATGCCGTGGATCCTGCGCCGCAAGGTGTGCAACCAGTTTTACAAGGGACGTGTGGTACTCGCTGGCGACGCCGCACACAGCTTCCCCCCAACCGGCGGTCTGGGCCTCAACTCTGGTGTCGGTGACGCGCACAACCTCGCATACAAGCTCGCGGGCTGGTACCACGGCTGGGCGGACCTGGGCGAAATGTTCCACCAGTACGAGACTGAGCGCCGGCCTGTCGCACTCCGCAACTCGCACCAGTCGGTCCGTAACGGCAAGAAGATCTTTAGCTTGCTCAAGGCGCTCAAGAACACGCACCCCGACCCGGTCATTGCCCGCCGCGAGATGAACCAGGCCCTCTCGGACCCCAAGCACCTCGCGTACATCCAGGCTCTCATCGCCGACCAGCGCGAACACTTTGACAACGTGAGTAATAAAGACATGGCCGACTTCCTCACCCGTTCTGCTACTCACACACGCAGCTCGGCCTTCACATCGGCTACGTCTATGAGCCCGGATGGAACCCGCCCAACTCGTACGACTTTTCCCCAGCATACCGCCGCGGCGGCCGCCTGGCCCACACGTGGATCCGCCCCAAGACGGCCGACGTGATCAACAACCACAACGGCGTCGACCTGAGGTATCTGGCCGGCGACCTGCCGCCCGAAAAGATGCGCCAGTGGAGCTACACGACGCTCGACATGATCCCCATTGGGTCCTACGTCCTCATCCACCCGGGCGGCCTGTGGACACGCAAGGCCATGCAGATGCACCAGCTCTTTGCTCAGAGCCGCATTCCCCTCCGCGCCATTGAGATTGGGCGCGATTTTGAGCTCGTCGAGCGCGTCCAGGGCAAGAAGTGGCTCGAGGGCTACGGCTTCCCCAAGGGCAACGCCATCCTCGTCCGTCCCGACCAGCACCTCCAGGCCGTCATCCCGCCCGCGCAGACGACCCACGCCGCCCTCGAAAGCCTCCTCGAGGACCTCGGTATGATCTAGAACTCCAGGTTGGAACTTTTAGACATTATCGCCGCGACATTCAATCAATCTCCAAACCCACCCCCTAACCCACCGCCGACCATGGACACGTACATGTGCATTTAGTGTGTATTATTAGTTTTGGGTCCCGCATATCCATGGCATGCCATACCGTACGCGCACATGACTGGTTGCACACAAGGCTGTCACCGTGGCCTTTGGCCAGACACACGTCCGCCAATACCAAATCACGACTCCTTACCATCAGCCACCAGGCTTTGTGTGGGGGATTGGGCCGCCTCGAAGAGAGCGACTGCACACGAACGAATATCATCAGGCAAGTATTGACTACTGTAGTATAACAAGTAAAGTAAAGAAGCAACGTCGAGGGCAACTAGGCAGTTTGATTCTTCCACTCTGCGTTGTACTGTGGTGGAAGGTTGTCTGGTTGAATGCGCCCAGCATCGTCCTCGATCTTAGGCGCCGGGCCAGGCTCCGATGTAGGACCGTTGTATTTGCCATCATAGCACGAACTGTCCTCGACAAACGCCGGGAGCTTGCGATTACGCTTCCTGCGGGAACGGCGGATGAGGAGCACGGCGCCAACGATCAGAAGACAGCCGGTCACGCTGCCAACCTAGAGTCAGCACTTGTGCGGGGATGGGTTGACGTACGACACCACCGACGATTGCCCCGATGTTTGGTCCACTCTTGGCGTCCGAGCCCGACTGGTCCGAGCCCCGTTGGCTGCTAGGGTTCGTCCCCACATCATTCGCAGGGTCACCTGTCTCACTTCCACCCCCGCCATTGCTGTTAATTAGCGCCCTCTCGGACGAGCACTCACGCAAGCGCCGAATACATGGTCCACGAGTGCACGCCCAGGGTCCGGTTCTCGTTTCCCATTAGGTTGTAAGCACTCAATTGACACTCGTATACCAAGGTGGGGTCCAGCGGGGTCATGTAGAGTGTGACAGGTGCAGTGGTAAACGGATTACTCGCGTTCAATGCCATAAATTCTTTTTCCGTTTGTGACTGTGGCGTGCACCTCACCGAGTAACCCCCAAAGGTCGGGCCCACTGTCCCATTGATGACGAGGTATGATGTGTTGTATGGGAGTGTCGCTAACATGGCACCCCTGCCGTTGACGAGATGGGGATAATCTATGGGGGCGTCGCCTCCTGGACGAAGTTAGGAAAAGCGTACGAGGGCCGCTCAACGCACCAACGCCCCCAAGAGTGGGGACTACCTCTGGGGGGCCATACACATCCTGGCCAGGGAACTTGAAGAACTGGTTGGGCCTGGCGTCGACGACCGCCCGCTCGACGCGTTTCGGGACAGAGTCGAGCGATGTCCTGGTTGTTAGGGATTAATCAAATGGAAACTACCACCGCACTCACGCTTCGGTCACCATCCCCGTTGTAATCACTGCATGGCTGACGGCAATTGACCCCGACACTTGGAGGTCCACACGCAGCATGTGTGTGCCCCAATGCAGCTCTTCATCGAGCAGAACATCACCCGAGTGAGGTGGGGCATCCACAGGTGAAGAGTCTATGGTTGCGGACAAAGGTTTACGCGTCGTCTCCGAGTCCGTCGTCATCGTCCCACTGACAATCACGCGTGTGCCGAAAAACGCAAAGGCAACCGATGGATTCCGTGAACCTGTCCGGCCATCGTAATATGCAACGTGCTGCGATGCACCGTGGCCGAACTGGCCTCTCAGAGGAGTCACAGGCGAGTCGGAAAAGGTCGTGTTCCAGGGGCGAGCACCTAAAGCGCTGTGATCGAAGTTGATGATTGGGTCCATGTCGTTTACAGTCCAGTTGAATATGAGGTTGGGTGTCAATGGTCCCGCGTGGACCAAGGCCGCCAGCAAGGCAGCAACGACAAGCAGCAGGATCATGTTGGTTGAGAGCGTGGCGAGTGGAAGGCTAACCTGGAGGCGGTCAGAGAGGAATCGAGTAGGGGGCGGGGCGGTTCGAAAGCATGCCTTTCTATATGCCCAACGAGACGCGCGACGAGAATGGGTGGTTAGAGCAGATGGCGAGAGCGGATGGTGAGAGTGACTAGTGAATAAGACCCAATGCCAAGACCACAACCATGACAGGCACTGTTCGGGTAACAAACCAAGTAGCCGATCTGGTTTGTCGCTTCCAACGGTTGCCCCGCTTGCGCGCTGGCCTCGCTCTGAACAGGGAACATGACCGGCGACGTCGGAAGTCAGGTGATTGGGAAACGACGTGAATCCCAGGCCCAGAGATGCTCTGGTAGAAATGGGCTCGGATATTATTGTTGGTCTTTGTTGTTGCTGCCACTGATGGTTTGTCAGTAGATGTTGCGCCGTATCCAGCAGCCGCAGCAGCGAAACGTCAGGCACGGAGGATCGTCACTTGGAAGAGTGACTACCGGTACGGTGCAGTAGTGGTCGTGTTGAACTATCGCGCACAGAGACGTATCTGAGATAGCTGACGACTCTGAGCACCCCGCTTCGCAACGTTCTACACTGCCGCGCATTGATTGCGTTGATTACGTTGATTTGTGCACGCATACATGCATTCATGCCTGTATTCATTCCTACTGACTACATGCTGCACAATACAAAACCCGTTCCACCGCCCACCGAGATCTTATACATCCTCGGCTTGATGCTGTGCCGGGTTGCTCCACTCCTCACTCCACCCCTCTTATCTCGCACCGCCACCATACATCTCCATACTGTCCAACGCCATAGGATCCCTTTTCAGACGCTTGGCTAACACATCATGACAGTTGCCCTCGACCTCCGGCGGTCATTCCTTGGCCGCTGGCGGTCCAGTCTAGCCTCGTGATGGGACCGCACAACCGCACAAGCTCCCTCGGTCTCTTCTCTCGGGGTCGGTCTCGACCGTGGTCCCCGCGGCCACCGACGTCTGAAGTCCTGCCCAATGGTTGAGCATGTCCACCCAACGACGAACGCAAGCTGGCCTCCGGTTCCGAGGTCCAACGAGCCAACGCGCCCGTACTCGGTGGCTTGCGCACGCGCCCCGCCCCCGCAAAGTCATGCCTCCCTCCTTCTCTCCCCCCGACCATTGCCCCATCCCAATCCCCCTTGGGACATGCGCGGGGCACCTCCTGATTCCCACTCGCATTCCAGCATTCCGCACTCGAGCCATATTACACGCCACCGCCACAGTCCGCCCTCGGTGCCGCACACCGCCACGCCGGTCCGCATGACGGCCACAAACATGCCCAATGGAGGCAGGTCGCGTGCAGTCGGACAGGACAGGCGGCGGGCGTGACGGCGGCGGGCGGTCCGAGTGCCGGATCTCATCTCGGGACTGGCGAGCGCCACCACCGAGGTCCAGGCGCTGGCTTGTCTGTCACGCGAGACGCCACGCCGCTGAGATTCCCCTTGTTGTCACTCGCAGGGTTCGGGTGTATCAGAACTCCACGCGTCGCGTAGCAGTGTCACGTCGGGGAAATCAAAGGTGAAAGTCCGAAGCAATGCCCGATGCCCGAACGGTGACTGACGCCTCGGAGAGAGGGAGTGCAAGGCAGGCAGTTTGGGGGCTGTAGCTTGCAGACCCTCCCGGACGCCACAATCCGGCTGACTTGTCTTTGTGGTCCATCCGCGTCAATGCTGGTCAGACAAGTCAATGATTTGATGGTTTGATGAGTTCGGTAAGCCGGGAGATCAAGACGGCTCGGGGGTTGTCGCACTGCGGGTATTCCAGGGGTCGACATACGAGGTACCTGCCGACCTGTGCACGACTGTCACGGGTGTACATACCACCGTCCGGTCAGTCACTGGACGTCTGAAGGGTTTGGTGATATTTCTGTGCTGAAACACGTTGCACCTCGGACATTTAGTTACACAATCTAGTATCTACGTCGCCCATAGCACCCCGCCATCCATACGATCCGCTCCTCAGCACTTGTTGATCAGCACGACCTTGCTCTGATAGTCGCCGGAGAATTCAAAGTCGAGCCCGATGCGCATGAGCTCGTCACCTGGAACCCTTGTCCCGTCGACGTCGTAGGTCGCAGCGGGGTCGAGACCACGGAGACGGAGGCGGGGCATGTTGTCGTGGAGGCGCGTGGCGCGGATCTGGTAGACGAGGAGGACGGCCTTGCTGCCGTCCTTTGCGAGATACTGTACCGCGGGCCAGTTGCTGTCGTCGGGCCGGGCGAGCTTGTACATGTCGCCGTTGACGATGATGGGGTTTACCTCCTCGGCGAGGGCGACAAGGGCCGGGATCCTTTCGCGTTCCTCGGCGGGCAGCTTACCGAGATCGAGCTCGAACCCAAACGCACCGCCCATGAGGGCGACGTGCGCGCGGAAGTCGAGGGGTGTCACGCGGCCGGTCAGGTGGTTGGGCACGGCGGACACGTGGCATCCCATGGCCGATGCAGGGTACGCGAGCGTGGTGCCAAACTGGATAAAGAGGCGGTCGAGCGCGTCGGTATTGTCGCTTGCCCAGTTCTGGGGCCAGTAGTAGAGGAGACCAGCGTCGAAGCGGCCGCCGCCAGATGCGCAGCCCTCCCACAGCACGTCTGGGTGTCGCTCGACCAGCGTTCCGACCACGCGGTACAGCCCCAGAATGTACCGGTGCGCGTCCGAAGGGTGGGACAGCTCGTGCATCCCGCGGTTGTTGTCCCACTTGACGTATGAAATGTCCGCCGACGACAGAACCTTGTCAATGGCGTCGATAATGTAGTCTTGCACCTCGGTGAGGCCCAGGTTGAGCACGAGCTGGCTGCGCGCCTCGGTTCGCGGGTACCCGTCGGCGTGCAGCACCCAGTCGGGGTGCGCCTCGTACAGCTCCGAGTCCGGGTTGACCATCTCGGGCTCGACCCAAATGCCAAACTTCATCTTGTCCTTGCCCGTATCGAGCGCCGTGATGCGCTCGACAAACGGACCCAGGCCCTCGGGGAAGCGGCGCGGGTTGGGAACCCAGTCGCCCAGCCCCGCATTGTCCGAGAGGCGCGGGTGCTTGACCCCAAACCACCCATCGTCCATGACGAACAGGCGCACACCGAGCCCTGCCGCCGTCTCGGCAATCGGCAGGAGCTTGTCCGCGTCCATGTCGAAATATGTCGCTTCCCAGTTATTGATCAGAGCCGGGCGTGGGCGCGTCGCCCAGTCGGGGTTGATCAAGTGCTCACGGAGAAGAGTGTGCTGCTGGCGGCTCACCCCGCCCAGACCTTCGGACGAGTACGTGAGCACACACTCGGGAGTCGTAAATGTCTCTCCGGGAGCGAGCTCCCATGTCAGGTGCAATGGGTTGAGCCCCAGCATCGCGCGCGTGCACCCGTTGGCGGTGCACTCAATCTCGGCGCTAAACGAGCCGGTGTAGACGAGGTTGAAGCCCCATGCCTCGCCCGTGTCCTCTGTTGTTGACGGCGAGACGAGCGCAAAGAAGGGGTTGTACAGGTGGCTCGAGTAGCCGACCAGGCTCTGGAATCTGTCGTTAGCGAATGCCGAACTGGATTCTGCCCAGGTGGTCGCTTTTGCTCATCGTACGCGAGGTCCAACATCATCATAGACCCATAGCGGTGCGCGGGACAGTAGCTCACCCACTCGGCTCGGAAGCGAGCTTTGATGAGGAGATTGACAACTGCTATTACTCCTCCACCGACAACTCTCGTCCCCTCTGGCCCTACTTGTCTCCTCCTCATGCTGTACTCACCCTTGGAACCCATGCTCCACCTTCCGTCGAGACACCATACACTCCCTCGACCAATTCCCATACAGACCCACGAGCTCCTTCTCATCACTCCCGAAGTCGACCACCGCACTCGCCGCCCTGTGGATCGTGACTTTGTCGCTACTGGCATTGGTTATGCGAGCGCTCCTGGCGATGGCGCCGCACTTGAAGACGGCATAGTCGAGCACGGCGGTGAGGCCCGCGTGTTGATCTGCGAGATGGATCCGGAGCGTCGCGACGTCGTCCTCTGCGCCAAACGTTGCGGGTAGACCCGGCAGCGAGCCGCGCTGCTTCCCTCGCCCGATCTCGTGCGACGTATACTGGAACCGCGTGACGGTCGTCCCCTTGCCATGGGCAATGTGCACGGCGGGCAGGCGCATGTCCCCCCTCCCGACGTCCGGGAACTCGCGCCGCGCCTGGTTCGCCTGCGGCCCGATCGACACGCGCGTGTCCACCGGCACCGTTGCGGTGGGCGCGCCAAAGTGGTCGTGGATCACGTCGCCGTCCGCAATGTGGAAATGGTACGAGAGGCCCGGTGCCGAGAGGTGGAAGTGCTTGTCGGTGACGTGGATGCTCATCTTGGAGTACGTTGTGCAATGCAGTGGGGTATGGTGTTGCCTACATTGCGGCGGGGATACATATATGTATGGTGAAGAAGCGATGGTGCGCGGGGCGACTTCGTGGACGTGACGGTGGAGAAGGTGCCGAGAATCGGGCCATTCGCGGGCCGAAGACGCCGAGTGGGCCTCCGCAGTCACTGCCCATGTTGTTTTTGGACGTGTGGCATCTGGCTTTCGGACATGGGCGTGGCCCGTTCGAGTGGGCATTGCTCAATGCATGTACCGTACGTGGTACAAGGTCATAGCGAAGCAGCTTCGCTAGCATCCCCAACTGCTCTTGCCCATTTCAGCGACGTCATGCGCGGGCCGAGGCACCGACCCCACTGTGAAATGGATAAGATTGCCCATATCATGTCAAGATTCCCGTTCGTCGCGACGTGATTCCCGTTCGATCCTACATGTATGGGCATGGGGCCTCGTGGTGGATCGGTGGATCGGCCCATCGGCATGGAGTGGGGCTCCCGAACCTCACAAGCCATCTATCAAGCTCGGTAACAATATACCACAAACAACCGAAGGCCAAGGATACAGGCAGAAGTCCGTGCAGTGCAAGCATATTGCTCTTGTTGTCAAGAGACAAACGGCCTTGTAGCAGCGCCACGCCGGGTGGTACGAGGCCTTCCTAGTACTCTATTCTCAAGTTTACAAAGCAGCCTTCTCCCCCTTCTAGCTCCTCGACCTCGTCCTCGACTTGTTCTTTCTGGGCAACATTCTGGGAGGCGCCGGAGATGAGCGATGGGGTCTTAGGCAAGGGGCTGGAATCTGGCCGCATGACTGGCTTCCAGCTCGGGGGCGGGTGCCATTCGGGATCCCGCCAGGCCCAGCTTGCATGTCAGCGGGTGGACAGAGACCGGGCATGATGACAAGCTCACCACTTCCATCCATTAACCACCGTGGGCCAATTGTCCAGCGCATGACGTACATCGTCCTCGTACCAGAATGACAAGAAGCCAAGCCACGCCTTGCACTCTTCGTCCGGCGCATGGAGGTCAAAGCTGACGCACACGCGGCGCAACGCAGCATACGGTCGAATGAGGTGGTACATCTCGGTCGGCGTCGGCAGAGGCGTCTCGTCGTCGGGGTCCCGGATTAGCACGTCCCATGGGAACTCTCGGTCGTACACATGCTCGAGTTTCTCGGAGCGGAAAAAGACTTCCTGCACCGCAGGGCCGAACCTGAACGACTTCAAGTCTTGCTCGTACGGCGACATGTGGATCGTGGTCCGGTCCAAACCGGCATCGGAGGGGAAACAAGCGAGTGCCAAGTCGGCTGTGCTGTCAGCGTGGGCAACTTGTGTCGCCGATTCTCTCTCTCCTTCTCCCATGCACATGCTGTCGGCTGGTAATGTCAGGCCGAGCGGTTGACATACCGTGCTCGAGGGAAGAAAACTTGACTTTGCCTATATTCATTAGCATCGCGATGCCAGCTATACATTCTCTCTGATGGCACCACGGTGGTACCCCCCACCACCTTACCCTCCACCTCCACCTGCTCCGACACCACCGTTAACGTCCCCGTCAACAACACCCTGCCCCCATCACCACCGCCAACACCACCACAACAACCACCACAAAACCACCCCCCCCCCCCCCGGCTACCACCACCACACGACAAACTCACCTATCCGGTCAGACCGATCCGCCGGGACCGGCCCCAGTTCCACCCACTCGGCGGGGCACCTCAAGTTCTCAAGGGCGCGGACGATATGCTTGACCTCGACTTGCCACCGCACGTCGTGGATGTAGAGCAGAGTCGAGGTCTGTGTGGGGGGCAATCAGTTGTGTGCGGTGGGGTGTGTGGGGTGTGGGGTGGGGTGGGGGGTTTGTGGTGGGGAGTGAGGGGTTGGGGGCAGTCAGTTACTCGCCGGCTCGTCGGCTCGTGCATTCGTCACTCGCCATACCAGCGCCGCCATCATCTGTAACTCACGAGGTGGGGGTTGGTCGGTCGAGGCATGGCCTGGAGCCCATGTGTCAGCCCGGGGGAGAGTGGAGAAGGCGATCCGTGACGCATGTTGGCTTTGGCCGATATTTATCTGGAGAAAGGGAACGGCTAGAGAGAGAGATGGGGAGGGAGGAAGGAAGTATACGTCTGTGCGTGAGTGAGAGAGGGACAAAGAGAAAGAGAAAGGCGCCGAAAGCGGCCTCGTCCTCATACAACTAACGGTGAGACATATTTGTTGTTGTGGTGGCGATGACGTCGTGTTCCACCCCCGTGCCGGTCAGTCCGCATTCGGCGATCAACTACAGCCAGTGAGATGGAACCCAGACTCGGTCTCATCGTACCGCATGCAGCTCAGCTGGGCCCTCGGCAGATCTGCAGCCAGCCTCTCATTGTACCCGCCCTCTCACCCAGACTACTGGCTACTGGCGTACTGGGTTCCACCCCACGCCCCCAGCCCCCAGACCGTAAGAATACAATGCATCGTAACATGTCGTTGAAATAGTCCTCATCCCGTATGTCGTGACACGGTCACACCACCACACGCCTCACAATCTCATGGCGAGGTTGCGACCCTCCCAGAGGCAGAGGCGGTTTTCCTCTCTGAGTTCTCTATCGCGCATGCGAGTTTGCGCACCTCCCAGAGGCGTTTTTCCTCTCTGCGTTCTCTGTCGCGCATATCCGCGCTCGACTGGGCGGGCCGCATGACCCACCCGCGCATTTCGCGCTTGTGGCGCTCCTCTGCGTCGCGGCACTCTTGCCAGAGCTCGGGGGGTATCTCGGTCCCGAGCTGGGGGCGCGTGCGCTCCTCCCAGCTGGCGGTGCTGGCTGCAATGCTCGTGCTCTCCGAGACGAAGCGCGAGCTGATGCCGCTCGTGGCGGTGGTACCTGGGCCGAGGCCGACCGAGACGAGTTTGCGGCCCGAGGAGCGCGTAATCGTGCCGCCCCGCATCCCCTCGTCGTCCTCGTCGTCGGCCAGGCCCTCGAACGGGTCCGGCTCGTCCTCATCGGCCGGTTTCAGTGACACCCAGCACATGCGCTCGGGGTCAAACTTCATGTCGCCCACGATGCGCACCGACGTCGACGCAGCGGCCGACGGCGAGTTGAGATTGCCCCCAACCGACGAGCCCGTAAAGTGTGTAATGAGCGCGGGGCGCGTCGACGACGCCACCGCGTCAAAGTCGCGAAGGATCGCGTCGTTGCCTTCCCATCGGAGTGTTTGCGGGTTCCATGTCATCTCGCCAACCACTGAATGTCAGCGTGAGAACGGGGGTGGATGTACTCACCCTTCCTCTTGTCCACCGCGCCGAGGTTTTTGATCAGCATTGCAGGCTTGCGCTGCCGTGGACGCTTGCCCGCAGACTTGCGCCGTTCAGGCTCCTGGGGCGCAGTCTTTGCAGCAACCGAGGGAAGTTTTTCCGTTGCTGTACTGTTAGCCATTGCTCCAATGTTTGAAATTGTGAACATTCAATGCTCGTAAATACCCCGAGGCAACTCACACTTTCGGCTTAGCCTGTTGCTGTAGTTGGGCGAGCGCGGCGTGCCTGTACCATAGTTGGGCGACCGTGGCGTGTAGCCAGGCGAGCGCGGCGACTTTGGCGAGTCGACTACGAGATCCTCGATGCCCTCGAGCTCTGTCCCGTCGCCCCACTGCTTTGTCCGCCTCGGCATGTCCACGACATGCAGCTGTGCAGGGCGGCGCGAGCCATCACGCGGGACTGGTGGCCGCATCTTTGCGAGCGTCGAAGTCGTCGGCATCGTTAACCTCGACACATGGCCTGCTGCAATGGCGTCCTGCATGCTCGCGAGCGACTGTTTGCGCACAAGCGTGGGAGTCGGCGCAGGCGCGAGGTTGTGAAACGACTTTTGGTGCCGCAATCGCGATATTGACGGCGTGCTGGGTACACCATCTACCCCGGTGCGCGCATGCTGCGGAGGAATAGGCGGTACTGGTGGGGGCGGAGACATGTGGTTGGCGCCCGCGGCGTTGCGCGAGTTGCGTGACGACGGCCGTTGCGGCACGTGCGGGCTGTCGGGCCGCCGGCTGGACGAGGCCTCGCGCAGGCCGGTCTGAGAACCACCAGAGTTACTCCGGAGACCAAGCGATCCGCTCGCACCTCCTCGGCTGGGTAGGGGCGACTGCCGCCCGAGCACAGGCTGCGGCTTGTCGGTGCTAGGCCTGCTCCTGCGGTCGGACCCAAGTTGAAAAGGTACAGGGATGGTGCGTGCGCGGCGGTTCTTTTCGAGCCGGCGCTGGCTGAGCTCGGCCCTCGGATTGTCAAAGACAAGGCCGTCTTCAAACGACTCGTCTCGTACATCGTCGGCCTGCGATCGGCTCGTGGCTGCAGCCTGCAGAGCATAGTGTTGGTTGCGTTTCCGATCCAGGATCGAGTTGAGCACCTTGCTCCGTCCGCTTTCGAAAAAGGTCGGATCGGGGAGCACGAGGTCGGCCTCAAAGCCATCCTCTTCATCGTCATCAAAGTCGGCCCGAGCCTTGCCCTTGCCCTTGTCTGGTGTATCGCTTACGCTCGTCATGCTCGTCTCCGAGTTTCGGCTCGGGCGCCCTGGGCTGTCGTCACCCCAGCTAAAGCCGCCATGGTTGCTCCGCCTGCCGCTCGTCGATGGTGTGCTGATAGAGTCCCAGTCTGTCGTAACGGTAGATGCCATCGAGGCACGGGGTCGGAGCTTTCGGGGCTGCTGCGCCTGGGTGGCAAGCGTGAGGTTTTGGAGGTTTAGCGGGAGCACGAGGTCACCCTCCAGATCTTCGTCCTCGACTGGTGGCTTTGGCTTGGGATCAGACGCCTTTGCCGGGGTGCGAAGGCTGGTGGGCTTGATCGTGCCGCTGCTGCTGCTAGCTTCCTTTCGCCTTGGTGGCGGAAGCATGGCCTTGATAGTTGAGCCCGCCTTCAACGTGTCCTGGTCGTCATCGTCCAGGTCAAAGCCCAGCTCGTCCAGTTCGTCCGCCTCGGGCATGACGGGCATTCGTGGCGGGGCAAACTTGGGAAGCTGGAGCTTGAGCTCGCCCCCGTCGTCGTCAAAGTCGACGTCCGCCTCCCACGCCTTTTCGAGTGCCTTTGCACGCGCCTTGACGGTGCCCGTTGGTAGCTGGACTGGAGGCGGCTTGGAGCCCAGACGCGTGATCGTGCCGACTCCAGTGGGGCCCTGGCCGATGACAGTGGCCGAGAGTGAGCGGATCGATGACACGGCCGACGCGCCCGACATCGTCCGCGGTGCCTTTGGTGTCACAGACTGGGTCTGGGAAGGCGTCCGGACTGCTGGGAGCTTGTCGGGGAGCGCGTCGGGAAAGTCGTCAAAGTCAAAGTCATCATCGTCGTCGTCCTGGCCGCCAGTACCGGTAGACGGGCGCGCCGCGGGTTTGAGTGCAGCAGACGACAGCTGCCTGTGCATCTGGCGCAGAGGCGATCCCGAGAGCTGCCGGGGTAATGACGGCCTCGACGAACGTGACGAAGACGACGAGGGCGTCGAACTCGCAAACGGCAGGTCGCCAGACAGGTCAAAGGACGGGTCATCGCTCCAGTCGTCCGCAGGCCCAGAGATCCGGGCAGGCGGCACGACGGGCATATTGACGAGAGCTGCGGGGAGAGTGAGAGAGTTGGTGAAGAGATGCAAAGAGGAAGGAGGGGGCGCGAGAAGCAGATGGCTGTTGGTGGACCGAGGGGAATGTGTGTGGTGCGTGTGGAGCGTGACGGTCGTGACGAGGTCCAGTCGCGTCGGTGTCGCGCAGTTAAGAGGCGGGTGGGGCGGCGTTGCGTTTCGGGTGGCCAATTTCTAGAGTATAGAGGCCATTGGGAGCCGGCGGGCAGGGGTCGGTGGCGTAGGGGTTGTGAGTAAGAGGTTGCCACTTTTTGTGATGTGGGACAAAAAGGGCCGACGAGGTGGTTTGTGTTGAAAGATGGGTAGGATGGGATGGATGGATGGATGGGTGGATGACGGTTGTGGATGCCAGGTGCAGGCAGGCTCAGGCAGGCTCAAACAATCCAGACGCGGCCGCTTGTAGTCTGTGCGCGCACACGCGCCCCGCGCCCTCAGCCACAAGAGCCCAGGTCCATGGTCCATGGTGCAGCTGGTTGCAGTAGCAGTAGTGCCAAACACCCTTTGCCTCCACTCTCCACCCTGCCTGCACCCTGGGTCTAAATTGAATTGGCCCGGCCAAACACTACGGGGGCTCCAATAAACGACGGCAACATCAACAACAACACTCTTGACCCATCCTTGGGGTCCGACAGATCTGATTCACATACTGACAACCACTACAGTACTAGCCTATAGGTCTTCTATTGGCATCGTGCACGCCTCACGGAGTCCACAGGAAGGCCCGCTCCGTCCACCCGAGCATCCTCTCGGCCTTGCTGCAGTCAAACAAGCCCTCGTTGCCTTTGAACTCGCGCCGGAAGTCCTTGACCTCTGGATACTTTTGCTCCACGAGCGCCTTGCTGCTCTCCCTACGACACATGGTGGGCGCGACGATGAAGAACGTCTCGTGGCCGGGCGGGAAAGTGGACTCTGGGGCAGTGACGCCGAGGAGAAAGGCACGCGCGGTGGCGCCCTCGGAGACCCAGCCCCAAAGGTCCTTGTCGGTACCTCCTGCAGCATGCAGGGCCTCGGGGTCGTATGCGAGCGACTCGGGGATGACCCAGTGTGGGCGGAATGTCGCGATGCGCATGTCTGGGTATCGGCGTGCAAACGCATTCGATTGCTCTTCGACAATTCTGCAGAGTCGAGTCAGTGGGTCAAGCACAAGGGTCCGCGGACACGCACAGCTTGCACACCGAGTACGCGTCTTCGGGGTTGCGCGGGTGCTTTTCATCAACGGGCACGTAGTCGAAACGGGGCCGCTTGGAGAAGACTGCTGTTAGGCCTGCTGGGCGCGTAGCATGCGTGGTGGCTCAGTGGAGCAGTGGGGAACGTACTCAGGCCCATGGCGTTGACGCTGGACGCGAGTGACACGCGGTTGATGCCAAGCTCTGCGGCTATACCGAGCGTGTTCCACGACATGGTCGTGTTCCAGTTGTGGATTTGCTGCGCGTCAGACAGAACAGCACGCCTAGCTATGGGCTACAGCGCCGCATTCACGCCGACGTACGTGCTCGGGAACGGCGCGGAGCGGTGGCCCCTCGGGGTCCTTTGGGTTCTGCAGGGTGTAGACGGCAGCGAGGTGGATAATCGCGTCGCACTTGCCGTCGCGTACAGCGTCGCGATAGGCTTCATAGTCGAGCAGGTCGACAGATTTGTACGAGTACCGCTCCTGCGGCCCGTGTTTATCCTCCGCGGCGCGGTCGAGTGCAAGCACAGTGTGGCCCTCGTCGAGTGCTAGCTTGGTCACGGCGCGGCCGATCTGGCCTTGCGAGCCCGTCACGGCAATCGTCAGTTTGGGGGCTGTCATCGCCGATGTAGCAGTTAGAGAGGGATAACAAGTGTTGAGCGGCTATGCGTCCTTTATGTACGGTACATGTGCCGCGGTACCTCACCTTTTGGTGACGTTGAGTTCTGGTAAAACTGATAAATCGCGGGCAGCTGACTAAAATGCGCCGTGGGAGCCGATGAATGACCCGGAACCACTCGTATCGAGTCGACCTCTTCCCGCAATCGTGTCGCCACGACCATGTTGTAAAGAAGAATGCATAGCATGTCAACAGACTAACAAGATCCAAGACAAAGGCATCCGTGTGTTCTACAAGCCTTTTGGGGCATAGGCGTTCAAGTCGTCAATGGGGTATCTAATGGTATGGCCTCTAAATTGGCGTAACAGTTCAACAATGGGAGAACAAAAGCGAAGACGACTATGGTCACACCAGCACGGCCGTACACGCGGTAGGCAAAACTGTGGGAGTACTGGCAGAGCAACTACCTGTTGCGAGAAGCAGCAGTAGTGTAGACGTTTGTCGTGTCGGCAAAGTGGCCCTCGATTATTTGCGTGACAGACTCGGCGCTCTGTTCGAGAACCGTCTGTGCGCCCGTTTCGCCCGCATTCGTCATGGCCTCGCGAACGGTCGTGCCCATCTCGTTCTCAAGGACTTGGCCGACGACTGTCGTCTCGGTCTTAATCGAATGTGTTGTTGCTGTTGCGGCCTCGGCGCCCGCTTCAGAGAGGAGCGTATGGGCGACGGTCGACGTGGTCGACGTGAGTGTGGTTGTCGGTGTGCCGGTGCGCGCGTGGCCGAGCGCCGAGAACAAGTTGGTTTCTGGGGGTTAGCGAAGTGTGCGATGTACAACTTCCGGTGTGATGCAGAGCTCAAACACAGAACACAACGCGAGAAACAATGTTGGCTTAAGGCAGCCTCCTGCCACAAGCACAGGCACAAGCACAGGCGTGTCACTCGCTGTCACTTGCACTCGCGCCGTTTGCATTACGCCCCGAGCCAGAACCCCCACTCACCAGTCGTCTGCATCGCCTGCTTGGCGTTGGCCTCGGCCGCCTCGCGCATCGCGAGCGGGTTGAACATCTCGTGCCCCGCCCCGCGCGCCGCGGCGGCCCCCTCGGTTGTGACGGTTGTCCGCGCGGCCATGGCGGCGTCCGACGCAATGACCGCGGCCTCTTCCCTCGCAGCAGCCATCATTGGGCGAAGAGCAATACCGGCCATCGGCAGAGCAAAGTTGGAAAGAGAATGAGTTGGGGGTGATGGGTGAGGCAAGAGTTGAGCTCCACACGAGTTGTCAAGGGGCTGTGCTTTGCGTGCTTTGTTATGGGTTGTGCCGTCCCCACCTTGTGCCCGGTGCCTGGGGTCGCAACGCCGATCTTAATCTCCCCGATGACGTAGCTGTTCCAGAATTTGCCACCGCCGGTAATATTTTTGAATTCAATTTTCTGTTTTTCTCCGCCACGTGTCTATTTCCTAGCTTCTAGCCACCGCCACCACCTCTGTCCCCACTGTGGCCATGACAACCCAAGCAGCCAAGGAGGCATGAAGACAATACTACACCACCATCTGGTCCACCTTCACCACCCACTGTTGATTGCAAGCCATCTCCTCCTACGCCATACTCATCCTCACCGTCTCAAGGCGACAACAACCTACCCTCTCCCGACAAGACTGCACAACCTGCGCCATGTCATCCGCGTGGCCACCCCAGCTCAAGTAAGATCTGCCGCTCGCGTGCCATCTGCGAATGTTACCCTACTGACGCGTTACAGAACCTGGGTCCAAGATTGCCTGGCCAAGACAACGCCCAACAACAAGGACGCGGTCAACGCTGAACTTAGAAAGGTTTGTCGCGTGGTCCCAATTGCCTCCCTACTCTACGCCTCTGCTGACGCGGCCAGATCTTGCTCCAAGCTCATACTGACGGCACTCTCAATACAACCGACTGGTCCAAGGTCGAGTTACAGACGTGAGTAACCGGCAAGGTCTTCCAGGGATCGTTTGCTAACTCGACACACAGACTCAAGGCACAGTCCCATCGTACCAGCGTAACGTCTTCGTATTGCCAGCCGCCCCCGCCGACGTACCAGCCCATCAATGTCACTCCCAATCCCCACTCGACCGTCGCGTCAAGCAACAAGAAGAACAAGAAGAAGCGGAAGAAGTGAGTGGCAACTTTGCGACACGCATCTAACGCGCAGTGGCGAAAGCACCACGACTCTGACGCTCCCCACGCCATACCACTTTGAGGACACTCCGGCGGAAGCAGAAGCCAAGGCTCGGCGGCTGGCACGTTTCCAGAAGAGCGCCACACCAGCGAGTCCCAACGGTGACACTGCGCACTGGTTCAACCCGGACGAGGACGATAGCGGCGCTGATCTTGGGAGCCGTATTACCGGCGTTGGCGCGCAAGTGGGGAGAAAGAAGCTCAAGGGCAAGAATGGGCTCGGCTACACCGAGGAATCAGATCCTGTACGTGGAGTGTACCTCACTCGCCTGTCCGTGTACGCAGCTGACAGTACAGAACGTCATTGATTGGGATCAGTATACTATCCGTGGCACCAGCACCAAGCTCGAAAAGTCGTACCTCCGCCTTACTTCTGTGAGTCTTCTGGCTGAGACTGTTTGCTGACAGGCAGGAACCTTCACCAGCTGACATCCGCCCCTTGCCGGTCCTCAAGCAAACGCTAGAGCTTCTCAAGCAAAAGTGGAAGCAGAACCACAACTATGCGTACGCGTTGGACCAGTTTAAGAGCATGCGCCAAGATTTGACTGTAAGTGGATGATTCTGAGATGAGAGGCCGGACTAACCAACAGGTGCAACGCATCAAGAACGAGTTTACGGTACAGGTGTACGAGATCCACGCGCGCATCGCGTTGGAAGCAGTGCGTAGGGTTCTGCAGAGCACGGCGCTGACGTATCCAGAAAGACCTCGGCGAGTACAACCAGTGTCAGTCCATGTTGCGCCAGCTGTACGAGTTGGGCCTCCCTGGACACCCTGAAGAGTTTCTCTCATATCGCATCCTCTACCTGCTGCACACCCGTAACCGTAGCGGTGAGTATTTGCGTGACTCGGTGTTGACTTGAGCTAATCCCAGACATGGCGTCTCTTCTTGGCCAACTCACGCCAAGGGAGAAGGAAGATCCCGGTGTTGCGCATGCTCTGGCGACGGCCGCCGCGCTGGCGACCTCCAACTACACACGCTTCTTCCGTCTCTTCTTGGATGCTCCCAACATGAGCGGCTTTATCATGGACCACTTTGTGGAACGCGAGCGCGCACAATCTCTGGCCGTCATGTCGAAAGCGTAAGTCCACCTCTCCCTCATAACCCCCCCTAACCTACAGTTACCTCACCCTTCCTCTCCCCTATCTGACCAACATCCTCGCGTTCGACTCCAACGAAGACACAGACAAGTTTCTCGCGTCGCACTCGGCTGCCGTCTATACCAATGCTCCTAACGCCTCTGCACCACCAAAACGCGACCGTGCCAACCCCTGGAAGACGATTGCACCGCCGGCCCCCGTTCCCCTTGCAGAGCTCATCTGGGACTGCAAGAAGGCTCACCCCGTGTGTGCCAAAGCGGTCGAAAAGTATCGCGTCGTCGACCTCAAGGGACAGGTCGACTAGGTGCGGTATCTACCCAGCTGCGTACGTGTTTCCGATCCATTCCCGTTCCATTCTCGTGTCAAATCAAGTCGTTCGTCGCATTTACCAAAATCGATCGGTCGGTCAAGAACATGGCAAAACAAACATGGTAAGGTGGTTCGCTGTCTCTGTTCTGTGGATTGTTGTACATATGCATGGCATGGTCTCTACCTCTACTGGATGGGGGTTGTGCATTTGGTGTCAATGATGACGTGCATTCTGACATGCTGGAGTTCGTCGGTACTGAATGTTGCGTCTCGAAAGATTGCGCGGCAGAATGGACGGGAACAAGACCGGCCATTCCCCCTGACCACGCACACAAACCAGACATGACACAAGCGACAGAGCGAGCCTGAGAGCGGGCACAGCTTAACCCGGCAGCCCCTTCGTCGGTCAACAGCATCGCTGTAGCTTGCCCTGCAGCCAGACTCAAGCATCCCGGCCCTCCATTTGGACAGACAGCCAAGTGAGCCGTGCTCGACATCATGGCTCCCCTTGGGTGTTCGCTCGGACAGACAGATGTACTTGATCGTAAACTGCTAGAATATGTGGCCAGTTGACAATGCCCCTATGCCCCCTTCTCTCCGACGTCGGGGTTTAGGCCCCCAGGAAGACGAGTCTCCACGCACCCTGGCAGCGTGATGTGACCATTCCACATGTTTGACACTGGTGGGACGCATTCCTGTTTGGTCCAGGTGGGACATATTTGATCCAGATGGGACATATTCGATGCAGGCGGGACCCATTCCACATTTGATGCAAGCGAACATTCCAAGGGGGCATGATCAGGATACTGTATCTCAATTTGGGGCGAGATGAGGATGGTGTGGCAGGCTGGAGTCTTACGAGGCTGGAGCGTGGCCGTCGCAATGATTGATAATGACCGGGGACCGGGACGCAGCGTGCTGATGGCATGCGTAAATCCTGCCATTGCACTGTGATTAGTCTGAGGCACTCTTGCAGACAACAGGACTTGAAGACTGGGAGGACGTGTCTCGGAGACTCGCGAAGAAGGCAGACCCCATGTGTACGACACGGCGACACTTGGCCCCGATGAGGGCCACACCATTTCGAGGGGCAAGAAGCACCATGCCCCCAAGAAACACCACAGCTCACCTTGGAGATCCACCCGGAGCGTTGCCACAAAATGGCTGCCTACTGCGCAAGTGGTCGGTCCAAGGACGCAGGAAAAATCCGAGCATGTAGCTGTAGCTATCCAAACGCCGCTGCTGAGGTGCGTGTTGAGCGACTTGGTTTTCTGTGTCACCCTGCGCTTCTTCATTTGACAGAGGCAGTAGGCGTGTGGCCTTGTGAGCGGCACACCTACCCCCTCCGTCGTCAATCTCACCACTGAGCTACCGTGGTTCCACGGAACTGCAACCGAGCAGTGCACGTCCACGGATGTGCTGTGTGTAGATGCAGATGTCGATCGTGGGGCAACCCGATCGCCATTGCGGGGCGAAGTTGTGGCCGCGGTGCCACCGACATGTACCGGTATGTCGCCGGTTAGACGACCATCATGCCATAGACACCGGTTAGGCGACCATGATACCATGGCATTCTAGAGGTCGTCTAGGTCCTCCAGTGCCTGGTACGTCGCCGGTTAGACACCGAGTATGCCACATGCCACTCGGCTGAGCAGGATGGTGGGAGTGGCGAGTGTACCGAGATGCGCGATCCGGTATCCCCGGACCGGCAAGTACCCGCCAACGTGCGGGGCCGCCGGTGCCGGCCGACTGTGGTTCCTGGTTTGGAATGCCGCACACAGAATTTCAGAATGCGCCGGCGTTGCCAGAGCTACAGTACCGGGCCAAGACTGGACAGAAGCGGCAAGTGGTGAGCAAGTGGTCGATGCGGGTCGGGCGCCGGGAGATCGACGCTTGGGCCGTGATCGGGTCGGGAGTCGCGACGTTGGCTGGCCGGGGAGGGGGGGGGGCGGGTGTGTGTGTGGGGGGGGGGGGATTCAAGGAAGTGTGGGGCGGTGTGGGGCGAACAGGGCACAACGCCTGGATGCCTCGATCGTGGTGGTTGTGCGATGGTGCCTATGGAACTCTTAGATAACAGTAGTAGTGGTAACACTAAAGGTCATAGCGTACGGCTGGTCACACGACCAGGAACTGCATCGCATCGCGCATGAGATCGAGCTCGTTACCAGATCTGTTTGCCACGTTGGCAGGTTCGTGACCCAACAGCCAACAGAAGGTATCGCTTGCGGCGTTGAAGATGCAATACCAGAGAGAACACCAAGAGACGCCCGATACAATGACCGCCTTGGTGTCTGGCCCCACTCGTACACCCGCGTACCCGTGGCTGATGGGCACTGCAGGTGAGAGTGATGGGCGTCGCTTGTCGTATCACACACAACTGACTGGAATGACACACGCTGTGCGGCGTCCATGACTGATTGGGTCGGCGGATCGGCGGCTGTGGCCACTGTGGGCGCGTGCACCTGCTTGTAACAAACGACGAAACGCCCTTGGCGCGGCCCGTGCGTCCAGTACAATGAGTCGCCGCACGAGTCGCCAGGACCAAGAGATAACAGCGCAAGATGTGCGGTGTGCGGCTTATTCTCGAGCACGAGGTTGCGAGTCACCGCAGTCACCATGGTGGGGACCACTCATAAACATATTTCACCGCACACAATTGTTGATGCGGCGATTTGTGTGGTCTACCTCTGTCGTTGCGATCGTGCAGTGGGCCACGTTGGCACGGTGCCCACAGCCGCAATGAGGCGCTTGCGCACGGCCCGGCTTGTGTAAATGCGGGGTTGCGGGGACGCCAAGTACCATCGTTTACCCCCGCGTACCCCCCGCCCCCCGCCCCACATGCCCCACGGAGGCCCCGGTAAAACGTGTCCAGTAGGTGGGCGTTGAAGGGCGCCACAGGGGCTGGGTGTCGTGTCGGCAGACACAGCTCCGTAGCACCGTTTAGGCTACTGCTCGGTAGAAGTCTGCAGCATCGCTGCTTGCATCATGTGTCGCGGAATTAAGGGCAACCATCGAGGCACGTTTCGAGGATAGGATGCATTCATTTTCCCATCACGGTCTCAGGCGACAGTTCTCGGCATCTAGGGCACCACTGCAGTAGCCAGCTTCCGACTCACCCCCGCGCTCATGTCCACAACCGAGGCCTGCTCGCCCACGCCCGCGGGCACTCCACGGCCCTCCACTCCACGGGGCATGGACATGTGGGCACACCTGTTCGAGCGCCTATCCAAGTTCTCGACCTTGGCGGCCTTTGCTCCGCAAAGCATGGTTTTGCATAAAAGACAACTACCAGCTGGCATCTTGTTCTCCACCCTCTCTCGGACCCCACTAACCGTTCCCGGCACCCTCTGGCATTCTTGCACTCTTGCATTTTCATCGCTCATTCGCTCCGACACTCACTACCACACACCACCACCAGCCGCTCCATGTCCAAGACCTCGGACGACGGCCTCGCCATCTCCCATGGCGAGGCTCCACCGGCCCTCGAGGGCACGCTCACGTACGACCCAAAGGTCCTCAAGCGCGCCCTCCTCAAGCTCGACTGCATCTTTTTGCCGGCACTCACGCTCGTGTACCTCCTCAACTTTCTAGACGTGCGTGGAACACTGGTGTTGCTCAACGCCAGGGCTGGGTAATCCCCCTTGCGCTCGTGCTAACCACCAGCGCGCCAACATTGGCAACGCAAAGGCGGCCGGCCTCATGGTCGACCTCGGCCTCACCAACAGGCAGTACTCGATCGCCCTCACCATGACCTATGTCCCGTACATTGTCGCCGAGCTGCCCCTCACTCTCCTCGTCAAGAAGGTGTACGTACCCAACCAAGCAGTGGCCGTGCGCTTGGCTTACCCCACAGCGGACCCAACATTCTCATCCCTGTCCTCGTCATTCTCTGGGGCACGGTCACGACCTTCCAGGGCTTTATCCACAACTACGCGGGGCTCCTGGCGGCACGTTTCTTCCTGGGAGGGTGTGAGGGCGCGATTCTCCCGGTGAGTCACTGGTCCTGCAGGTTGGGGGGGGGGGGGGGAGGGGGGTGGGTGGGGGTGCGAGGGAGGTTGGAAGGGGTGGGGGTGCGAGGGGGGGTATGTAACTGTGCCGAGGCGACCTGGACTGCGCAAACCATCATACTGACAAACACAGGCCAGTATGACCTACATGACCACAATGTGAGTGACTCTCGCTGGCCACTCTTGTCCGTACCAGCATCTAACAGTGTCCAGGTATCGCCGACAGGACTTTGGCAAGCGCTGCGCGTTCTACTTTTCGGCCACATCCCTCGCCGGCGCCTTTTCTGGTCTCCTCGCGGCCGCGATCCTCAACATGGAAGGCCTCGCAGGCAAGCGCGGGTGGCAGTGGATCTTTATCATCGAGGGCCTGATTACGGTGGTGTGCGGCGTGCTCGTCTACCCGCTCTTGCCACGGGGCCCAGACACGGTCTGGTACCTCAAGCCCGAGGAGCGCCTGGCACTCGTCGCTGCGCTGCACGAGGACGTCCCGCCCAAGGAGGAGCACCAGGTGCTGTCCCTGCGCGCCGTGCTGAGTGCACTCAAGGCGCCGCAGGTGTGGTTCATGTCCATCCAGTTCTTCTGCAGTGGAAGTGAGTTTTAAGCGTCGACCACGACCGGTGAAGCTTGAAGGAGCGCCCAACTAACCCCGCAGCAATGCTCTTCGCCATGGCCTACTTCTCGCCAACGATCGTCGGTGCGATCGGGTACAAGGGCATCGCGATCCAGCTGTACAGCGTCCCGCCCTACGTCGTGTCGACCTTTGTGGCCTTCTCCACGTGCTACTACAGCGACCACATCCGGCACCGCGGCTCGTTTATCGTCATGGCCGCGTGCATGTCCATTGTCGGCTATGGCATCTACCTCGGCACTGCACAGCCAAAGGCGCTGTATGCGTCGCTCTTCTTCCAGGTCATGGGCGCGTATGTCTCGGCGCCATTGACGAGTACTTGGATGGGTACGTTCGAGGTCGGCGCCGGCCGCAACTCTGTTTTTCTTCGATCTTCCCAGCTAACTTGTCCAGCGAATAACTTGGCTCCATTCTACCGCCGCGCAACGGGCATCGTCATCGGCTTCATCGTTACCAACAGCGGAGGCATCCTCTCCACGTAAGCACCCTCTTCCCTCCTCCCCCAACCCTGCTAACACCTCCCAGGTGGCTCTTCCCCACGACAGAAGGCCCACGGTACCGCCGCGGCACATCGGTCCTGGTCGGCATGGCGTGCGGGATGGGCATCGGCGCCCTCGGCAACATCTGGTACCTGTCGCGCGAGAACCGCAAGCGCGCCCGCATGCTCGCAGACATGGGCGAGGCGCCACCGGGCATGGAGAGCGATGTCGAAAACGAAAAGGCAGAGGGCGCCGTGCAGTACGAGCACATCGAGGTCGACGAGCACGGCGACGGCTTGGGCGACCTCAGCCTCCGGTACAGGTATATCACGTAAAGACATTTTTGTGTTAGGTCGGTAATTTTGTTTAGGCTGAGTTGGTTGTCATAGGAGAACGGCAGTTGTGCAATGTCAAAGCATGTCACAGTACTAGCTGCGAACACGCGCTTCGCGGGTGGATTTGTTGTTGCCGTGGGAGAATTCACGCCGGCATGGCACTTGGACAGCCCTAGATGAAGCTGTCCACGTAGTAGAACCAAACACAGACACTACAGCAATGTAGCCGTGTAGTAAACCCCCTGGCTTAACTGCCAGTTGCCCAGTGCGAATGATCCTAAGACACCCCCTTTGTGGGTCATTTAGTTGTGGCGCCAGCGAGCAGCACCCCTTGGCGCAAGTTCGATTCTGCCACGAGCCTATGGATCCCAGGGCACGCATGAATGCGGATGCTAAGCGTACGAAACGCCAGAGGAATACTTGCCTTCTGAGGCCACTTCCACGCACTTTTTGATGACTGCTTTTGTACCGGGTTCGTGATACTCTGGGATTCGAAGAACCGGGTGGAATGACGAGACAGGGGAGTGGAAGCGCAGGGACGATGGAGACTCTGGCAGAGGAAACTGATCCAGTGGTCTCCCAACATGGTATTGGTTGTGGAGACAGTGAAGGGTCAGCGCAGGACCGGGATCGGAGACGACAAAACAAGCTTATTCACCTCCCGAATGAGCGGACATGTTCCAGCAGGAACCGCCTCCAGGGCTATAAAGACTCATGTCCGGCTTGGCGTCGTTTGTTTGGGGGCACAGAATTCTCCATGGCTCGCGCAGTACTGGACACAGCCTCTGTAGTGCATGACGAACTCGACGCGCTGAGGACAAATATAGCGAGGCGGTACATTGATACTGCGACATGGAGCATCGTGCCACAAGGGTGGGCTGGTAGGAGGACGGAAAATCCGACAACCCAAAACGTGAATGATGCGCGACTGTCTTGTGCCCCATGCTCCAGAGTCCACAGGCGCACGCCATACAGTTTACCTCTGAGCAGGGAGCGCGCGAGCGCGAGACCAGCCCCCATGCTATTGGGGACGCTGATCAGCACGCATGCATGCAGAAGGACCATTTTCCCGGCAATTTTCCACCGACACAGCCCCGACCGGGAAACCCGAGATTTGATAACGGCTTTCCAAGTATGTACTCGGAATGCCCGAACAACATGTCCATGATGTCCCCAGACGATAATCTGTACGATGCATAAAGGCGACGAGGTGGGAGTCTTGCATGGCCCCCACACACCGTCGACGCGACACTACCCCTCACTACCGCGACACTCCTGCGGCACTACCCTCTACTACACTCAGTCTTTCTTCGCAATGCCGATGGTCACCGAGGACAGCCAGCGCCTTTTGTAAGTCCGCCACAAGACCAGGGCGGTCGAGCGAGGTGCCGGTGCTGACGGGCAGGACGGGCTATGTGCCCAAGGTCGGGCTCACGTACGCGTCGATCGTCTGCTTTGGTATCCTCACAGTGACATACTGGACGCGTGAGTAAAACCCAACCACGACTTTCACGTGTGGCGGTTGAAGTAGCTGCCACGATTCCTGCTGACGACCAGACCTCTGGCGGCACGGGAAAAAGTACATGCTCACACTGTGTATTTCCATGACGGCCATGCTGTTCGGGTGCGGGATCCGGATCAAAATGTCGTCCGAGCCGGGATCGATGGGTGTTTATATTGGTTCGCAGTTTGTGAGTCGAGTCGGGGTGGGATGTCGAGAAATACCCTGCCCTACCCAAACCCTCTGAGACCAAGCTCTCTGAGGAAACCCACAACCACACAGCTACTAACACGCACCCCAGCTCACGCTCCTTTCCCCCTGCGGCTTCATCGCGACAAGCTACATTATCCTCCCGCGCCTCGCGACGTGGCTCGACGCCGAGGACTGCCTGTTTTTGCCCTCGCGCCGCATCGTGCGCATCTTTGTCTGGAGCGACGTCGTGACGTTTATGCTCCAGGGCGGCGGGTCGGGCGTCACTGCTATGCAGGGGAATATTGCCACCATTGGCAAGTATGTGAGTTCATTTGTGGAGTGGTCGCCTTTTCCTGCTCGGAGAAAGCAAGTGACAAGAACGGACCTGACACGTTATCACAGGTTTGCTTGGCCGGCCTCATTATCCAGTTTCTTTCGTTCAGCACATTCAGCACGCTCCTGCTCGTCTTTGGCCGCCGGGTGTGAGTTTCTGCTACAGGCGATACCGAACGTGCACTAACGATACAGACGGCGCGATCACCCGTGGAAGTGGTCGCGGTCGGTGAGCAGCAACAACCGGGTATCCAAGCTGCGCCGCCTGGAGGACTGGCGTGTGATCTACTATGCGCTCATCTGGGCCGGAATCGGCATCATCGTGAGTACCCTTATCCGTCATTCCTACGCCAGCTCGAGGGCTGACCACGGACAGATCCGGTCCATCTTCCGTATCGCAGAGTACGCACAAGGCTACGACGGCTACCTCCGCACCCACGAGGTGTTCCTATACGCGCTCGACTCGCTCCCGCTCTTCCTCGGCATGGCCGTGTGGACAATCGTGTGGCCGCCCGCCATCCTCACCGACCACGACCAGCCGTTTGCAAACCACACATCGCCGAGTTATGTCAACAACCCCAACCCCCTCGGCATGGTGAGCAGCGCTGGCAAGGGCGGACCCGCGACGGCGACCGCGGTCGAGGCAAAGGTCTAGCCTGCCTCCGGAGATAGAGAGATGAGATGCTGAGCACCCCGCCCAGTACGACAGAGTCGAGCAGACGCGGCTTCAGCCGCTGCGTAACCCCTACCATCGTTAGAGCTTTGATTATAGAGTGTTGTCATGGACAGTAAAGTGACGTGAGAAATGAATACAGTTGAGACGTTGATGAGCGTGTGATGGCTGTATGCTCGGAGGAGAGTCTGGCGTTCTGGGAACACAAGTTGATGGACAAGTCGTTGATCACCTGATCAAAGATTGGCTACCGCCTCTGTCTCGGAGTTGTGTGGTATTTCTCGTCTGGTTGGGCATCTTCGAAAGTAATGTTGGAACTAAAGGTCCCTAGTAATGAGACTGCTGCGCGCTCCCGCCTCATTGTGGTGGCCACATATGTATGGAGCTCCCCGCTTTGCATGTGCTTTCGCAGTTTGTTTGTTAGTTGGCTAGATTGCTAAGCGACGATACAGGTGCGCCCGGAAAGTCGTGAGGTGCCATGTCACTGTTGGGTGCACTTACGGTGGTAGAAATGTGGTGGCCCACTTTTTTGAACCATTGGATTGATCCACAGAGTGTATGAGCGCACCCTCACGTGCACCCCATACTCAGAGTGGCAGCCTCACGACTTTCCGGACTCACCTGTATGCCACTGCACGATATGACATTGGTGTTTCCGTTCCTGTCTGGTGGGAGTCGTGAGACGCTCGCCCTGTGACGCCAACGACGGAGATGCACGATCCTTCGAGCCGTGTGGCTGAACGTAATTGTTGTCGTTGAGAAGTGTGTCCGACATTACAGTGCCACGTTTTCTTTTCCAGCACACAGCGTTCATGAGAATCTGCGGATCAGAGGTAGAAAGTCCGGGAGGACGCACGGGAAACATGTCTGCGCAGAATACTCCCTCTCGTTGAGTCGTTGGCACAGCCCACCCAACGCAGAACTCAGTAGTCAGTGTAGATGCTCAGTTAGTCCTAGCCCGTCCATGGACGGGCCATGGCCCTGTCTAGCTCGCAGAGTACGCGGTGGTTAGTGCATATAAGGAGCATGGCAATGGTTCAAACCAATTAAGGATAGCATTGTGACTAACTACTCGACCCCGCAACATTATACAATGGGGTCGACGCGGGACACGGGACAAGCCGCGAGTCCTACTTAAACCTGCGCGGCGTTGTCGCCGAGGCCGGTCTTGCCGACGTTCTCGTTCAGGACGGGAGCACCACCCACGTTCTTCTCGTGGTCGGGAATAGGACGCGAGGCAAAGGTGGTGGTCGGCTTCCAGCCAGGCGACTTGCGGGGGGAGCCGCACTCCTCCATCATGCGGTCGACCTGCTCGAGGGTAAGACCCTTGGTCTCCCAGACCATGGTGTAGGCTACAAGATGTCAGTACGAGTTTCCCCAAGGGTGGTTGCATGAACGTACCGTAAATGAAGCAGCATGTGCAAAGGGCGCCCCAGATGAAGAAGACCTTGGACTGCAGGTTACCCTTGTCCGAGGCGACCATGTAAGGGGTGATGATGGCAATGATACAGTTCCAAAGCCAGTTGGACGCAGTCGAGAGAGCGACACCGCGCGAACGAATGGTAATGGGGTAGATTTCACCAATGACGACCCAAGCGGCCGGGCCCCAAGTGGAAGCGAAGAAGAGAATGTAGATGCAAATAAAGGCTGTTGAAAGGCGTTAGCATGGGCCGGCAACGGGACCAACAAAAAAATGTGGCCATATAACTCACCAATCTGGGCCTGGGCAACCTGAGTGTCGCCGGGCTTGGCGGTACCGATGATGGCGACAATAAACTCGCAAATAAGCATGCCGAGAGCACCCCAGATGAGAAGAGGGCGACGGCCGAAGCGCTCAATGGTATAGAACGAAATAGGGGTCGAGCAGACGTTGACAAGGGTGGTGATGAGGGACATGAGGAAGGGGTCCTTGATGGTGCCGAGGGTCTGGAAGAAGACGGTGCCGAAGTAGAAGATGAAGTTGACGCCGGTCCACTGCTGCATCATCTGCATCGAGGTGCCAAGAATCGTAAGACGGAGGTTCGAGTTGGGGCGACGGAGACCACCCTTGAAGCAGTTGGCCCACGAGGCAAAGTAGCTGTGGTGGGGCACGAGCGACGTCTCGTACTCGTGGTTGGCGATAATCTCGGCGAGCTCATCCTTGATGTAGCCGGAGTCCTCGGGCTGTCCACGGATGCGTGAGAGAGCCTTGGCAGCACGGTCGGGACGGCCATGCTTGACATAGTAACGGGGGGACTCGGGGAGCATGAGGAGACCGCCACCGAGGATGAGAGCCCACAGGAACTGGATGGCAATGGGGATGCGGTACGAACCCGTGTCCGTGCGGTTCTGGGTACCGTAGTTGACGCACGAAGCGAGAAGCAGACCGATGGTGATGCAGAACTGGTAGCCCGAGACGAGAGCACCACGGACCTTGCGAGGAGCTAGCAGGCGTCAGCGGCTGTCCTGTTTTGAATTGTTGTCGCTGCTGGAGAAACTCACCAATCTCGGACATGTACATGATGATGGTGGCAGAGACGAAACCGACACCGAAACCGGCAATAAGACGGCCAGCCACCAAAAGTTTCCATCCGTGAGACGCAGTCTGAAGGATGATACCGACGATGAAGACGCCACAACCCGCGATAATGGTCGTGCGACGACCAAAGAAGTCGGCAAGGTCACCAGCCATCAAAGCACCAAAGAAGGTACCGGCGGACAAAATCGAGGTGATGAGCGACTGCATCCAACCGGGGAGGGCAAAGTCGGCCTTTTCTGCGTCCGTGGCGTCGGGGCCAGGGATGGGCTTGCCGGTGTAGAGGTTGATGACATAGTTCATGCCCATGACACCAGCAATGTAGCCTGCGGGCGTCAGCCAAACTGTGCCAAAACTGTGCCCCATACGGCGGCAGTTGCGGTTGCAACGAATTGTGAGGCACACAAGACAGGAATAGTAGTGCGCGATCCCACATTGGGTCAACTCAGGGCGCGACGACTCCAAAAGTCGACTGCTACCGATGGGCCAGCCACACGGCAACACTTTTGAACTCTAATCCGAGTCCCAGGCTTCCCTCCTTGCTTCCAGCCGCCTGCAACACATGGTCCCATTGCGACCTCGGCCTGCCTCCATTCTTCATGGTCCCTATACGCACCAGAGTCAAAGCCGAAGAAGATACCACCAAACGCGGCGAAAGCACAAGCCATGTAGGCCTTGGCCGTGACGGGCGCCTCGACGCGCTCGACGGTCGTCTCATGGTTCTCGCCAATGACGGATTCCTTTGGCACAGTCATCGAGCTGCGCGTCATGGTCGCGCGGCGAACCTTCTCCACTGTGTCGTGTGAGCGGACGGTGGCGGCGGGGAAGAGAAAGAGTGCGATGAGCACTTGTTGTTGGCAAACTCACTGGTGATTGTTTGTTTGCTGTAGCGGTTAGTAGTCGAAAAGGAGAGTGGCTCGTTTGGGCGGCGTGGGCTCGGAAAGAGTGTGCGAGCGCGCTTGCTGACGAGAAAAAGAGGGAAAGGCGCGGATGGGTGGGTGTTTATATAACACGGGGCCGGGGGCTATGGGGGGCGCGCGAGGATGGGGGACCGAGAGGGGGCCATGAGGGGAGCCAGTTTGGGAGCGACTGGGGCAGAGCGCAGTTGGCAAGTCAGGTGCAGCAAGAGGGAGGAGTAAGGGGCGGGGAACCACGATGCGCGAAGGCCTGGGACGCGGGGAAAGGCACCAGGTGTTCGCTTGGCAGCACAAGGCAGGTGATCACAGACCACAACCACACGCCGTCATGAGTGTCCGCAAGGTGTCAGTCGGTCGGTCGGTTCGGCAGTACAGTAGTGTGGCCTGGGCGAGTGGGTTGCTTTGGCGCATGCGGCATTGGAATGGCTTTCCCTCTCACCGCCGCAACCGGACCAACGAGCGAGGGCAGGAGCCACAAACCGTCCAACCCAACCCAACCCAACCAGCCTTTCATTGTGACCGTTGCCCTGAACCCAATGCTGAGCCTGAGCCGGCGGATCTTGGGGCTGTTTGGTATTCTCGCCGCAGCTTTGGTATTCCCCAAGCCAAGGGTGTTGTTCTGGGCCAATGCTGACAAGGAGGTCAACAGACAAGAAGGTTTGGTCTTCGGCACGAATAATGGCCAAAGAGGCACAGTTCCCGTGGTGGCCCACATGCCAATGCGGTCAGGTGGTCTGTCTGACATTTATTTGGCCCATGGGTGACGTTGTTGGCGGATCCAGGGAACACGCCAGCACGGGCGCTGTACGATTTGGGAATGACCCTGACACCACTCGGTCAGCCTTTTTCCCTGAGACGCATGTCTTTGTTGTTGCTCGAGTGTTTCTCTGCTCTGATGCCGGTTTGGCAGGTCAGACAGGCAATGGCAGTTTACCCTGCAAAACAACGAGAGCATGTGCACACTTACATTTCTGGTAAAGGGACTGCACGGCACGGCACGCGGGGGTCCCAACAAGTGCACGCGATGCGATCCCAACGCCACTCATCATCCGATCCATCCCCCCCCCCCGTGCGCCCCTGTGCCCCGCTGCCGCCCCGCCGATCCCTTCTCTCTGTATGTGGATTGGTTGATTGGTTTACCGCTCAGACAAGACACACACCGGCGGTATTCAGGAACGCATATTGAGCGAGAGACGCACGCACGTCATTGCCCCCAAATGCGGAAGGCTGCATCGGACAGTGGCACTTTTCTGGCATACAGTAGGACAGACCACTCGTACTTGGTCGTGGCCAGACCTCTCTGCAAACTGCAGCTCTTCTGCTGCTGTAACCGACCTCCCTAACCGAACTCTCGGCACACTACCCTGTCCCGCGTAGGATCACTTTGCATTGTACAGACCCGTGGGCCATTACCTTTGGTGCAATGGACCAACAACCTCTTGGCCCAGCTTGGCAGCGTTCTCGCCCCCATCCAATCAGATCAGAATCAGAACAATCGTTTACAAAAGAGAAAAACCAAATCCCAAATGCTCCCTTTTGCCCCAATGTCACTGCGCAGAGCGACAGTCACCCCGCGACGCCACGGCGGCGTACTTTTTGGCACTCGTCGCCACTTTGGAACCCTGGAGTCGGAGCTGCGCCATGGAGATCAGTGCTCAGTGCAGTCAGCTCCGCCATGCCAAGTAGGTGGGCGTCGCCGCAGAATACGACCGCAGAACGCGTCGCACGATGAGCCCGGCTATTAAATTTGCGCGCTATGCACGCTTCACGTGTCTGGGCCGGGCATTCGCACCAGTTTCGCTGCGCCAGGCCAATCAGACTACAGCCTTAGTGCAACGGCTAGCGTCGGTTGCTCGGTCGCTCGTTTTCTCGTCCCTCGTCAACGCTCTGGGGCCGGATCGGGAAATATTGTCTGACAAAATACTCTCCTCGTCAGCCGTTGCCGCCCGCCCTCCCCTGTCTGTGCGTACACTGCCGCCCATCGGGGAATGCATACAAATTTGGAAGCACACTGCCGCCGCCCCTGGCGTCGCGCAGGCGTGTCCCTGCATGTCACATGGGCCCATGATCAGCCAATGTCTGTCGAGAACCGCCCGACTTTGCCGACGGTTCGGCGGCATGCGTGCGGTATGAGTGCGGCATGCATGCGGCTTCGGAGAGCACGGCCAACCAGATCAAACAGCCGTTTGCGGCAATGTGTGCGTTACGAAAGCGGGGTGCCAAAACAGAGAGGTTCATCGACAAGATACCTGCAGGGATGGTGTCGACCAAGAATGAGACATGAGATGAAAGAGGTAGGGTCTTCTTGTCGATACCAAACCAAGTAGACAATGGATGGTTCTTCGGAACCAGCAAAACCCCGTTTCTGGTGTTGTGGTTGGCGTCGGGGGGATCTGTGCTATATTGGTCGCAGCTGGGGGCGGCCAGAACCCCGTCTCAGACCGAGGTGTGGCTTTCCGGACCAACGCCGAGGGCGACGACGACGGCGAGACAATATCGAACAGCTCACGGTGCCGGAGAACCCGGAGCTGCCAAGCATGGATTCGAGTGTCCTCATTGGGGCGCGTGTTGCGCGCTTCGCATCGCGTCGCTGTTGCGCGATCCAACTTTTGGTGACAAAGTACTTGTGACGAACGAGGCGAAGGTGGGGGCCTTTTTTGTGGAAGATTTTTCTGGGATGGTTGGCCACGTTGGGCAGCTGGTTAGCCGGAACGCGCAGCACAAAGACTGCCATCATCAATGGTCTTCACGCGCTGCGCGCCAAGACGCGTCCGACGCGACTCTGATCCAGACTAGTTCCATTACGAGTGCGTCACGCTCGGTTTCTACGTCGACACGTCTCCGGTGCACAAGTTTCAGATGACACACTAATCTCGTGTATTGCCCGTCTACTTCCAGCAATCCCCCCTGCCTCACAAACTCAATCAGCGCAGCCGCCTCGGTGACAACCAGGTACTGGGCCGTGTCGTTGCTGGAGCCGAGGCACTTGGCGTGACCTTGATCCAACCTATAGAGGGTGCCAAAAAGGAACGAGAAGTGACGCACGGTGGGACTGGCCCGCTCTTGCAAGTTCCAGCTCAACATCTGCATCATGCCTGCGCCTTTCTCGTTCCTTGTTGGCACTCTGCACACTCGCTACAGCTGGTCGGAGACAATCCGACGCAACGCGGTTCACATGCCGCGGAACGATGCCAAGACGGCGATAAGAGGAATCCGAGCACGAATAGCCGTTAGGCGCATGGCTGTGGTTCGCGATGCAGTGCAGCAGATACGTTCAGGACGAGCACGCCATCGGCGGCGTCGCGAAGCAGCTTGCCGGCGAGAAGACGTTCGGGAGGGTCGCCGTAGAGGCAACAACTCCGCGAACCAGTGCAGCAGCTTGCAAAGCAGTCGAGATGCCCGACGGCCACCCCGGTGCGGCGTGCGGAAGTACAGTTGCGGCTGCGTCTGCGGGTATGCAGGTGCGGACGCCGCACAGACATTCTTCGTCGGGGTGCACGCAGGGGAGCATGTGTGCGGAGCCGGCCCGCGGCATGTCGGCGTCCCTCCGTGCGGCACAAATTGCCCGTTGTCGGTGAGGAATGCCAAGCGGACATGCCGTGCACGGAGTGGGTGTGCGCCACGGCGTCGTTGCCGCGCGCCCAACGTCACAAGTGGCGCGCGGTCTGTGAGATCTCATGCACGCCTGTTTCAGCGGGCACCCTTGCATAGAACACAATAAATTTTTGCCCGAGAGAAGCGCCATGGATGGTCTGTGCGTCGCTGTATTCGTGTTCTTGGCCACCCTCGTGGTCTTTGTGTGCATGTGGATGATCCGACATGTCCCCATCGACACACTTGCAGTTGCAACACCTGAGTTCCGGAAATATAGGACTCACATCACATGCGATCTACACGCCGCCTGGCGCCACCGCCACACCGCGCGCCGCCTCCGTCGGTTGTGGAGATTTACGCAGTGCCCACCTTGGCAGCACAGGTCGCGACTGTTCAACAATAGATGGTACGCGATAATATCGGATCGCAGGACACGACCATTTGCACGCGAAAGAATCGCACTTTGATGTGAATGCCACCGGGGCACAGACGCGACGCGCCCCGGCCATCACGGACCGTGTTCGCATGGACACCTCGCGTAAAGCACACACACACCGTTGATGAGTTGCAGATATGGCACCCGAAGAGCACAACAGGCAATTATCATCGGCGTTGGGTGGCAACACGAACACGGCCTCTGGCGGCCCCCGTGTGCCTCGTGCCGTCACACGCTGCCCCACACCCACCGTGCCTGCGGTTCCTTGGTGCATGGTATCCGAAAATGTGCACTCGGCATTCCACCCTCTCACGACGTTCCCGCGTGGGGTTACTTGGGCACCTGGCGCACGTCATTCTCACTTATGGCATTAGGTGCATTAGGCACGGTGGTTGCGTCGTTTTGAGCTGTTGATCGTGAGCTTGCTTTCCGACACACACGGAGCACAAACACAGAGGTGCGACGGTGGGATTTCCGATCGCTCTGAGCCAAATAAAGGGCGGCGAGGCCACATGGTCCCGCCAGCTCTGGACTTGATGCTGACACGCAGAGCATGACCATACTACCTGCTCGTGTGAGCGGGCGACTGACCGTTGCCGTAAGGCAGTGGATGAGATCCGGTCCCGAACTTTGTTTCATCTGGAGCCCCGGGAGCGTGTCGATACCATCCGACTGACCCGACGCGTCGTCCAGCGGTGGTGTGTTGTGTATGACCTCGGTCAGAACGTTAAGAACAGCGAGCACGCCAGTGCGGATACTCACACTCACACCTCCTCTATCGTCTTAGTTTCGTTGTCGCTGTCCGTACCAGTATTTACCACGGGTATGCCTCGGCCGTGGCGTCGGCATTGTGCCCGCCTTGACACTAAGACTAAGACCAGCATGTCTCATCATCACCTTCACAGTGGTTTGTCCTAGATGTCCGCACTCACTCTCGGCTGGTTGCAGCTCATCTACTCGTTGCTATTGGCTCGCGTTTGTCTCCCCCAACAGCCACCCTCGGCCCGTCGCAGGCTCGACTCTCGCTGACCGAGGAGCTTCGCTTTAACCGCCGCCATGCCATTGTGTCGTGGTTCAGCGCCCTTGTCGTCCAGACTCTTTCCGCTTACGGTTCCCCAATGCCTCGAACATTACGCTCCTGAGAGTAGCTGCACAGGGATGTGGATGGAATTTGATCTGCAGCTCGCCTCGCAGACCATTTCCGTATGACCCAGTCGGCAGCAATCTCCTCGGTGCCTCTGTCAGTCGGGCGGTTCCCAAGTCAGTCGGGGGTTGTTAATGAACCATAAGACCATGCTCGATACTGACGATACTCGTTGACTGACCCGTGTACGAACCCGCACAACCCATTGCCGAGGATCGCGATCAACCTTCCTGAATCGCGGGGTGTAAGCCGTTCGACTCCAAACCTCCCGAGACTGCTGACGACGCTGCGGATGACCCCGATCATCGTCGACAAGTCTATCCGCAAGTGATTCGTCAAGGTCCACCAGGGCATCCCATCGTCTCTGGGAACGTGACTGACAGCAGACCACACCCGCTTCGCAAATACACCCCTCCGCCTCGGGTACAGGGCTCACGCCACCACCTAGGTTCCCCACATCGCCCTCGTGCCCACCCATCTCCACACCGCCCCTACGACCCCTCCGACCCCTCCCCACCCTCCAGACCCTCCCCATCATCATCTCCCAGTCCAAAAAGGTCACGACGGGGATTGAACCCGCGATCTCCTGATCACACTGCCGAACTCCCGACCGGAAGGGTCGAAGTGGAAGGACGGTCGTAGTCAGACGCCGTACCATTTGGCCACGCGACCTTGGTGATTGATGGCGAGGGGAGGGGCGGTGCTGGCGGCCGGGGATGTTCTGATTGGTCTGGGAGCGTTTCTGGAGGGTCGGACTCGAGCAGGGGCAAAGGGGAAGGAGGGGAGGGGCGGAGGGTGGGGGGTTGTTGAAGATTGGGAGGGGTTAGTGAGTTGGGAGTGTCACTGGTAGTCCCGGTGCCGTGGGCGACCTTTGTGTATCCATGTGGGATGCTTTCCCTTTCAAGATCATACCGCTCCGGGTTGACTCTAGTCCGATAATGAGTCATGCAAGTAATGGGGAAAGCGGAAAGCCTGATTTCAGGCGCCCGCGACGACCCAGACGGCCATTAGGCAATTTGCAAGTCCCCCCCAGAAGGGAGTTGGCTCTGACATCAACGTGACTCTTTGCTGCTCCCAATGGGCTAGTGGATCTTCTGCTGTCCTCGTATAAATTACTGAAAGCAGCGTAGCAGAACAACCTGAGGCGAGTGATGGCTCGACGACAGGTGTCGCGGGGGAGGAGAGATCGACTTTGCATTGATGTGCACCTCTGATTGGGTCTATTACCGACACCACTTACAAACGACCTCTCATCAACTATACCTGCTTTCATGCTCTCCATACAAGCGACAATGATCCTGGACACGTCTTACTGTTTTGAGGACCGAGTACAGAAGGACGAGAAGCAAAAGAAAACAAGTGTATGACTATTTCGGCTTAGTAAGAGATGAAATGTTTTTGCCTAGAAGGATACGGCGCAATTATTGTGGTGGTGAGCGTGATTGCTGTTTGTGACACGGTGCCTCCGCATACCGTTCTGCTCTGCTCGGTAGCCTTCAACACGCCTATGCGATGATTTCGAGTTTGGAGCGGCAATTCCCGTCACCCCCCGTATCTTTTTATCCCAGCATGGTCTGTCACGATCGTCCTGCAAGGTCCCACCAGGCAATACAATGTTTCTTGACACTCCAATGACATCTGGAGTATTGTACCTCCCGCACTCGCCCCTTTTCTATCTGTCCCTTTCGGAGATGTGCTCGAAAGGACCAATAAATAGGGCAACTAACTCGCAGGATTCGCTTGGCTATCATGTCTCGAGCGCCACTGAGAGACCATGCCAACTCAGAAACCGTTGACAGTTCTCGCCTCCTCTCGGCCCGCCGCCACACCGTTTCATCCCCACTCCCACACTCTTACTCCCTCCCACTGTCTCACCCCTCACCAACATGGTCCCCGTCCTTATCACCAAAAAGGTGAACGCTGACGTTTGACAGGGTCGAACTGCCGACCTCATGCGAACCACGAACTGTATCTCGTGTTAAGCATGCGCTCTAACCAACTGAGCTAAATCGCCTGCATGTTGGTGAGCGTGGAGTATGGAGTACTCGTCGATCGGGTCGGAAGTGTGCGCCGAAGGTTGATGACGCGGTGGATGGTGAGGTGGTGATAATGAGGTGGTAGGCGTGAGGTCACGACAATGACGTTGTGTCACGTTCCGTTCACCTGAGAGGCGGTTATAGAAGTATGGAAATGACACTATGTGCCCATGGGGCTGCAGTGTGAGTGTTGGTGGGTCGCAGAGACTGTGATCCTGCTGCCCATTCGGCCGTGTGGTATTTACAGAATGGACTATCGTACTCGAACCGTACATGCGAGGCCGGCACTGCCACATGCTGCACACTGTTGGAAAAATCAATAAAAAGTTGACCAGGACTCGCAACTTGTCCGAGCTGCAATCTGAAAGATCGTGGTGGAGTGGCGGTATTTGGCGAGATGGGACCGGACCGCATGCGGACTCGAGCAGGTGATGGACGGCCGGGGGCTGTCCCTGTTCACTACCACGCTGCACAGCCCATACACCCAAATGACGGCCGCCGTCGACAAGGCAAGTCGTCGACTTGCCTCATGGCCATGGTTAAATGCCTGGCCATGGCGCGAGCGGATATTTTCCAAGTCAGAATCGTTTAGGTGGAGATGTCTTGATAGCAACTCCCCCGAGCTGGACGGTGGCAGTCAAATCAAAGACGGCCGCGCACCTGGATAGAGGGCCGGGGAGATGAGTACGATAGTGACCTCGCCGTCCTGTCCTTTCGTGTTGGACATCGCCGCCTTTTCTTGCCTTCAGTTTCTTTCTCTATTCAACTATGATGAACAGACTGCTCGCCAACAGAAGAGCCATGACAACCTTCTTGATTCTCGTCTGATCAACAACGCGAGAACAACCACCCGCCATCGTGGCTGTTCACTCATCGACGGTTCATATAGTATAGTGGTGAGTACGCAACATTGTGGCTAGCAACCGCTGTTGAGACCGCTGTTCGATTCAGCGTATGGACACGCGCCTTGTGGCTCATGCTTTTTAGATATCCGACCGCTTCGGCTGCTGTCATGAGCCCTCTTGCGGTTGAATGTTGTGCCCAAGGTTATCAGTAGTGATCAGCGTGCCCAAGGCTATCAGTAGTGATCAGCAGCGCTTGAGACTGCCGGGTTCAAGTTGCGCTTGATGATACACGTGCATCCCGACTATGTACATCCCTCCCAAACCTCATCTACGTCTGCACTATTCCTACTTGGCCAGGCCCGCCGCACGACGGATGGTTGCGAGCCGCCGCCCAAACGACTCCGCGGCATCCTTGTCCGTCGACGCCGTGACGGCCTGCTCGTACGCGTCGGTAAGCTCGTCCATCATGTCTTGCGGGGGCCGCGCACCCGTGTCGCGGAGGTATGTATATGTCAGGCGGAGGAGCGACTTGATCATGTCAAAGGCCAGGGGGCGGTACCATCCGCTATGTGACTGGTAGGTTAGCAGGCATACCACTTGCATAACCTACCCCGCACACGTCGACGAGCGACAGAGGGTCGTAGATGTACCGCGCAATGACAGGGTCGTGGATGTCGCATAGTTGATAGTCGGGCTTGTTGCGGTGGATGAACTCGCCGTCGAAGACGAACACTTTGCTGGTCTGTCAGCGTCTGCGCGTGGGGATGGTAACCGTGTATCGAAGACAGTCGCCGCGTACTGTCGGTCTGTGCTACGTGACAAGGCTGCGACAAGCAGCAAAGCCAAGAGATTTGCGATGCGTGGTAGACCGCAGCGCAGCACCCTTCAAAGCTAGCCTGCACGAGCACACTCCCTCCAACGAGATGGCAAGCGGGTGCTCTCCTGCAGGATGCTCGAGGACGGTCGACACTCACCTCGGATCCAATGGAGGTCGCAGATTCTCGGCAATAAGCCGCTCCTGCTCGGTCTCCCACCAAAACGACGGTCGCCTCGCTTCTTCCTCATCCTCGTCGTCCGCGATGACATAAGGATTGTTTCTAGAGCGCCGCACATCGAGGTAGAGGTAGATGCGCTGGTACCTGCGGGTGTCAGCAATGGCCGCACTTGGTTGGTTTCCGTGCAACCTAGAGTCGACCACGAGGTCCCAGAATGCGATGGCAGCAGGTGTGTGAACTCACTTGTGTGCTTCGGGGTCGACGCATGGGTCGTAGCCGTACCGTACGATCGTCTTCCAGAACGGTCCCGCACCATAGGTGAATCCGATTGCCGGGAGATAGGCCTTGTTACTAAACGTCAGCTCTGCCAGTCCTCACAGAGACAACATACGTCTCAACCTCGTGGCGCTCTTGCTGCGTGAGCTGAGCGAGGAGCGCATAGCGCATCCACACAGGGCGTTGGTCCATGAGCTATTCATGTCAGTGTATGCACATTTGCACCGTGGACTCGACGCACCCCGAGAAGCTTGGTGTACAGCTTTTGATCGAGCTTTGGGATGCGCTCAAGCACAGACGCCTCGGGCCCAAGGGGCACAGGATGTGCGTGTCCAATGACTTGCACGGTGAAGCCTGTCGCGCGCGACTTGTTGACAAGACGTGTCTTGTAGTCCTCTGCGACCTCGTCCCACACGCGCTCCTCGATCGTCTGTGTGCTTGGCTTGTAGCTATAGTCAGCATATGGTTCGTTACGTGTAATTCGTACTTGAAGACATGCGGGAGCTGGCGCACACTCGAGACCGGTGTGGGCTGCAACTCCATTGTTGAGCGGAAGGGGAATTCCGCACCGTCCTCGTTGGGCACCATAAACTCTTCGTTCAGGCCCGGGAAGCGATAGTCGAGGATCGCGTCATCTGGTGGGTCAGACCATATCATATACAGCAAACCCACAGTCGAGCTCCAGGAGGGATTGTGTGAGCTTGACAACTTCCCCATCTTGCGGCGGTGTATATTGATAGTCTGCCATGCCTGAACGTGTGAGCTAGTGTCATTTTGAAGACGAGCAGCTCACTCCTAAATCGAACTGTCTGCGGGATAGACCCCACAATGTCCGCTGTGAACACTCCGCCCTCGTCGCCCTCGGCATGTCCTGGCCGCTGCTTGCGGCGCCGCTTGACAATCTTGACCAGCACCTTCTGGCTCGCTACGCGCGAGCCACGGACGGGGACCGCCGAGCGTTCTGGACGGTACCGCATTTCCAGCTGGCGCGCGTCTCCTATGGCCGCGTTGAAGCACTCGTCGACGTCGGCCTGGGACACGACACGGAGGATCGATGTTGGGTTCGCGACCGGCCCAGGGTACTCGATGGAGCGAAAGGTGGTGCGCGGGAGCGGACGCCAGGGAGCCTTGCTCACTCCAGACGTCCCAGAGGCTGGGGCAGGCGCAGAGGGTGGAGCAGACGGCGCGGTCGCATTGTTCCTGTGTGGTGATGACGGCTGGCCATCTACATCCATGGCTTCGGTCGTGTCCATGTTGACAATGACGAGGGGGGTATGTTGTGATCGTAAATAAAGCGATTCGCGGACGACACCGACTGCCCCAAACAACCAGCAGAGCAAATGCGAGGGGCTGTGTGTGTCGCAATGAGTCGCACCCAGTGAGGTGTAGAGGAGGCTGTTGGGTATGGGTTTATGCAAGAAGCGGGGATGACGAGTGGATGGCCGACAGAGAGTTTGTGGATGGGTTTGTGAATTGTTGGAGGGTGTGGTGTGCGGGGTAATTAGCAGCTGGGAGTAAACAGAATTCAAAACGAAGTAAACCCACCCCCACCCCCGACGCGCAGGGGATATCTTTGATCGGCCTTGTCCACTCGGCCGGCACCACCAACAGACTTCTTTTTCGTCCTCGCATCCTCTTCTTTCCATCCACACTACTCGTCATCATCCATCCATCCACCTGCACCTGACCCACCACTGCATTCCCCCCTTCGGGGGCTACCCAGCGACACCACTATTGCCTGCATAGGCGAGCCGCTACCCCCTGTTCTGCCCCGCCCGCCGCGGCGCCGGCCCTCGAGCTAGCCATGAAGGTTGGTCACCAGCCACTGGGCGCACATCCGTCCGCACCCACTGGCTCTCTGTCTGCACAACCCCCCCTCGCGAGCACGCGCTGATGCAATCCACCTATACAGTACCTCCTTGGGTACCTTGAAGGCATATCCGATGCACCGCGCCTGACAGACCCCGACTTTCAGCAGCTCCTCGTCGACGTTCAGGCCGGCAAAGTACGTACCACCTGGCAGAGCGAGCTCGGAGCAATTGGGCCGCCAATGCCGAACGGGGATCAGCGCTGACATTGTCTCTCTCTCTCATCTCGTTATGTCCACCTTTGTGCAACCATCTTAACACACTGCCGTCACCGTTGTGTTCAACAGCCCCAAAAGACGAGCGATGCATTCTACGACAGCCTCGAGAAGATCGTCAACGAGCTGCGGAGCTCGGTGAGCATTCACCCCTGCCCCCTCATTTGGGAGCCCCGGACATGCCCTCGTCTGACCAGTACCACAGCCGGAAGCTGGACCGTTCCTCAAGCCAGTCTCCAAGCGCGATGCTCCAGACTACTACCAATGTGCGTGCGCGCCACCTTTGCACTCTACGGCTACCTCTGACGATGCTCTTCAGATATCACAAAGCCTATGGACTTGTCGACTGTGCTCCGAAATGTCAAGAGCCACAAGTACAAGAACAAGGCAGAGTTTGCGACGGACCTCGACCTGATCTGGAAGAACTGTTTGACATACAACACGACGGCGGTGAGTTGCGCGCGCACGTTGGCAATGACCCACTGACCCATGTGCAGAACCACCCCCTCCGCGGCACGGCCAAGTATCTCCAACAAAAGACCAACCACCATCTCGAGTTCTTGCAAGACCGCGAGGACACGAACCACTTGTTGTCCATCCTGTCGGCGTCTGGCGCGTCGGCTGCGGTCCAGCGCGCCGTGTCGCAACAGCCATCAGCTGCCGGCGCAGGAGACGAGGATGCGGCGGGCGAGAGCGACGACGCTGCCGGAGAAGACGACGACGGCAAGACGGGAGAAAAGCATCCTCCCCCCGGGTCTGGTGACCCAAATGGGAGGGCGACCTCAGAGGTCGGTGCTAGTCTAAACAGACGGGCGACTAGCGTCGGATCGGCCTTTGGGGAGAGGCGCGTGAATGGGAGCAAGGTCAACGGAGGGCCACCAAGTGTGAGTAGGAGGAAAAACAATAACAGCTGATCATCGTAGCCTCCGCCCTTTCGGCCCAACCTCCAGGCCAACCTGGACCTCAGGCCGGCTCTGCTCAGGACGCCCTACACCATGACCCACTTTCAGCCCGTCTCGTTGAGCGTTCCGGGCCCCTCCTTTTCCGACAAGGGCAAGGCCCGGGAGATTCTCTACGGCAACGCTCCCCCACCATGGTATCCTGCGCCGGTCGGCGACGACGAGGATGCCAAGCTCGAGGGCTACTGGTGGGGTCTGGTAGGCAAGGATGAGGCGTATGTGGCGGGCCTGCCTGCAGTGCCACACATGGTCGAGGGACCACCAACAAAGAGGCGCCGCATTGCACGACGAAAGTCGCCATCCCCCCAACCCAACGGCACCGACAACGCGCTGGGCGTGTCCCACGCCGAGTCGGTACCACCAGCGCTCGTACCATCAAAACCGCTGTCGCTAGAACGCGTCGTCCATCGAGCCGTGGACAAGCTGGTCGACGCACGCAAAACGATGAACAATATCCAGGAGTGGAAGGCATACTACGAGGGCGACGGCACTGGGCTACCACCACCGCCGCTCGAAGTACTCGATGCGGAACGACAACGGCATAACCAAGAGCGATCAGAGTGTAAACGCAAGCGCCAGGAGAACCGCGTCGAGGCTGCCGAACGCTTCCGATCTGGCGGCGAGGTGGGCGAGGCCGAGGCGGCGTTGACTCTCAAGCGGGTGTCCGCAGGTATGCTGGCTCACGCTGGATTTGAAGGTGCGTGCTTGTCGTCTGAGGGGACCACTGCTGACGCCAACTAGGTGCCAACGACATTCCGCTTGATCTCCTCACCCGTGTCGCAGGCGACTATCTGCGCAACTTGGGCCGCACGCTGCGTTTGCTCATGGACAACTTTGCCCACCAGATGACCCCCGAGGTGCGCTACAATTAGAGCACTGCCTACAGTGGCTCTCGCTAACAATTTCCAGGAGATTGTTCTACACACGCTGCATGAGAACGGCCAGGTCCAGCTCGAGCACCTCGAGTCGCACATCAAGGACGACATTGAGCGCGACAGTGCCAAGATTTCCGAGATGCAGCGCAAGGTCCGGCAGGCGTACAAGGAGCTCACGACGGGCCCTGTCATTGAGGACGACATGCTGTTTGCGCAGGACGGCGAGATGCTCCAACAGTGGGTATTGACAGGTTGCACGGTATACTGACGATACAGCGGCGACTTTGCAGAGGACCTCGGCGAAGACTTTCTGGGTCTGCGCGAGCTGGGCATCGACAAGGAGTTTGGATTATCCTCGCTCAGTGTCCCCAAGGCGCTCTTCTTTGGCCGTCGCGGCCGCGCGCACGCCAACGCGCTGGGGCCCAAGGTCGACGTGCCCGACTATCCCCCACCGCCGCCCTTCATCCCCCTCACGGCGAGCATGTACAAGAGCCACACGCCGGGGCTCATGCACGCGTTCTACGCCGAGCGCGTCGACAAGGGCCTGGGGCTCGAGACGGACGATCCCTTCGACGCGACGCACCAGGCCATTGGGCCCCTGGGCCAGATTGTCGTCAAGCCGCTTCCGGGCGCCACGTCCAGCAAAAAGGGCGGCGCGAAAAAGGACGCCAATGGCGAGGAGAAGAAGAAGCCGCCCAAGAAGCCAAGGTGAGCTTGGTGTTGCGGCACGCATTGTGCCTGTTTGCTGACAACAGCCAACCCGGTGTCGGCAAGGGCAACTGGATCCGGCCGTCCAAGGAGGAGCGCGAGCGGCGCGCAGCCGAGAAAAAGGCCGAGCTCGAGCGCCAGCGCGCCGAGGCGTCGGCTTCGGCCGCGCCCGCGGCAGACGACGAGGATGCAGAGGGCGAGGAGGAGTAAGTGTGGGTATAGGAGAGAGAAGGAGTAGGAGTAGCTTGCGCGGCGTCCGGGCCCGTGTGGAGGACGGGTACGATCTGGGAACGGGACGGGCCTGACGAGGGGCGCGACCACGGACGCGCGGACGGGACGCGCAGCGTCAAGCGCGGTTAGTAACGACATTGAGTGACGGTGACGCCGGGCGTAGAAGGCACCAGCCCTAGACGGGGTAGACGAGTCATTATTCAGTTGTCCTATGTATGCATGGCATGTGCGAGGGCGAGTGCGAGTGCGGTCGAGGTGTGTGGGGTTGGGGGTGGGGGTGTGGAAGTTTGGGGTGAGAGTGCAGGGGACGGGGGCCGCTGTCGTCGAGATTGGTAGAGATCCGGGTCCGAGTCGAGATTGGTAGAGGCCAATGAGGCGACTGCGTAGGAGACTCCTACCGAGACTGCGATGAGACTGCAATGGAGAACCGATGCTACCAGACAGATGGCCACCATAGACAACCAGAGCCCGACAGCCTGGAAGACAGTACACGACCTCATGACCAGCCGATACCGGTCAGAAGTCCGCCACGTCTCTAGTACCCTCCTCGCTCCCGTGGACAAGTGGCCAGTATCAGTCAACATGCCAACACCGCACCGCACACGTCAGACGTCGCCGGCGTCTCCCGATCCCCCTTCCTCTGCAGTGTCGGCCAGGACGAGCAAGAACGAGCCATCGTAATCTGGGGGTATGCATGCGGCTGTGCGCGGGTACAAACAGTATGGTCCTGGGTCTGGGTCGCGGTCGTGCTGGTGTGGGAAGTGGGGCGGTAGCGTCCAGCTGAGTCCGGAGGTGAGTCAAGGGATCGTTGGGCGGGGGACGCGAGGCGAACGAGGCGAACGAGGCCGGGTTGGTGATAAGAGTGGGCGGGAGGGCAAGACAAGGGGCTAGCGGCGGGAATGGGGGTAGGCAGTGGTTGAGACGGCGGACGCTGGGGGCGAAGTGGGTGCGGTGGTCGGGTGGCGGGACGGACGAGCCAGCCGTGCCAGCAACGTCGGGCGGCCGAGCAGTCGCAAGTGTCCACCGCCGCACACCACCAGGGTACACCCCGACGACCTCCGCACCCAATCTACCCCGCACCGCCCCTCCCAGCCTGCGCTAGCAGCTAGCAGCTGGCAGCCTACTTGCCCGCAACAACCTTCTTGGCCGCCTCCCTCGCCGCCTCAACCGCCTCACTAGGCGGGATCTGCGCGGCCACCGCGGCAGCCTCAAAGCGGCGCACAACGTCCTCGACACCGCGCTGCCGGTTATCCACACCCGAGCCCGCGCGCGCCTCGTCGTGCGTGTATGCGCCCTCGGCGAGTTCCTTGAGGCGGCGCTTGTGCACTTTGGAGCGCGTGTGGGTTGCGAGGGCGCGGTCGGATTCGTAGTATTTTGCGCATTCGAGGCAGTACTGCGTGTTAGAGAGTTCAAGTGTGTGTGTTGTGTGTGTTAGAGGGGAGGGGGGCTGAGGGAGAGAGAGAGGAGGGGGAGAGACTGGAGGAAGATAGGGAACTGAGGAGGAGGAGAGACTGGTAGAGGAGAAGACTGGGGAGGTGGAAGACAGCGGAGGTAGAGACGAGCGGGTGCAGAAGAGAGGAGGGCTGGGCGAGATATGCTCATGCAGCGGGCAGAACAGCGGCCGACATGCCCAGCGACTGGGCGGGATCCACGCAGTCCCAGAGCTTCGAGAACACCGCGATCATGGAAACGTGTGGAGCAACCTGAACATGCAGATCTTGGGTACCCCAACCAACCCAGTGCTCCGCCGTCTGTCACACGACTGATCTTCCCAATGTGTACCGTCTGCCAGACCACAGGGCCGCTCGTGAACGTGGGACCAACACCGACTGCGATGTCCCCGAGCTCACGCTCGCTGGGTATGTGAGACAGCGGCGCTCGACACGTCGCGGCCGTCGCGGTCGCAACACAGCCTCGAGGATCCACGACAAGCTGTGGACAGCCTAGCCGCGCATCGCAGCGCACACGACTGCCGTCGGGGCACACACGCCGACGCGCGCGTCTTCCCTGCGTCCTTGATACAATCCTCTGGCTTCGGGCCTCCTTCTGGACCGGTCGACGCCCGGCCCAACGGCGTCCCCCCCAAGATGCGAGTAGCACCGCGGGTCCACTGTTCGCTCCCGCTCGCATCGCCCTCGAGTCCGTCGTATAGCCCACGGCTCCGCTGATCCGCTCTGCAGACCTGATCCCCCCCGCGGTCTCGTGGTCTCGTTACACCGTCCTCTCCGTTTAACCCCAGCTTTCCCCGTTCTCGGGACCTCTCATCCTCGCTCCTGTCCCACACTCCTCTGTCTCACAGCCTCCAACTCCACTCCCCTCCGCCTCCGCCTCGCAGCTCCACTCTTCTCCCCGTAGCCTCACTCCCCACTCCCTCTCCGCCTCGCAGCCTCGCTCCGCTCGGCCCCTCGCCCCTCGGCAATACCCACATGCTGCCCCAATCCAGGCTTATCCTCATCGATCGGCTGCGCCTTGAGCTTCTTCGAGTGGACGTCGAGGTCGTGCTGGATCTGGTCCAGGTCCTTTGTGCGGTCGCGCGTGCGTGCGGCGCGGTGCACGTCGCGACGCGCGTGGTGCGTGCGGGAGCGGCGGAGGCGGCCCATTGTGTTGGTTCTTCGAGTGGTAAGTCGTGAGGTGTTGGTGAGGTGAGGTGTCGTGCGGTGTGGTAGGTGTGGTAGGTGTGGTAGGTGTGGTAGGTGTGGTAGGTGTGGTAGGTGTGGTGTGGTGGGTAGGATGTGAACGTAACCTGGTGGGGCTGGTGGTGGACCCAGGTGGTGCTCTGGGTGGAGGTTACACCAAAAATTGCCACCACCATCCCACCCGTTCTGCCACCTGCTAGCATCTCGGCGCACGCTGCCGTCGCGTGGATTTGGTCCCGCTCACGTGACCCACCTCGGCCAAGTTTTGGGTCCGGCCCCCGATCCGGTCGCCACCAAGATGCCTACGTACGTACCCAAGCCTTTTTTCGGCCGCCTCGGCCCACCACACGCACCACCCTGGACCCCACCCAGGGGCGCGTCTAAAGGCACGAGCCAACATCTACGCCGGGGGGTGGAGCACCTGCACCAGAGTGGTCATGGTTGATGGCTAAGCTAGACGGCCGCCTTTGGCTGCAGCTGCATCCCTTAGTTCCATGCCCTGTCCTTGGCTCACCCATGCCTCCGCTTGTGGGCCCTGCTCTACTCTCCAGAAAACAAAAGTATCGACACACAGCGTTAATCAAACGACCTCGTCGCCACTCTATCAACATCCTTGCTCCCCCTTAATCCCCCACTCCCTCCGATAACCTCCTCGACCTCTCCCTCGTCCCACCCGGTCCCACTCCTACTTTCTCCCCCTCCTCTATTGTCGCCCATCGCATCTCTGTGCGCCGCCCGGCCCCCGAAACCTCGAACGAGCGCGCCACCGCGTCTAACCTGATCGCGTCCCCGTCCGGATCCGCCCGCACGGTTCTCGTGTTCGTGTTTCGCGTCGACGTTTTCCCCTAGCGCTCGGTGACTTGCAAGTCGTCGTCTACTTGTAACAAGACGCGTCCCAGGAGAGAAAGAAAGACTACTAGCCCGGTGCTGGTCTGTGCACTTCCACTCGTCCACTCGTCCCATCGTACAATCGCTCTCTCCCTTTCCGACCCCGTCCCTCTCTACCCCTTCCGGAGCCGGCGGGTCCCATCTCACCTGAACACCTCCCTACGCGTCCTACCCCGTCTCGCGTTCACCTCCGACACGACACTGCAAACGCGCAACACCATCGGCACTGCCCCCCTTTGCCAGACGTCAATATCAGTCAGTGCGCAGGATCGCTCGCCCGCACCCACCCCCCGCACTCCATCGACCTATACCTTGTCCCTCCTTTCCACCGTCCTTCCTTTCTCCTCACCACCTCCTCTCTACCTCGTTGCTGGCCCACTGCAAGCATCGACTCCCGCCCTCTAACCTCGAGTAATTTTTACCACCAGCGTGCGCACTCCGCGTATCGATCGATTATCAGCGGCGTCGTCTCCCCTCGCGCTCGTCGTACTCGCCTCACCCCGGCCACGCGCCTTGATCATATCGATCACGATCTCTCCCAGCCTCGGCATCTCCACCCCCGACCACCACCATGTTCCCGTTCCCCACCAGCCTCGTCGAGGCGCTGCCGTCGTTTGCGCAGTCGCACAACGCGACGCTGCTGTCGGCCATGACACCAACGCACCTCGACGCGCCGTGGTACTACACCAAGAACCCCCAGCTGCTGTCATTTGTGACCGACCGGCATCTGTCGCTCGCGGCGCCGATTGTCATCTACTGGGTCCTCTCGACGATTTTCCACATTCTCGACACCATCGAGCTGCCATACTTTGAGGCACGGCGGATACACGAGTCGGCCGAGGTCAAGAGCCGCAACCGCGCGACGTTTTGGCAGGTCATCTGGGCCGTCGTCTTCCAACAGATTGTGCAGACCATTGCAGGCCTCTTCTTTATCGACTCGGATGAGGAAATTCTGAAAAACGAAGTCTACAAGGACCACCTGGCCGCCATGCGCTGGCTCACGCCGCGCGTCGCAGACGCCGTCTTTCTCGTGCTTGGACCAAAAACCGGATCGCACGTTCTCGAAATGTACGGACAACGCGCTGTCACGTTTGCGTACTGGTGGGCCATTCCGGCGTTCCAGCTCTTCACCGGATTGTAAGTCAACTACGAGCGGTCTGTCTCGCTGTTGCCTTTTGCTTACACCCCAGCTGGATCATCGACACATGGCAGTACTTCCTGCACCGCGCCATGCACACGTACCCTTCGCTGTACCGCCAGTTCCACTCGCACCACCACCGCCTCTACGTCCCATTCGCGTTTGGCGCGCTCTACAACCACCCCGTCGAGGGTCTCCTGCTCGACACGTTGGGAGCGGGCATTGCGGAAATGTTCACCTTCATGACGGTCCGCCAGGCCACGCTCCTCTTCCTCCTCTCGTCATGGAAGACGGTCGACGACCACTGCGGCTACCGTCTGTGGTGGGACCCGTGCCAGCTGCTCTTCAACAACAATGCAGACTACCACGACATCCACCACCAGGTCTACGGCATCAAGGCAAACTACTCGCAGCCATTCTTCACAAACTGGGACTACTGGCTCGGCACACAGATGACACGCGAAGAGGCAGAGCGGCGCCACTCGAAGAACAAGAACCTCAAGGAAGAGTAGACGCGGCGACCCCGGCGATCGGTGCAGCGCAAGGCGCCACCCCAGCGAATGCCCGAGGCGACGTAGGTGCGCAGCTGTGCCCAAAGCGCGACGCGTGCGACACGTGCTCGGCATGACCGACGGCCGACGGACGCAACACGCGCTTGCACGCCCGACTGCACCTCCACACCTTCGTCCCCGCGCACCCAACCCGCCGGCCCGATCGTTGTCGACCTCCGACCCAGCGCAGATCCGAGCACGTACCAGACCTCACACCTCACTGTAACACAACCACATCATCCGACATCCTACTACCTTAGTCTAATCCAATGCGACCATGTGCAATACGAGCAACAGGAGGTGGGAAAGGTAGTGGCGCACGCGGCGGGCCGAGCTGGTGGTGGCATGGGGTTGGGAAGCGATATATGAAGCATTGCTCCAAACAACATGATTGCGGCCACCTTAGACGTGGGCATAAAAAGTGGTGGTACTAAACAGCGCTATCTGCATTTCCGAAAGTGGGGCTACGGCGAGGACAGCAGTGTCTGACGAGGATCAAGCGCCTCCAGGGGACGCAGCGACGATATCGTGGGAGAAAAGGTTGCGTGACAATATCGGTTCAGACTCTCCATTGCGGATGCGAGTACGCGGTGCGTACTCGTATTAGAGGCTGCGGCAAAGCAGTAAAGTGTAGTGGTGCAGAGCAGAGCATGAGAGAATGAAGAGGCTTGGAGACGACGCAAGGATAGAAAAGCGGGCGACACTGTACGGAGCCCCGAAGAGTGCACAGTGCACACAGTATACAGCGCCGAGCAGGCCCGGCGCGACTTTGCCCAAGGGGATGCCTGGCCGATAACGACGCGTCAGAATGAGGGAGTGAGCACGAGTTCGCTACTATTGCGGTCGGCCGATGGGTGGGTGTTGTGTAACGCGAGGTGCGAGGAAGGCTCCTAACAACAAAGGGTCAGACTATTGCACATCAGACCATGTCTCGAGTTGGAATAAGTGAGATGAGACTGTTGGGTAGCCACTCCAAACATGATAGGATAACGCTCACTCCGAACCCGAGATACGATGGCTCTCACGCTGAACCCGAGATACAATAACTCTCCCGCACGACCCGAGATACGATAACTTTCCCCGAGGGGTGTCCCTCCGGTGCCACGCACATCGGTCCGCAGCCACAACGGTATACATGTGTCAACCGCGGTATCTGAGCCTGGTCAAGAAAAGTGTACTATAGATGTGTCGGGGCCTCATACAGGTCGCCACTGCCGTTTACGATGTGCGGCGTGCGTGCTGTGCGGTGCGAGCAGGCAGCTGCGGGCAGGCCGTACCGCCGCGGCTAGTGCTCCAGGCGCCATTTGTGGCGTCTACCTGCGTCTACTTGCCTGGCGGCGGGCCAGCGGGGGGCGCGTAACCGCCCGAGGGGGGTGGGCCGGGAGGCGGCGCGTACGACGAGTTTCCTGCGAGTTAGTGTAGTTCTGGAAGGGGACACGGTGGGTGACAACCACGCAGCATTTGGTTCTTGCGTCGCCACAACGCCGTGGCGAAGATTCAACCTGCCACCATGGCCTACACCCGTACTTACCAGTGTTGTTAACGTCGTATCCGGGGGGCTTGCCGCCGTTCTCGGCCTCGAGGCGCTGGCGCTCCTTTTCCTGCTCGTACTCGTAGTCGTGCGAGCTGAGGTCGCCCGTGGGGTTGGACGGGTTGGTCGACGAGCCATAGTAGCCGGCGGCCTCACCGGCGTCGCCTCCTGCGCCGGCGCGCCCGTCGCCGCCGTAGTTTGTGTAGTTGCCATAGTTGCCCGTCGTCGAGGGCTGGTACGTGGCCTGGGGCGCGTTGATGCCCGCCGAGCCGCCGTAGGCAGAGTACTCGCCGTATGAGCCGGCGTTGGTCGGCGGCGGCGGGTTGTTGGCGTACGGGTTGTCGCCCTGCGCCATGTTCATCGGCGGCGGGGGGCGGTGCTGGGCAAACTGCGCACGCTGGCGCCTGGGACGTTAGTTGGTGTTGTTGTTAGGGTGGGGGTTGGTGAGCGGGGTCAGGACAGAGCGTCTACGCCGACTTGGTCGCGCGCGGCGATTCCACGCCGTGGGCGCGATGCGCAGTAACCACGGCGGTGCAACTCGACCGCGCACGCCGCCAAGCCTTCGCCGACACGCTAAGCCCGCGCCGACGCGACTCCGGTTCCGGCGCCGGTACCGACCGCGACACATCGCGTTTCTCGGCGCCTCGCTTGCCTCACGTATCTTTACTCACCTTCGCTTCGCAAACGCCATCATGGCAAAGATGAGAATGACGCCGACGGCAACGCACACGCCAATGGCGATACGCGCGCCGGTCGACAGGTTGTTTCTGCAGCGGTAGAGACCTGGGAAGTCAGTAAACAGCCACGATGGGGGCGGCGAGTGGGCCACTGGGCGGCGCGGGAGATGGAGCTCGGCGACAGCTAGATTGCGGCGCGACTCCACGCCCGTGTCCACGCGTTGTCGCGATGCTTGCTCCACTGCCCGGCGATGCCCGAGGACTCGGACTCTCGGACCTCGGGAGGACCCCGGTCACCGGCAACTCACGTCCATAACGGTCTCGGCACCACGCGGCGTCTGCGCCGCGCGCGAGGATGGCGGCGGTGGCGAGTAGAAAGGCGGCGTGCATGGTGGCGTGCGTGGATGGGAGATTGTAATGATGCAAAATGGAGAGATGGGGTGGTGAGTTTAACAGTAAGCCAATGGTGGGTGCTGCTGGTCGGCGAGCCAAGACCGTTGTAGGATGGTGTGGATGGGTCGGAATGATGACGGCACTGGAGCAGAGAGCCAACACCACGCTGGTCTGCGTTCGATCAGAAGCCTCTAGCAGCGAGCCTGGAAGCGAGTGGCAAAAAAAAACACACCATATTGCGCAGCACGAGCCTCTGTCGTTTGGTGGTCGTCTTTTTCTTGGCGCTAGTGCGTGCGCGTCATATCCTGTACCTAGACTGGGCCTTTCCTGTGCAGACCCTGGGCACACTACCCCCAAAAGCGGTAATTTTTGATTGTGTTTACACCTCTTGCTCTGCTCTTCCGCCCTCACCCCGTCTCGGCCGATTTGGTTCCGTGCACATACAAGCAGCAATCGTCACTGATCGGCACTTGGAGTCGGCGGTGGTGTCACCATCGTTGACAAGGTGGCATGGTGGCAAACGTGTGCAAGTCGCCTCGCCACGTTGACAATACGAATCGAAAGTGTTGAGCACGAGTAACTGACTGGCCCAGCCGGCGACGACGGAGATGACGACAGCAAGAAATGGCGAATGGTGGAGTGCCCGCCGCCCCTTCAGGCGGCCCAAAATACCCCATGGGCAGTCCGGCTTGTGCTTGAGCGTTGCTGCGCTTCAGCACCGTTCCAGCGCTGCTTGAGCTGGCGCTGCTTGGGCCTGCGCTTCGGCGCTGGTGCAGTTCGAGCCTCGGCCATGCAGCTGATGGAAATTGTGGCCAAACCACCACACTCACCACCAGGTTTCAAATACCTCGGCTGCATCCCGCTGAAGCCGCCTCCGAGGGGGGCAGTCAAGTGCTACAGGAGTAGTCGTGTAGGGTATCTTCAAATTCCACTTCATGGCGGATGAAGTTGCTCTCCTCTTACGCTTTTCTTATTTTTCCAGTTTCGTCGACTGCAAGAGGGGAGTTTAGGGCTGTAAACCACATTCAGCTCGACATCGCTCACGGGAAGCGCGCAACTTGGCTCACCGCAGTGTCTGCCAGACCATCGGTCACCAGCTGACGTCGTTTCTGCCACTCCACACACAGCGTGCTCTGATGTAGACGGATGGAAGGCTGTTGCTCCTTACGCAATGGGGAACCTTCAAGCTCGGTGAGGCAAACACTTGCCACGTGCAGGCCACGGGCAGTTTGGGTTAAGCCGGTTAAGTGTGTGCCTCCTAAGGCACGCTAAGGGGTTGGTGTACGAGAATGTGGGGTGTGGAGTGTGGAGTGTTGACGCGTTTCGACGACCATCTTGACGCGACTCGTGTCTAACCTCATGCCCTCACCAACACATTGACTTTTTCCTATTCATATCGATCCTCTTCACGTAGACCCACCTTTCACAGCTTACGATGAGTCATGATGGATATGACAAACGGCAACGCTGGGTTGGCGTGCACAGCCACTGGGCTATGTGCGGGCAGGAACCAGGCGTTCATTTCGGCGCGCCGTGGGACGAGCCTGTTCAACGCGACTCACGTTTAGAGGATGTCGACATTATGGTACGCAGGCTTTCTTTTCATCAAGCGATACAAACTGACAGCAAGACTGCGACGTACAATGCACAGTCAGTAGTGATAACCCAATTCATTGGCGCCAGCTCGGATGCAGAAATCCAAGATGATCGACGGAGAACAAGCGGTGTCCCAACTACGCAGCAATGGTGTAAGCATACTATACCACTTGCTACTGATGCAGGGGGTTGGCTAACTGCAGTGCGCATCATCGGCACGGACTGGAAGCTCGTCGAGGCACTGGGAAGAGAATACAAGTGGGTTTTGCAGTCGTGGGCCGCTACTGACAGGCAGCCTTCATCCCATCGTGCTTGAACACCTTGGTCGTGAGAGCATACGACACACAGACTGGCATGATCAGATAATGGTCAAGTCTTACGGAAATCAAACCTACTTCCAGCTCCCTATGATATGTGATGACTGGACTCGCGTATACTTCGACTATTTGACGGATGGTCGGTGCCACAGACTACTCTATGATGAGAACGGTGCCAAGAGATGCACCGCAGTGAGAACCCATGCGGTGTACAATTTGCGTGGCGTTGCTACACTGGACGGTATGTGCATGATAGCATGGCCAAGAGGGGAGGGGACCTTGGAGCTGAACAATAGGCACACTTATCACGACGAGCCAGGACCCGAAAAGGCTCGGATACCTATTGGACAATATATTCATGCGCCTGGAATACGACGGCACGATCCTGCGCAACTCCGGGGTTGACGTACTCGTGGTCGCCATTGTTGATATTGGTGAGTGAGTATTAACCTGTACGTCCTGCCAACATCAGCCGTCGACCTGTTGGAGGGCGTCATCCGGACCTACGAAGCTGAAATGACAAGCCTGGACCCCAGTCATCTAACAGAGGTGGGTTCGGATTGTGCCATCTACAGTATGCTTTTGAGCAGCACTCACATATGGTGCAGTTCGGAATAGCTGCGCTCTTGCGCGAGCTTCTACGGTCCTTGACCTGGGTACGCCGGTCAGTTGATGGGCTACTCTCCATCTGCCGGGCCATCCGGGACGGACAAACGTGCCCTGCCAACTCGAGCCGCGCTTCGCTCCTGTCCACGACTTGGAAACCCGATTCCTCGGGCGAGACCGGCACTTTCTTCTCTGACACGGCCAAGGCGTATAGTGATTATACCCTCGACAAGCTCAATGTATGTTTGAGTCACAATGACCAGCGGAGGCACATTTTCCCGGAGCTGTAGCTGATCGCATCGCAGGAGTATCAAAGTAGACTTTCGGCATTGGAGGACCAGTATAACAAGACCTGGCAGCTAGCATTGGTACGTCCACACATGTGGTAGGGTATTGATAGGCAGGCAGTAGTTGAGCGGCCGCCGCACAGGCCCCTCCCCCCCGACGAGAGTGGAACACCACAGCACCTTCCCGCCCTGGTCCCAACTTCCAGCGCAGTCGGAGCGCCGACCCCAACCCCGCTTGCTAAAGAAGCGCCAACCCCGCGGACCAACGACGTCATCTACGAGGAGGAAGAGGCAGCCACGGAACCGGCGCCCAAGATGGCCCCGCCCCCAGCAATCGTCATATCGCCCGCCCTCGACGGCGGCGAGAATGCCCCGGCTGATAATACCGACAGCGAACCACGTACCCCCGGGCTCAGGCAGAGGCGGCTATCGCCCTCTGGCCACGACGCCGGGAGTGGCGGTGATGAAGGGACCGAGTCGCGGTCGCCGGGACTCGGGCTGCAGCGGTTGAAGCTGAACTAGGCTCGTTGTAGGATGTATAGTTCCATGTCTGCAATGTGGGCGTACTGGCCATGCTCTCCCCGGCCCATGGATAGAGATGTGGCCCAACCACGTAATCGAAGACTTGTGGCGGCCCTCGCCCCAGGGGCCAACTAAGGTCTGATGACCTGCCGCCATTCACGGTCCAAGTGACGACTCTATCTCTCGGACAACTTGAATCTTTGGCTGTGCAAGCTGGTATTGTGAAGTGTTTGCAAGTATGAGACATGAAGCCGGTATGCGCAGGTTCTGGCATCAGCAAACGATTGACCCGGTGAGCCAATTGTGTCTCTCCGCAACCAACCCACTTCCGCAACCCGTATTCTCAACGACACTCCAATCCCGTGTGGACTCCTGTCTACTGTGAGCCCAAGTCGTCCGCCGACCCGTGTAAGTTCCCACGGACCTCGTCATGCTTGCCTGTTTGCAACATTGGAGTGTTAAAGTGAGCGGTGCGGCGTGAAAGTGTCCTGAACAGAACGCCTGCCTCTGCCACACGGCATGTCGCGACGTTTTTTCCCCTGCAATGCTATGAGATGATCATCCAGTCCAGCATGTGTCTGTCCTGGAATCGGCACCGGGTTAATGCAGTGTACCACCTGTCGGCTCAGTGTGTCTGCCTCAGAACCATGTCTCAGGTTTCCGCACAGGTCCTCGTCTCTCAGATCTCCCAGTCGTTGGCACATGCCCGGAACCGGAAATGACATTGCGACTGGCGACCCCATGCACCCTTCCTGTCGAGAAAGCACGGGGTCAGTGCGAGCGCGGGGAGCCGAATGAGGACCAGAAGGGCACGCGGACGGCTTGGGCTGTCCACCAGATTGGTGCGCCACGGCCGCTTGTGTCTGGTGACACGAGTAGCCCAAGCGACTCGGACGAACAGTGGGGACCTCACATTTGGGTTATTGGAGTCCCGAGTGGGGAAAGAGGCCGACAGGACTGGGCAACAACTCGACACAGTACAGTATTCCACTCGTGCTACTACCGTACGACCAGTTGGGACCAAGTAGCTCACTGGGAAAACGTCAAACATTTATTCGCGGAGGGAGGGATTGGATTCCGCGGCTCGGCTAGGCCGGGTCGATCGGTCTCGGTTAGAATGGTGTGTCTGTGTGGGTGTTGCTGTGCCTGCCAAGCACTTTGGAAGAGTTGCAAGCAAGCGTGCGCGAAAGCGGGTCCCCGCCAGATGGATGCTTTCATTTACACCAGCATGCACAGCACCGTGCGGGATGCACGGTGCTGTATCATACAAGCTACCGCCACCCGCGTGCCATCCACAAATCAAAGGGACCATTGCACTGCACTGTGCGGAACCCCCCCCGCCTCGGCATCTGTCATTCATTCCTTCCTCTTGACCCCTTCATTACATTTTCTGGTATCAACACAACGACAAAGTCTTCGACATGTCAACAATAGTGGATCCCGCCAAACGTAAGCTCCTGTCGTGGCCCGGTTCCACGGAACTCCGCTCGGGTGCTGGCGAAGAGCCGGGTATCCGTGTGGATTCGACCAGAGACAACGTCGCGTTGGACGACTTGAAAGAGACGGACATCCACATCACAGTACGTGTCCTGCCATGCGTCTGCTGGCCGGGGAGTAAGGGTTGACTCTAGCGCATACGATACAATGTGCACGCTGTCGACGTTGACGAATACCGTGGAGTTAACTGGTTGCCATTCGTAAAGGATACTCGGACACGCGTGAATGGCATCCCAGACACCCAGCAATGGAGTGAGCTTGCTCCCCCTAGTGGCATGACCGCTCAAATGGTCTACTGTATTCCAAACTGACATGGCCCAGTTCACCTTTCCCTCCCCTGTATGAACTGGACACTCATGAAGGCACTGGCGCAAGAGTACAAGTGAGTTGATGCCTTTTGAATCCCGCCGGTTGACGCTGCAGCTTGCACCCCCTCGTTGTTGAAAAACTTGTCGAGTGCATGTCCTCGTGGCCGAAACGGTTCCAGTCTTATGGGAGTCAGTTCTACTTTGCGATTCCCCTCAGGGCATTCGAACGTCGCAACCTAAGGCTGCAGTCATTCGCAGAGCCAGAAGCCGGGAAGCCGAGGCTTTATGACGACTATTCCAAGTGGCAACAATCAGTACTTGTCGACAACATTCAATATATCGTTGGGGTTGTCACCAGTGACGGTATGGAGAGCACTGAACCTGAAATACTATTGACCAAACAGGTACGCTCCTAACAGTGGTTCAGGAAACGAAGTTTCAGGAGTTGCACTTCAAGCGCATCCTTACCCGACTTCAGGTTGCGGACAGTATTCTCCGTCGCTCCGGGGTCGATGCGCTTATCGTTGCCTTTGCGGATCTCGGTGAGGGCTCGTCTTTGCCTGTAGTACAACACTGACGTCAGGCGCTTATTACGTGTGCAATGCACTTAATATATATGGCGAGTTGGCGCTCTGGGAATGCCCAGTACACTTCCTCAAGGTGGGGTGTGATCTTGACACTACAGTAGACTCTCGCTTACCTGCAGCCTGAAGCAACTGCGGCTTGGGCCGAGGTTATATGCTACATGGCACGACTGCGTGTACAATACCAAACCATAGTGAACATCTGCAACGCTATCCGCGACAGCGACAAGGAGACGCACGCAGCAGAAACTGCACGTGCGGCACTCATGGCTCCGGGTTGGAATGCCGGTCCACACGCCAACTCGAGTTTATTTTCAGACACTACGAAGGCGTACAGTTATCATGTCCTAGACAACTTGACTGTGCGTAGGCTGAACTACACCCGGAGGATGCCAGCTCACAGGAGCAGTGGGCAGAGGATATCCTCAACGGTCTAGAGACTGCATTGAACACCAAGTACAAGTTGGCTTTGGTGCGTCCCAGAATGAGAGATGCACTGACAGACAAGGCGTGGGTTGAGCGTCCTCCCAAGCCGGATGCACAAGAATCCTCCAACGGTCCAGTCGCGAGCACCAGCACAAGCGGTGTTGGTCACTCAAACCCAAATGCGGCCGACAAGACGCCGCGTGACACAAAGGACAAGGGCAAGGAGAAGGAGAAAGAGGCCGCGGCCGAGGCATCTGCCAACGATAACGCCAGCGAGCACCAGCCTCCGCCGTCGTATCGCGAAGCCAACGACGCCATTGCTGATCGCGTGACCTCTCTCACCAACTCGTTCAGGCGGTTGATGCGGTGACAGGGTTTGAAGAGGCTTGAGGTGTGAAGAGAGAGCTGGAAGTGTGAAGGTTTGCAAGGTGGCCGGCCCATCATAACAGTCGTGTTGTAGAAATGAGACAGTCAAAGTTGGATTCCGACCGACCCATCGACCGACGGCCACGAGCAACGAGCTACCACCCAAAGGTCATTCCTACATAGCCTATGTGTGTTGTGCACTGTCTGAATCGTTGGCTACTGCCGTCGTTGTTGTGGCTTACTGATCGATGCACGTCCTCGTAGCCGTGAGTGGCGGGCGCCGATGTTCAACAAAGGTGTCGAAGTGTGCAAAACTGGTGACGTCAGATGATGCTCATAGGTGCAGAACCGATGCCGCCTGGTAGTGACAATGGGTGTCCTCGGTTATGCGGCTCTGCAAGACCAAGCTGTGTTATGCATGCGAGCTGGAAGTGGCAACGGTCAATACCCACCATCTATCCCTTGGAGGTTGGAGGTTGGGTTTTGGTCCGGTCTTGCCACCGACGCCACAAACCCTGGAATCTCGGGCATGAAACGCCCGACTGCCGACCCGCCAACGGGCCGGCTGTCACCGCCGTTCTCGATCTGGCGGGGTTCGGTGCCACCTCGGCCCTCGGCGGCCAACTGCTGCATTGCACGACTGCATAGCACTACAGGACTGTACCGTACACCATGCGCTCATTGAAGGCCCTCACCAGCAGACCCGTGGCTGGCAGCGCGGCCCGGGCGACGCCGCTTGGGCACGGCATTCGGCGCAGCCCGAGTGACGTGATCGCCCACGCCCCGCTTACCCCACACTCGCATTCCCAGTTGCACACAAGCAACATCGCCCACTCGCGATCCAAAATGAGCCGGCCACCGTTCCACCGTACGTCCTCGATGCTACTAGTACTGACGTAAGAAATCTCCGCGTCGCGCGCGCCGTTCGACCCCGACGTGCCGGCTGTGGTGACGCAGTCGCCCAACCCGGCCTTCAAGCCCGGCGGGGGTATTGATAACCTCGTACGCTTATGGCGGGTGGGGTGGGGCTGACTCTAGCCTGAGGCGGGCGAGTTTGTGCATGGCGAATGGCGGTCGATCGACCCCACGGAGCATGCGGGCATGGGGCTGTACAAGGTGCGCACTGGCGTGTGGTGAGAGTGGGAGGGTTGCTGACATGCAGTTCCTCGTGTCGGCGGTCGTGAGTCATCGACGTGGGGTCGACGTCCCGTCTGGAGTCGACTGTACTGGACTATGGCTGACAGCAGACACCGCGACCGATCGCGTTCGTCTCGAGCCTCAGCGCCGACGGAGCACACAATGCACGTATCCCCGCTAGCGTACGACTGACTCCAGCTCGCGCCGTTCTCCTATTTCAACCTCGTGGGGCACGACCCGCCCATGCTGATGGTGTCGTTTACGTCCCAGCAGGCTGGGCTCAAAGGTACGTCCCCCTTCGATCCCAGTGGCTGACTGGGAAGATACACCGCGGAACATTAAAGAGACGGACGGGTTCTGCGTGTCCATTATCTCGGAGCCGTTTATCGAGGCCGCGAACTATACGAGCATCGACGCGCCGCTGGGGACGGACGAGTGGGCGCTGGCGGGGCTCACGAAGCGGGCATCAGAGTAAGTTTATGCTGACTGGAATTGGTGCTGGCTGGAAGGGGGCTGCGCCGGCCACTTGCGCTCGGTGATGTACTGACGCGTCTAGGGTGGTCAAGGCCCCACACCCGGCCGAGGCGGGCATCTCGTTCGAATGCACCCTCGAGCACTGGTACGACATGAAGACGGATGACGGGCGCGTCGGCGGCACCGTCGTTCTGGGACGTATCCGCCGCATCCACGCCGTGGGTACCGCGAGCACGCGCCGAGCTGATAGTCGCAGAAAGAGTTCATCTTTGACCCAGACGATCCGATGAAGGTGCTCGCTGAAAAGCTGCGGCCGGTGTCGCGTCTCGGGGGCATCACGTTTGGCCGGTCCACGCAGTGCGTACCGCTGACAGGCTTGCCACGGGAGGTATGCGTATGGCTGACTCGGCCAGATTCTACGAGGCCCAGCGGCCACGCTGGGAACAGGTCAAGGATACGCCCGAGGTCAAGGCCGCGCTCGGGAGTGGGAGCCGGCTGTAGCCCCCGTCGAGTGATGTCGGTGCTATGCAGTCATGGAGAGGCAGGAGTGCCGCGCCCGTACCATTTGACGGGGTCTAATGGGCTTGGCTGAGTGTCGCCGTGCAGTTCTGACCTTTCACCCTAATGGCCTGCGAGTGTACTCCCATCATTCCCAGGGCATGGATTGACCCGCAGACACCCCTTTGACCCATCCGCAACCCCAATCGCACCCCGACATGTCCAGGCCCAAAAAGCTACATCGTAAGGGAGTCGAACCCCTGCCGCGTCGACGATTACATCCTCCAGTCGACCTCGAAGGCCGGAGGAGGGGAGGATGATGATGGCAACGACGCATGATACCGTTTCACCAACGATGTCTTGCCTGTTGGCCGTGGACGGTGCTGCTGTTGTCCGCTGGTGAGAGAGGGAGCTGGAGCCCAGCCGCCACCGTCCTTCGCACTGCTGTCCACTCGACAATAACCGATACCATACCGCGATCGCCTTGCTGGTCGCTTGAGCGATGCTATGGTGGTCGATGGCGGTCGCCTAAGTCCGCTGCAAGTCTCGAGTGGTAGACCACCACATTTCGTGGCCGTCCGGTTGCGCTCACGACCGACCGACTTTGCACGTTTGAAGACACAAAGGGCCCAAACAGAGTGAAGGGACTGAGGTTAGACAATCGCGATCCAGGCCATCATCGCAGCCCAAAAAGACTGGCTTGGGAGGAACTGAATCCTCTATTGACGAGAGTGGGATTCGAACCCACGTCCGAAGACTGCGGAGGTGGATAAACAACCTTAACACAGCGCCTTAGACCGCTCGGCCATCTCGCCGAACACGGAGGTTAACGCTCGCGGCGTGGCGCGCGCCGCGAGCCGGCCTCGGGGCCTTGGATAACTGCCGAGGAAGAGAAGCATGTAGATGGTGGGATGGTGGGCATGAGTACTCTGCGCGTCTGAAGGGTTAGGTGGTGTACGTGGAGAAATAGTCTGGTATATTGCGGTTTGCTGGGTTGGAGGGATGGATAGATCTCAACGGCCAGTGGGAGCAAGTGGCGTGGTGCTCTCAGCGCCGACTCGAGTTGTATAAGCCAGCCTTGGCACAGCAATGTACACATAGGAGGAGAGAGGGGGAGGGCTGAGCAGCCTGTTACCTTGGGAGCTAGGTGATCACCATTCGGCGGTCGCCTTCCCTTAACACTGCGGTACGTCTTCCGCGTGCAGCAGACGCCCTGCTGGCTACCAACACGTGAGACCAAGTGCATGTGCTGAAACCCCAGTCTAACCACTACGAGAATTCCCTTGCTTCATCGCGTGGGAGGAAACCGGTGACCAAGCTCAGCCGGCTTTCTTCCGTCCACACCACCTCATCCACACCACCTCATCCACACCACCTCATCCACACCACCTCATCCACACCACCTCATCCACACCACCTCAAACATCCCCATCGGCTATCTGTGAGGACTCGGACGACGTGAGAGTCTGCGCAAACTTGCGGGGCGGCACTCCACGTTCGAATAGCTCGTCGATGGCCGCGCTGGAACGCCCCTTGGTCTCGGGGACGAAGAAGTATATCACTGGCATAAGACAAAGCACAGCGCCTTGGACTCACTGGGAAGGAACGGGACAGTGACTCCGGCAAATACGAACGCTGTCTTGGTTCCCAGTCCTGCCTTCTGAGGAGACAGCAGAATGGGGAGGACGTAGGTCCACATGCAGCCCAAAGCCGCAGCAAAGGCCAAGGCGAATGTGTTGGTCTTCTGGCGCAAAGATGGGGTAGCGATACCGCCTAGAGTCGCCCAGTAGACTGGGACGTATAAGGCAGAGTAGGACGCGACCCACAACGAGCACACAGTGATGAGGCCTTGGGCCAGCCTTGGAGTGACCGGGAAACAACCCATGATGCCGATGACGACCCCAAACACGGTACACGCCGAGGCACCACATATGAGCGACGTTCGCTGTTGGATGCGGTCGTGAAGGCCCCAGTTGCCGATAATCACGCAGACCATGGTGATGATATTGATGATGAGGTTACCCTTGTACGGATCCTGACTCATCAGCTGACTTTGCGCTTGGTTTGAAACTGACCTTTAGGCCCGCGATCTGGAAAAAGAAGGCGGTTTGTCCGAAGATGAGAGGCACGCCGATGAAGTACACGAGCGTGGGGAGAATGCAGGCGATCGCGGTGCGCTTCAAATTTGTGCCCGTGAACATGGCCCGCCACTGGTTATCCTTGTTGTCGCGCATTGTGGTCTTTGAAGCTGCCATCCATCCGACAACGACAGCATACTCGTGCTCGAGGTCGTAGTCGTCTTGATGACCTGCCAGGAACTTGAGGGTCTGCTTGCCACGTTCGTGCTTTCCCTTGGACGCGAGCCACATCGGGCTCTCTGGAAGGACGAGGAGAGGGATAAGCCACAAGCCGACCATGACAAACTCGGAATAGAATATCCGGCGAAACGCGAGTGGCTTCGTCCTCTGTAATACCTCAAGGCCAATGGCGCATGTCACCTGGCCCAAGGACGAGCCGAGGGCCATGGCGCCCATCGCAGTACCGCGCAGCTGAGGCATCGAGATCTCTGAGCAGAACGTGGTAACGGCCACCATAGTAAGCCCAGTAGACGCGCCGGCAATGGTTTTTGAAGCAAGGAAGACTGGTACACAGTCAGCATCCTCAAAGCGAGTTGACATACCTTTCCAATCATTCGCCACAATCTCGAGCACGATTGACACGATCATGATCAGTGTCATGACCCAGAGCGCAGCCTTGCGCCCAAAGATGTCTCCGCAGAGCGGTGCTACGAGCATGCCGAGCATTTGGCCTACAATGTTGCAGCCAGACCACAGAGAAATGACCACGGCATCAATCTCTTTGGCCCCGGTGTGCGGATTGTACACAGTGCCCATCACCTGCCGTGAGCTACTTCCTAGCATCATCCTCACCTCGATGAACCCGGGGTTGGCAATAATGTTGCCTGGGGCGAAGATGGCAAAGCCCATGTACGCGCCACCGGTAACGCACAACGTGATCGCCATGAGGTATTGTCGCCAGAACTTGCGCTTGGCCTCGCCGGGGGTGAGGTGGGCGTAGTTCGAGCGCAAAGCGGTCTGGGTTGAATCCTTGTCGTCCTCATGGAAGCTGGAGGTGTCGAGGATCTCCTTGTCGTTCTCATGGAAGCTGGAGGTGTCGAGGATCTTGGGCTCCCCCACGTCCAAGGTGTTAGTCGCCATGGTGGAGGTCATCTCAGTTCAAGAGTCGGTGGGGGATGGACCGCAGGCGTGCATTTATAGCATCCAGTGAAGTACGAGGCCATCGGCGACGTCGACGGGGAGATAGGTTAACCAACGCAGAAAGATGGCCGCGCTCTTCTCCATCTCGCCGAGTTTACAAATGCGGGGAACTTCGACGGAGCCCCACCTCGGCATATGAGGGTCCCCGTGGGTCCACAACGCCCCCGCTCATAGAGGCGAAGGATGAGTGCTACGAGAGTCGAGCTGAGTCACAAGAGCTTCTCAGACGATATCGAGCGCAGTGGGGCTCAAAATAGACTTGTTGGTCAATTGTGCTGATGAAGACTGCCGAGGATGTCTTGGCAACTTTTCAGCCAGACAGTGGCAACCGTCGGACAAGGCCGATCGGTGCAGGCCGACGGTGTACGAGGTGAAACGAACGGCAAGTGCGTGATGTCTTGATGGGGCTGCAGAGCGCCGCAGAGCGCCGCAGAGCGCCGCAGAGCACGAGCAGTTGGTACCCATCCCATCAGGATATGGGCACGCGTAACTTGCCTAATTGCCCACTCTCGTCGACAGTCGTAGATAGCATATTATTGAGAGTGTGTGAAGCGATTTGTGGATGTGAAGGGCGGGTCATGGGACCAAGCTTGCCCCCGCACGTGACTCGAATTGTCGGAGTACCGGAGTTGGACCACCGAGATGCCGAAGAGGTTCAGTCGTGAGTGCCAGCCCTGCCCTGACATGAGACAAGTGACGATCTGACGACCGGCCACATTGTAACATCTCCGCAACTACCTCGTCGCTCGCAATGTTCCTTCGCCGTATCCCTGTAGCTCTACTACCCACGAAGGCTCCACCACCCCTGTCCCCGGCAAGGCGCTTCCTCTCCTCCTCCCTCGCCGCGAACTCGCACCACAGCACCAAGTTCGATGGCCTCGTGCCTGCAACTCCCTTGGACATCACCGCATTTCGAGAACGCACGGCGGGGGGGTTCACACAGGCCCACGGTGTTGCCGACACGTTGAAACCTGCCGGGTACGACAAGATTCCCCCAGAGAACACGCGCGGAGGACGCGACGTTGCAGGATGGCGAGCGCTGTATGAGGGGGTCGTCGCTCCCAACTGGACCAACCTCCATGGGACGATGCACGGCGCATGCGCGGCATGGCTCGTCGACAATCTCACAGGCCGAGCTGTGGAAACCCTCCAGACTGACACCTGGTGGGGGCCGGGAGTCAGCATCTCTCTCGACATGACGTACCACGCCCCCGCACCCGTTGGGATGACGCTCGAGATTCTGGTCACTGTTGATCGAATGACGGGGAGCATCGGATACACTCGTTGCGAGATCTTTGACAAGGCGACGGGCGACCGCATTGCGAGTGGAAACCACGTACTCATGTGGCGCAAGCCGCGAAAGTAGGTAGTATACATACTGCTTCGCAGAAACCGCATGTAGTGCCTCGAAACGCGTCGGTCTACAGACGATTGACTGAATTGACAAGTTGGCATTAGAGATTCGCATTGCCAAGTTGCCGGACACCAGGCGTGACCTCTTCTATGTATCTGGACTTCGATTTTAGAGAGTGTCTCTACTACAGTACTCTCAACGGTTCACAACTACCTCGCAGGACAGCAAATCGGCAACCCAGCTGGCAGAATGCAGCGGAGAAGAACCGTTGTGGGTCACCTCAAGACTGTTTGCTGTCCTCCGTTACACGATGCGGAACGCCTGCGAGGGACGCGTGTCGGTTGTGCAAGGTAAAATGCCACTGGGATGAGCAGGACGCGAAAGGATGTGCGTTCTGCACCTCGATCGGCATTCCATGCACAACAGCTCCCTACAGCGCCATCGCACCAAGGCAGGACGCAAGGCCGCAGCTCAACCCGAGGTTGCGACCGCGAGTCTGTCCTTCGACGCTGCGTCTCGGCTGCCTTGCACTTCTGCACCTCCTATACCACCTCTCCTGCCCAAGGCGCCCCCCCACCCCCAAACGCCTCACAAGCTGGTCGACCACGCGAGCACGCACTCAGCCACATCCCTCGTGGCAAGCCGTCTCAAACGCGCCCTCGCCTCTTTGGCGTCACTGGCCTCACACGCCAAATTCTCCATTTGTGTACGCCTCGTCAAACAGCAGCAAAACAAAAGAGGAAGCTCTCCAAGGTCCGACTGGGAATCGAACCCAGATTACAAGAATCAGAATCTTGTGTACTAACCGTTATACGATCAGACCCCTTTTCTCTTCATGTTTCTGCTAGACCGCGGGCGGTGAAGAGGGCGGTGATGGTGAGGAGGATGTCAGGGAGGCGAGATGAAGGCTGACAACCACTTGAATGATGATGGGATTAGAAATAGGAAGCAGAAGAAGCATCCAGCGGTCTCTCGTACGACCGCCACTTTGAGCGTTCCTTTCATCGGCATTTACTTCCCTGATCGCGGTCGTGCATACACCGGCATCTCAGAAACAAGCTTGCTCACAACTGTAGGGACGCCCACGTCCCGGTGTTGGCAGAAGCTTGTCTCTTAATTGATACCTTGCCGGTTCCGTCTTGAGTTTGGGGTCGTCGGTTGCACCTGAGCTCGGCTGGATCCCTGCAAGCCCAGAAGTGTATTCCAGCAAAGTGAATGCTGCCGCCTGCCACACTTCTGGAACTGCCGCATTCGGAACGGGACGTTTAGCTGTCAATGGTAAGATCGGACTCATGCCGGAAGGTGGCTCAAAGGAGTGGCGGGGCTCACGTAAATACCGCCACGCGTCTGATCACGAGCCGTTCCGTAGCGCGAGGCGTCGTTGTAGATGCCATTGAATGGGAGATATACCTCCGACGCCGGCCGTGGTCGTGCTAGTTGTCTCCGAAACTGGGAACATGGCGTGTGTAGGACGCAGGACGACGTGGCGCCGATGACGGCAGAGGGCATTCATCGTGGCGCCATGGCATGCGCCACCACGCCACCGGACGGTGACGGAACGGACAAAAGCAAAAGACGCCTCGTCTCGTACAAGTCCAGAGTTTGAGTCCAGAGTTCAGAGGCTGGCTCGCTCGCTCCCATTCTGGTCCATGCCTGTCTCGGTACTGGTGGCTGGCTGGTGAGACATTCAGATCGTTAGACCACCTTTAGAGCGCACCTGGGACATTGGCTTGGGACCGTGGCGTGTGGCGCGCCGTTGACCACATGACGACTTATCGTAAGTCTTACTAGACTACAGTAGTGCTGGTTGTCTTGGACACATGCGTGCATGCGTGTCCAGTATGCCGACTTTGCCGCTCGGAGCCGTACGGGAGTACGGGCTGTGCTGTCGCGTCGGCTCACACGCATCTGCATCTGCATCTGCGTCATGGCGATGCCGCAGTTGCACCGCCGAGGTAACGATGATTGTCAACATGGTCACTCGGCACGAGGACGCGTAACGCCTATCAATGTTACCCGGCGCATCAGAACAGGAAAAATGCAGAGCTTGATCTGTACCTGGGAGCAGAAAATGACAATACGAGGATCTGGGGCATGGTAGCGCCGATTGGGATCCACCTCGAGTACCTGGAAAACTTATGCCCACTACCGTAAATTCAGACAAGGTACAGAGTTACGGCCTCGGCGATGGCGGGGGCCGAAGCTGAATAGACCAAGAGAAAGAGTCGTCACGCCCGATCGGTCACCCCAGTGAGTTGACGCTTGCGTGGAGAATCCGTCACAAGCAGCGGTCGCCGGTCGGCGCCGGCGGCCAGCGTCACCCTCCGACAGCAGAGTCACACGCGTCACAGCCGCAGCCGTGCGCCGCTCCAACTCGTACTATATGTCTTGGCTTGTTCCAGGCGACGACACTACGCCATGGTGCGCCAGCTAGCGTGGAGGCGTCACGACGTCAAATGTCGCAGGCTGCGCTACGAACCCCGTACACTGGACGCAGACTCCGTACACGGGACGCAAACCAGCCCCGTCGGCGGCAAAGGGCAGCGTCAGTGCCATGCCCAATGCCCATCTATCAAGGGTTTGAGGGTGACGAAGCCACGGAGTTGCAGAGGAAAAATGGAGCCGAGCTAAAGCGACTGTGGACGCATTCGAGGACAGAGGTGGTGCAAGGGCCGATTTGTAGCCACGCAGCCACGCAGGGACAATCAAGCACCCAATTTGATCATCCACCCCACCCCACAAGCCCTGCCCAGCCCTGCCCAGCCCTGACCGACGATGATGAGCATTCCACACCAACCAACCCCAGGCATGTGCTCCTCACTCCTCGCTCCAGTTGTCCGCCTTAGCCCCCATCCCCCTCTTGCCCTAGGGGCCCCTGCGTCTTCTCCCTGCCCCTGCCCACCGCCACTCGGTTTTTTTTTGGCGCCACCTGCTCCAACCCTTTGGTCCTCATCCTCCACCTACGCCATTCTCATGCCGCGCTCTGCTGCGCCTGCCCCTCGGCCATCCTCGAACCCTCGGCCCCCATCGGCCTTTGATTTCAGCTCACTCACTTCTGCATTCATCAGACACATGTCTGACCACCGCGCACGGCCCGCACGGCCCCAACGTCCTCGTCCATATTAGTAGCCCCAGGCTACGACAAGCACCGTCGACGCCCCCCTACTTACCACTTTCTCACAACTAGACTTTCTCATCAGCAGCAGGCAACTCGACATTGTCTTGACAGCGTCCTACGTCCTACCGTCGTCTACTTGAACTGGATCGACTATCGCCACCACCTCCCCCTCCCCCCACCTCACCCCCAGCCGCCATGTCTGACCCCATCGTCCTCCCCTCCTCCATCATGCGCCGGTTCACGCTGGCCAAGCACCGGCGCTCGAGCAGCTCGTCGTCTGGCGCCTCATCGGCCTCGGGCATCCCTCCCTCGCCACCGCTTCCGCGCTCGCCCGCCTCTGCGAGCTTTTCGGGGACGCCGCCGGCGTCGCCCGTCTCGGCGTCGATGATCTCGTCGCCCACAATAGCGCACGACGGTGACGTGACGACGGTGGCGTACCCGGCACCACCCCCTCGCACGCACAGCCGGTCGCGGACGTACTCGTTCCCCCAGCCCGAAGAACCCTTCACGTCGCCGCGGATCGCCCCCGTGCCGCCTGTCCCAGCGCTGCCCTTGCATGCGACGTATGCGACTCAGCCCCCGCCCGTCCCTGCGCGCGCCGTCCCCGCGTGGCGCTCAAACCTCCTCTCCCTCGCGAGCAGCTATGGCTCGCTCGCAGATGCCGAACACAGCCCCGAAGCCCGCGCCGCCCTCGACTCGGTCATCGGCCGCCTCGCAGACCCCCGCATCAACGAGCGCCAGGCACTCGCCATCCTCCGCGCATACCTCGACAGCATCCACTCGTCCCAGCGCGGCGCTCACCCAATGTCCGCCGGTCCCGCCGCTGCCCCACCACGCACCCCCGCCACGCCCAGGCACGCCACGACGTTCGAGTTTGACCGCGCCTTCACCCGCGTCGCTGTCAACCGCCACCGCGACGTCTACGGTGTCGCCATCTGAGTGTGAGCGTTACCAAGCCGGAAGCCCGACATGCCGTCGGCCAAAGCGCAGCGGTGTGGGGGATCGTCTTCTCCCTGGCACCCTGACACCCCAAGCCACCCGCGATCGCGCTCAGACACCGCCATTCAACCAACCCTAGGTGAGAAGCGAGCCCATGACCCCCTGGCTCCTGGTTCCTCGGAGTGTCCGCGCGGCCGGTGCTGACTGCCCTCCCAGATTCTTACATCCTTAGAGGCACCCTCCTCTTCCCCGCGCCGGTATACCCACTATCGGCCTGTCCTAGACTTGCGCGACCTCTGCGCGCCCTTACATGATGTCTATAGTTCCAGCTCCCTTGCCCTGTCTGTTTCTACCTTTCAGTTGTACCATCTACGACCTTTACACGTATCACACGACATGCAACGATGTGCATCGGACGGCGGGCGTCTGACTGAGCTCTGACTGAGCTTCTGACCAGTTGCACACATAGGATCCTCTGGGATTAGCAGGACCAGGGCCGCCCACAGCGAGCGAGTACGCACGGAGCAGCACCCGTATCGACGGACCAATACTTTGGCGTCGGCTTCGAACCTCGACGCATCTCTCTGACTTCTGCCCCTTACTTCTTCACAACATGGCCTCCAGCGAGCCTGTGCGTAACCCCCATCGTTCACACGGAGGAGTGAAGCAGACGGGGAACCCCAGAACCCAGCGCGAGTTGGTGCGAGTCTGGCGGTGCGGCGTGACACTCGACACTCGCGGTCCGTGGACGTGCCTCGCTCCCTTCTGATATTCTCTGATTGCAAAGAGATAACCCCCCATGACAGCTCTCATGTCGCCCTCCACCGGTTATCGCCTCCCGATGGGCGATGCGCGAGGACGAATGGACCGCGTGTCGACGCACGGTGCTCGGCTCTGTCATCGCGGTGGGGTGGGGTAGTCCGGAGAATCGGGAGAGTTGTCATTCAGCTCGGGCTTGTAGTGAGGATCAGATATAGTCACTGGTTACCTCGCTTGCAGCTACTCCAAATCTTGCGGTCGACTGTCTCGCAATCCATTCTTAGGCATCTCTTTCTCCCCAGCCCTTCCCATCCCCTCTCCCCGCCGCATGCGCCGCCCGCGTTTCTGGGCCCTCCGCGCACTAGCCTGGCCCCGTAGGGATCGTGGTGAGTGTGTGGGTGATTAGCGCCTTGTTGGTTCTCGTATTGGCAATGTGTCGATGCACGCGCGCACATGCATCAGGTGTCGTGCACACCTAAACGGAGAGTGTGAGTGTACACCTACACAGAGAGTGTCCACGTACACCGAGGTGCAGACGCTCCCCACCATGTGTGGGCACGGCCTGCGGTGTTGTGTAGGTGCGTGGCGTATGCACTGCTGGCGCGCTGGCGGTAATCACGCCTCATGCATATCTTCATGCCAAGGTTGAACTCGTGCGTGCATGACTGACCCGAGTGCAATCTAGATGGGTGCTAACCACGCACGTCTTGCCGTGACGTGCACGCCGCCACCGTGCCAAGCGTGCCGGGACGCGGTTGATTTCTCTTGAATCAATTAATTTGGGTCCGCTGTGTGTCGCTTGGTTTCTTGCCACCCAGCTTGCCACACATGCCACACAGTCGGCGCTCGGCATGCTCGGCACCGCGGCATCCATGCCATGCGTGCGCAGTCAACGTGGTGGACGCATGTACGCATGAACGGTGCATACGTGCATACGGTGCATACAGCGTGTCTGTGTGTGCGCGTGTGTGGGATGTTTATGATCGACTAGACTAGGCCACAACGCCCCTTTGTCGGTTTTGTTGCTCTGTTCCTCCCCCACGTTTTCCTTCCCTCATTTCTCCATTCCCTCCATTCCGTCCATTTCCTTCCCTCAACTCAGCCGGAGTCATTGCATCCATCACTCTCCTACTCGCTCTCTCTCTCTCTCTCTCTCTCTCTCTCTCTCTCTCTCTCTCTCTCTCTCTCTCTCTCTCTCTCTCTCTCTCTCTCACCTTCCTTACATCCACCCATCCTCCAACTCTCCACTCCTCCCACCCTCCTCCCACCCACTCCTCCTTCTACCTTCTCACCCCTCACCCATTGTACGTTCATTCCTTGTCTCCTACAACACACTCCCCTTCCCCTCACAGTTTCCTGCGACACACACACACACACCACATTCATCACGCATGTCGTCCTCGTGGTCGGGGATCGTCGCGGCGGACTCCCCGGCCTCTGTCCCAGTGGCGACCACCTCCACCCACTCTCCAGCCACCGCCGCCACTCCGACCATCACTGCTTCCCTCGGACAAGGACCAATGGCGTTTATCTCCATCGACGGCGATCATGGCAAACCCGTCGATCGCAGTGCCGACCCTGACCACGAAAGCGCGTACGACCTCGAGATCAGCTACCAGTACTTTCTGAGCATCAAGGATGTGCGTACTTCACTTTGTTTGTCCAGTGCCGTGGTGCAGCGTTCGCCACCGCGCCACCCCTACCTGCACACACCTGGGGCCCTCTTCCTCGGTTGCCTTCCATCAACGGCACGCACTTTCTGTGTTCTTCCCTTCCTCTCTCTACAATCCACCATACGCCGCGACTGCCAGCTCACAGCCCAGACTGAGATCCGATCGGGATGGGTCAGCCTCGTGTCCGGCGCCCTCGCTCACCGTGTCGTCCGAGTGTGAGCTTCATTGAAAGCCTTCCATGAGCTCACTCCACAGGACCAAACAACGCCAGGCCCACATTCCGATCAACGAAAGCACCATCTTCCCCGTTGCCGACAGGGTGGCGCAAGAGGTACACATCACTCCTGCTCCACATTCCTTCGTCTCACTCACCCCGCAGGAGTTCGACCACATCCTTCGACGCATCAGCCCCGCCCTCGCCAACGTTGTCATTTGCCGCGCAATCGACCTCGCCATCCCGGTTCTCCTCGACATCAGGGAAGGCGTCCCGTGGTTCAAAACTGGTCCTAAGAGACCAAACCTTTCGCCAGGTGTGTGATCACTACCCAGATGCACACACATATTGACAACAGTCTTTAAGCCTTCGCGTCGTGGTCCAGGCGTTGGTGGCTACTGCCGCTTCAACGTCGGCGAGGACATGCTCAACCTACCCGAGGCGCCGCTCTCCCGCCCCGCAGTTTCGCGCCCCCAAGGCATCGTCGTTCCCGTCACCGACCACAACAGCTGGACCGCGGGCGTCCAACCCGACTCTCTCGTGGTCCAGGCGACCCAGCCTGTCGCTTCGTGTTTCCCCCCCGCGGCAACTCTCGCTGCCTCCATTGCTGCCGCGCACGCGCAAACCTATGGCTGGACTCCGCTTCCCCACCAGCTTTTCAACGCCGTCGGCGTGAACCGCCTCCTCTTCCCCCCGCCCAACTCCTACGTCCGCCCTCAGCAGTCTGGCTCCCTGACTGCTTTGCCTTCATCTCCTTTGACGCCCATGTCTTCAACTGCGCCAGCCATTCCTCCGACCCCGAGCCCTGCTCCACGTCCAGCTTCGGGCCCGGGACCTGAGCCCAACCCGACACGCCGCCCCCGCTCACGTACTCTCGCGGCCGACGCTGAGCCTTCAGACAAGCCGGCGCCGAAACGCAAACCCCGCCAGCGCACATCCACCACAACGTCCGGGCGCAAGCGTCGTGTCAGCGAGGGTGACGTCACCGCCTGCGCCACGAGCTCAAGCAGTGCTCTGCAAGGCGGTTCAACCAGCATGCCGGCCATCCTCGAGGAAGGTCCGGAAGACGACGCCGCCGACAATGGCGTGGACGCCAAGCCGAAACCCAACGGTCGCCAGGCCAAGAAGCGCCGCACGAGCAACGTGGTGTAAAGTGGGCCGAGTACGAGTGACGAACCCGAGTGACGAACCAGAGTAACGAACACAACGATGACAACAACCCACGAACCCGAACAATCCAGCCGAGGGCGGGCTCGAACAGTAATGCGCGTGACAAACCCCAACGACGACGGCGAGGGCGTGACCCGAAGACAGTGGCGCGCGACGAACCCGAACAATAATAACAAGCCACCAACCCAAAACGATGACTGAGAGGCACGAGAAGAGGGAAGAGTGCAAGGGTGAACAGGTGCTAGTGTTATGTAGAGCGGCCAAGGACGATGCCTCCTTTGGTGCCATGCCTTCCTTATGCGAGATCCTCCCCATGTCCTCTGCGTGCGTGCTGTGTTAACGTGTTGACGTGTTACCCATGTGTGAGTGGAAGTCGCAATCAGCGCGTGCCAACCCTGCGGCGGAGGTAGGAGGTGAAACAGTTGGTGTTTTGGTGTTGTGATGGTGTCATGTCGCCTCGAATGCCTGTAACAGACCATTTGTGAGTGAGTGCGGCACTAGAAGGACATTGGGCGGCTACAGGCGGCCTAGGGCGGTGCAAGCGATAGCCAGCCCAGGCGACAGTTCGTCGTAAAGATGTGAGCTCGAAAGGAGGCGTTGACATGAGGGAGTGGTCCCCTGGAGCGAACCGCCACACGCCAAGCTCGATCAGTTCCTCCATGCACAGCTCGCCTCTCCTCTCTCCACTCCCACACCATTTTCCAGCTCGAGCAATACAAAAAGAGTAGTATGTTTGTAAATGTGTGTTTCCAAAGATTGCCATGCTATTCCTAACGGAAAGCATAGACGGTAGGATTGCTTTTTTTCAACCAGCAAATAGCTCGACTCGGTAGGTACCTCACTGTCAGAGCTTCTCACCCGTGCAAAAGGATAATTACTAGCCAAGTAGGATAGTTTTATGTGGGTAGATACGCGTATTTCGGCATTTGCGGAGTTAGGGTTTTGGGGTGTTTTGTGGCGCGGGTCCGCAGAGGGGGAGAGGCGAGCTGGCGTGGTTTGCATGGGTTAGGCGCCTAGGCGATTGGGTTGGGAGGGGCGTCGGGGGTTCGAATCGGGGACGAGGCTGGGAGTGGAGGGTGCAATAACATCCTCAGTGCCACCTGCCACCTGCCACCAGTCACTGCGCTCACTGCCTCACTGTTTCAACGACAGCAAATGCCCGCTCATCACAACCACGATCACCACACCCACATGCGCCACTCGCATATCCGTATCCCTCACACCGATCAGCGCGCTCCGCGCCCACCACACAGCAGGGGCCAAACAGCTGATGATCTGATGACACTGATGCGCTGCGTGCAGCTTGAATATACTTCCGACCGACCACCATTGACCACCCTGCGCCCCGCAGGTTCCCATCGATCGTCAGCGTCGTGTAGCCTTGCTTCCTCCCATTCTTCCCTCTCTCTCTCTCACTCCCTCTCTTCCCACTCCCCACTCCACCCTCTCAGCCTTGCAGTCTTCCTCTATTCTCTTACACTTTTCTTCCCACTTCCAGCCCTTTCATCCTCGCCTTCATATCCTCACTCATCAACTCCCTTATCCTTGCTTGGCCAACCCACACTGGCCCTCGTGGGTAACTCCGAGCACCGCCCTTCCTCAACACTTTCGTCCATGCCTCCGTCTGTTTACACCTAAACATCCTCGTCCTCGCCTCACCTCTTCAACCCACGCCGGCCCTCTTGGGTAGCGCGCAACACCTCCTCCTTTCCTCAGCGCTTTCATTTGCACCACCGTCTCCTCGCGCCTCAACTTCCTCGTCTTCGTCTCGCCCAGCCAGTCGTGCAGCCCCTCTGGCGAACTCGTGAGGCCACACTTCCCCCTCAACGCACATTCTGCATCTGACCGACGGACAGCCCACAGCCAATCTGCCGCACACGGTGTACAGGCATCCCTCTCTCCACCAAGACCCTCTGAGATCGTCGGGATCCATACGGTTGGTTACCCAGCTCCGCGCCCTTGACGACCGGCAGCTCCGAACGCTTGAAGATCGGGACCGCCAGCACCGCACCTTTGGATCCCCCCACCTGCTCGGCACTATTGGATACCCCGTCTACCCCTACGCCGACGGGCATTGCGGATCCGAGAGCTCCACGTCAACCCGGTCGGGCGCACGATACTTGCTAAGGTGAGTAGGGCACAGGATGCGTGGTGTGGGTGCCGGCGTATCTCCCCGTTGTGGGGCAGGGTCATCGAGTGTACCAGCACTTGCACTCTTTACTGTTCACTGCATGGCCGAAAAGCTCGCCCGTACTCTCATTGTCAGAATCACCGCCCCTCATCACTAATACCAAGCGCCTATCCACGACCCCCTCGGCCCACGACATCTCAACCCTCGACGAACTCACCATGGACGACGAATCTTTGACTACTGTACCCGCTCTCGATCACCGGATGTTTCCACACATCATCGACCTCATTGTGTCGTTTGCACCGCGCGAGTCGCTTTTGGTACTCCGTCGCACATCTTGGGATATGTGCGACCGAGCGGATATTGAACTAGCTCTCTACATCATGGTCCTTGAGTATAACTACCCTGACCGTACTCAACCATGGGCTCTTGAGATTGGTACACTAGACGGCCGCCTACCCCTATTCTACTCCATTCAACAGGGCAGCAAGGCTGAACTTCGCCCGCATCCCTTTTTGACCTCCAAGACTGTCGCTCGCGCAAAAAGGGCATTCTCCAAGACGCGGATATTCGACGTAACGGGGGACATTTCGTTTTGCGACCTGCCAACCGTTGAGCGCGAAATATTCAAGTTCTTCACCGGCGTCACGAATCTGAGGGTTGACATTGTATGTTCCATTGACGATGCGGACATCCCAGACCTCGTCGGCTCGGAGTGGTCCTTGGTGTGTGGAGCCACCTTTGATGTCAATATGCTTGGCGTATGGTCGGCCAGCAAGACTCCAAAATGTGCAGACGGGGTGAAGCGTGTCACACTCTGGGCCCGCGGTACGTGTACAATATGATGCACTTAGGCATTTGGTCTCACACCCCAGGGGGCGACTTCGAGTCAGACGAGGAAACATCTCGTTACTCCAACTTGATCACGCACCCGGCATCGCTGCGCGAGGTCGTCGTCATTTTGGACGCCGAGTCGTTCTACCGCGGCTACGATTATCTGCATCATGTCCATTCCCATTTGGGCTTCCTCGGGCCCCTCGTTGAGGATGCCGTGCCGTATCTCGACCGTGTTGGCTACACTTTCGTGAATCTAGCCGACCTTCCGCCAAAGTCTCTCAACTTGGGCCACGCATTCACAAGATCCCGGGCTGATCCTTCGGACGTCAAGACTGCTTTTTACGCCAAACTCAAATCCCTGTTGCGCACGGTGTATCCACACTCGGACGCGGACGTTACGATGCGGCTGGAAGCAGTCAAGGTCGTTTCGAAAGACGAGTACATTGAGCATGTTGGCCCCGAATGGTACGAATGGGAGACGACGTCTGTGTTCGAGTTGCCAGTTTAATGTTTCACAATTCGACGTCATCTCGCTCCCCCTACAACCGCCGGGCCTTCCACACCCCCCCCCCCCCCTCCCCTCCTCTCCTCGCCACCATTCTGGTTCGACCGTCAGTGCCATGAGCAGGACATCATGTAAATAGCGAAGGTCACGTGGGCGCGCAGATGCAGACAGCCCTTGATGTATTCATTTGTTTCCATCTCCCCGCACCCTGGTCCTTTAAACGAATTATTCACCACAACTGCATCCTCCCGGTCGCCCTTCATGGCATCGAGGGAGCGCAAAACATAACACCATCACCCCATTCGCACGCACCACTGGCCACTGATTCACAGCGATCAGTGGAGCAGCATCACCACCCTGCTGGGAATGCGCAGCCACGCAGGTGTGAGTATGTGATGGCGGATCGCCCTGCGCCCCATACGTGTCTGACAGGGTTCCGCCCAAAACGAAATGGCGCCAGGGGACGTCGACTTGTCGTCAGCAACCTTCTTTCCTTCCCTCATTCCTTCGTCCACTCTTTTACAATCGCACACCTTTCTCATATCTCGACACTTCCACATCATCCTCCTCTTTACATCCATCGCAACTCTCTCCTCACACCTCAAACCCTCGCTTCCTCACCTCGCCACCGCCCACCCGACCTCGATCCTCACAGCGAATCTGTCCCTCGCCACCCCTCCTTGCAATACCCTTCCTTCCTCAAACGTCCCTTCTGCCATTCTCGTCACCTCAGCCTTCCTCATTGAAGCACCATGGACGACGGCATACCTCCGGTCCACACCTCGACAGTCAGTCGTGACGGGGTCTTCATGGTCAACGAGGACGATGACGAGCACTCCACGGCCGACGAGGCCTCCAAGGGCGGCGACGTTCCCTGCGTCGACGACCCCTCGACAGTTGACCATCCCTCCACGGCCGGCAGGCGCTCCACCATCGATCCGTCTTCCGCTGACGACAAAGTCCCCGCGATCGACAACCTCTCGACAGTTGACGGTCCCTCCACCGTGGGGACGGCCGGCACAGTCCACCAGTCCACGGTCGACAATACCCCCGCCGCCAAAACTGCTCCGGCTCTGGACCACAAGATGTTCCCCCACATAATGGACCTCATCGTATCCTTCGCGCCCCGCGAGTCCCTTTTCGTCCTTCGTCGTACCTCGTGGGATATGTGCTACTTGGTCGACACTTTGCTGGCCCGTCACATCGTTGTGTTGCGGACAGAATTCATTCCCCCAGACGACAGCGAAGGTCTGAAGCACCAAGGTCTACTGGGGATCACCACGCCCGAAGGCCGTTTGCCCCTATATTACTCGCTTCAAATGGACTCCAAGACAGCCGACTTCGATCAGCTCCCCTCCGAGAACGCCAAGACCGTGGCACGAGCGAAGATGGCATTTGCTAAGACATCTTTTTTCGAGGTGGCTATGGACATTGCATTTGAGAACCTGCGAATGTACGACCGCAAAATCTGGGGTCTATTCACGAACGTTACGGATATCAAGGTGAACAAGGACTGCTGGATCCAGGGCTCTTATATGGAACAGCTGATAGCGATCGGGTTGCCGTCCATTACCTCGCCGCAAGTCTTTACGTTTGGAAAAGACGACCGCGTCTGGCGTGTCACAGATGTGCCAGCAGGCACCGAAGGAGTGAGGCGTACGACATTGTTCCTCGGAGGTGGGTGCATAGTTTGGATGCGTTTTATTGTTGGTCTTACTCATCATCAGAAACGACCGATGGGTCCGAGGACATGTACTTGTCGATCTGCGGAATCGATCATTCGGCATCGTTGCTCGAGGTCTTTCTCATCTTCGACGTCGGGTTGTTTGGCTTGTACGATATCGAGTATTTGCCGCATCCCGATTACCCGTTGGGCTTTCTCACACGAGCGATGCAAAATGCCCTGCCACACCTTTTACGCGTTCGCTACACGCTCGTGGACCTGGCCCACGTTCCCCCAAAGTGTCTGAACTTGGAGGATGAGGTCGACGCTGCACGGCTGGCGGTTGCTCTGGCTGCTGATGGTCTCGAGGATCCTCCCAACGAGACTCTTGTCGAAGCTGCGTTCTACGCCAAACTCGAAGCGATGCTTCGGCAAAAGTACCCTCACTCGGACGAGGATGTCAAGATTCGACTCGAAGCAGTCAAGGTCATCACGGTGGACGAGTACATTGAACAAGTTGGGCGCGATCGATTCGATTGGGAGACGACGTTCTTCTTTGACCCATGATCATTATCCAGTCACAGGCTGTTACACCATCCCACCATTGCCTCGGCCGAGCTCGAAGTACACGCGTGCCTTGGTCGTTCACTCGCCTCACCATTACCGTCCCCACTTTCACAATGATGTCGCTAGGGTCCCGTTGGCGGTACTGCACTCGATGCATTCTTCTCCTGGCTCCATGGCTCCCTTGGTAGATCCCTGCCGCCTGTGGCCGGCAACCCACTCTGCGTCCCATTTCCCCACATCTTTGACAAGATTACAAGATTCCGCAATTCCGCACCTCGTACCTGATCGTGTGCACAAACCTTGTCCACATCGTCATCAGAGTCCATTCCACCCGCCTTTTTTGCCACCCGACGCCATCCGCCATCCTCAGGCACGGTCCACGTCCACGTCCCAACCTCGTCTTCCTCGTTTGAGTCGCCCCACTTCTCTCCTCTCATCAATCTTTCTCTCCTCTCATCAACCTTTCCCCCACTCCCCACTCACTGCACCTCACTCCTTCATCCTTTTATCTTCGCCAACTCATCGCGCACCTCCACGCAGTCTCTATCGCACCACCCTCAACGACCTCATGCGACCCCCTTCCCTCACTCCCCCGATGAGTCAAGCTCACCTTGCTCGACTGCAACGCCAACGATCGACTACCGAATGTTCCCTCACCTCATGGACCGCATCCTCTTGTTCGCGCCCTGCGAGTCCCTCCTTGCCCTCCGCTGCGCTTCTTGGGACATGTGCTATGCCGTCGACGTTTTCATGGCACGCCACGTCATCATCACCGGCAATGGTAGCCAGTCTGACGACCTGCAATGGATTCGAGAGATCACGACACCCCAGGGGCGGCTCCCCCTGTTCTGCGCCATTGCAAACTCTCGTTTCGCAGGGTTACCGTTCCCCAAGGGTATGGCCCGCGCCAGCAGGGTATTCGCCACGACGCGCGTCATCGAGATTCTTGAGCTCATCGATATGGACGAGTTCTACTCGAGGGCTTATGAGCTGGCGATATTCAAGCTATTCACGGGCATTCAGGATATCAGGGTTCACTTCTGCCCATCTTACTCATGGGGAATTGTGAGACTCTTCAAGACCGCAACGGCCGTTTCGTACGTGCTCCGCACCGCCGGCATGATGAAGTATGGCATTCCGGGAAGGGAAGTCTGCAGGTTACCAAAGCGGTGTAACAAGCTGGGGCGAATTGTCGTAAGTGTACCGCGTAAGTAGTTGATGGCCTGTCCGTCGTCTCACAACCCAACACACACAGCCCACGCGTCGTCTATCCCGATGTGGGACAAAGGAGTATGGATTACGCCCCCGGAATCGGTCTGCGAGGTCGTCGTCATTTTTGAACCGAAGCTGTTCTCCGCCGAGCTCCCATCTGGAATGGTGCAACCGTACGGCCGGCTGGGATTTCTCACCGACTGCTTTGGCAAGGCCCTTGACTTCCTTCCGCGCGTTCGCTATACGCTGGTTGGACTTTCGCTTATCCCACCCGCTCGTCTCAACTTTGCCAGTGATCTCGACCCGGCCGGGGTCGAGGCCGCGTTTTACGCCAATCTAGAAGCCATGTTGCATCAAGTCGGCGTCGGGGACGACCGAGTCAAGCAACAACTTGCCGCTGTCAAGATTGTCACACCAGACGAGTACATCGAGCAAGTCGGCAGCGAGCAGTACGACTTGGAAACCACGTTTCGTGTGTTCAGCAAAGGCCAGTCTCTTTCATGTCCCGTGTTCCATTCACCGACACGTCCTGCCATATGATCACTACCGTACATTCTCTCCCAAGTCCAGTTGCATGTGTCTTGCTTCCAATGTTGGCCAACCCCGAGCAATGGCAGCATGCAGCTGTCCACAAGTCGCACTGCACTCAGCTGTGGTGCTTTGATACTTCCAACTCGGGCGGATCGCCTTGCACTTTGTAAGTGTCCCTCACCGACGATTCCGTTTTGTGCACACTGCCCCATTCCCTCAAAGTCTCACCTTTGCATCGTTACCTGGTGTTGCGTGTTGTAGCTGTGGGCTCGTACAGTCGTCGGCTCATGCTCATGGCTCGTGACTCGTGGCTTGTGGCGTCAGTGGCGTTGGCCATGATCTGCCAAGTCAGTCGCGTCCGTCCATCGCGTCTGATCCTCGCCAAACGCAGCCGACCCTGAGACCCGCCTTTTGACTGTTGCTATCTCTCAGTCTCCCATCTCCCAGTCTCTCTTTCTTTCTGTCATTCTTTCTCATATCCTGTACATTGTTTCTTCTTCAACAACACCTTTGTGCAACCAACGTCCACGGCATCCACCTCGTGTTTGCTCCGCGTAATCTTCCTCACACTTGTTCCCACTCGCTTCCTTCCTCGCCACTCAACCCCTCTCAAACCTCTCCCGCGCACACTTTCCCATCTCCTTCCCCAACTCCTCACACTTCTCACTCCTATCCTTGTCACCTGGTTTACCGTCCTCGCCAACCCGTTTACCCTCACCCTCGCTGCACGTGCAACCCTCGCGCCGCCCATCCCTCGTCCTCTCCGCGCTCGCCACTTCGAAAGTCCTCGGTCATCTGCTCAGCCAACCTCCACACCCAGTGTTGTGCGATTCCGCCTCTCCCACCCTCCGAATAGCACGCCTCTGCGCCGCGTCAAGTCGTCATCAACTCCCAGCGCGTCAGCGACACACGGCACCCTTCGGGGTGCCCGTCGTCATCCATGGCACGATGTACGGCAAGCGGCCTCTCAAGCGACCCAAACTAGAGTACCTCCCCGTGGACGACTGCATCCGGCCCTTCAAGCGACTCAAACTAGGCGACATGCCGACGAGCGCAGCTGGCCCCTATCACAACGTCGTCCAAACCCCGTCCCCCCCCCGGCGCCGACTCTTGACCACCGCTTGTACCCACACATCTTCGACCTCATCATGTCGTTTGCCTCGCGCGAGTCCCTCTTCGCCCTTCGTCGCACGTGCTGGGCCTTGTGCTACACCGTCGACGTCATGCTGGCGCGACACGTCCTGCTGGACCCGCAGTTCCTGTGTTCGGAGATGTGGTATCTGGGGATCGGCACACCCGAGGGTCGGCTCCCGCTCGCATACGCTGTAGATGCCGATGCCGACTCCTACTCGTTCCGTCCCATGGTGGAGTACTCGAAGGCCATTGCCCGCGCCGCGATTGTATTCGCCGGGACGCGCGTGGTCGAGGTCGTCATGGACCTGGCCAATCTGACAGAGTATGAGAGCTACGTGCTGGGGCTGTTCACCGATATTGCCATTCTCAAGGTGCACATCGGCAGTGACGGCCTGTGCTATGACCTCTGTGGGCACTTTGGGTCGGCACAGTCGCTCAAGTACCGCCAGCCTGTCATCCTCAACCCCGAGGGCTGGTGGTGGCTCCGTGCTGTGCAAAAGCAACCCGAGGGATTGAAGCGGCTCACTGTTCGCGTGCAGGGTGCGTATAGACGACGACCAAGGGCACGTCGAGCTTACAGGTTCAACAGGGTTCTGCTGCATGACACCTGACGAAGAGTACTTGCCGCCAATTCCCCAGGTTGACTCTCTGCGCGACATTGTCCTCATTTTCGATGACGCGTTTGAGGAGGTCGTCGAAGAGTTGCTAAGGTATCGGATACGTCGTCATCCGCTGGGCTTTCTCACAAATCTCTTCGAAGAGGCGATCCCGCACCTCGGCCGCGTCCGCTACACGCTCGTTGGACTGGTGCCGCTCCCCTACGGGGTTCTGGGCCAGGTCAAGACGAAACGTTCCAAGGTCAAGCGCAAGTTTTATAGGAGGCTACGCAACATGCTGCGCAAGAGGTACCCCGACTCGGAGGACGAGGTCAATACCCGCCTCGCGGCGGTCACTATCATGACCCAAGACGCCTACGTGGATGCAGTTGGCAGCGGGCAGTTCAATTGGGAGACGATGTTCAAAGTGGCCCAACCTGACGAGTAAGAGTGGTTCTGAATGTGTGCCGCGCTAACCTTCTGATCAGCTATGACAGACAACGGCGAACCAGAGGAGGAGGACGTGGTCATGTCACAAGACGACACGGGATGATACTACAGTACGGATACGAAGTTACGAATACATACTATGGTGATGTATCCAACCGTTTCTTGCTCTTGCACGAGCAGTGTCCAAACAGATACTGTAGTCTCCTTGGACCAAACAGATACTGCAGGGTATCCCTAGCATCCAACTGAACTCGCTTGCGCATGATGGCAAAAGTTGGCATTGTGGCGCGATTAAGCGCTCAGTGCACAGGGCCACTCACGACACGAGTCACAGAGCTGACACGTCGCGACCATTACTTCATCCGGATATAAAGTACAAACTCTGCGCAACTCCTAACCTTTATCACTAGTTCTGCCCGGCACGAATTGCCTTGACGGTGTTGTTGATCTCGGCCAAGAAGGGCGCATAAGCGCGGGCACCGGCAACGATGGGCGAGACGTGCACGCCGGCCTCGTCCTGGGTTGTGAGCCAATCTCCTCCAGACTCTCTCACACCGGCTGTCATGTGGAGCAACCGCTTCACTCACCTTGTACACGGCGACATCGACCCCATCGCGCCTAAACGCCGCGATGAGCGCCTCGTCCTCGCCCTGGAACACCTCGAGCGCGCCATAGCTGACCAACACGTGCACGCTCTTGAGCCACCGCCACTCGCCCGCGAGGGCCGGGGAGAACAGCTCGCGCGCGACCTCTGCGTGGTCATAGTGGCGCGTCGCGGAGTCGACTGCGCGTTTCAGGAGCGTCGGGGCGAGGTAGTCAGTGTCGATATTCTTGCTCCACGTGTCAAACGAGGCCGTAAAGTCGACCCAGGGCGAGATGAGCGCCATCCCGCCCGGGAGCGGCAGACTGAGGGCGTTCAGCTGCCTCGCAGTCGCGATCGCCAGGTGCCCACCCGCACTGTCGCCCATGAGGATGATGTTGCCCGGCGCAAAGCCCAGGTTGGAAACGAGGTGGTGCCATGCGCCCAGCGCGTCGAGGAGCGGGGCGGGGTAGGCGGTATGCGCGTGCACTGTCTTGCGGTATTGTGTCCCTTGGGGTTAGTCGTGTGTGGGTGGGCGTGGGCGTGGGCATGGGCGCAGGTGCATAACCTTGTACGCTGGAACCGTGACTTACCAAAGACGCGCACGCCCGCGTCGCGCGCAATCTTGAACGGAAAGGGCGTCATGAGCGGGTGCCCGGTAAAGTAGCCGCTTCTTATCAGCACCACACATACACATCTCTTATCTCCTCGGCATACGTACCCGCCATGAGTGTAGAGAATCGCCACTTCGCCCGGCTTGGCCGCCTCGAACCCCTGCCCCGCGCCCCGGGGTGAGATGACAAACAACGGCCGCTTGGCCTGCTGCACGGCGCCGCTGGGCGGGAGCGCAGCGTAAGCCGTACACCATTCCTGGGGACAGGGGTCGATCGTGACCACCTGCTTGTGGACCTCGTCGGCGAGGCCAGGAGGCATGGGGAGGAGCGGCCTGGGTGTGCCGGCCGCCTGCTCCCACGTATCGGCACGAGGGAGGAGGGGGCGCAGTTGGCCGGTGCGGAAGACAAACCGCCCCAGGAGGTACAGACGCAGCGGGATCGGCGGCAGCGCGCGATCGCGCGCGCCCACCAGCCCCAGCCGGAGGCGGAGCGCGTCAAGGAGGAATAAGGGCAGTTGGACGAGTGCGGAGAGGAGCGTCCAGAGGTTGTACAGCCAGCGCGGGTGGCCGTTGGGCGCGCGCCGGGGGTGGCGGGTGAATGACACGGTGGCCGTCATGGTGGATGCCCGGTGGTGAGTTGAACGAGTGTGGAAGTGTGGAGTGTGGGAGGGAGTGTGTGCGGGAGTGCGTGTGTCCAAGGGGGGGAGAGGGTTGGGAGTGTGGGGGGCCTGGGGGCGCCGCGGGGCGTCTTAAGAGGACCAGAGAGTCACTGGTAGTACGCCGCCGCCGAGTAAGAGTAGTATGCAAGCGAGAGAAGCTAGCGACCACCCGCACTGCACTAGCTATCACACAAGAAGACAAGAGTTGTTGCATGCTACTAAAAGTAGCGTCGTTGCACCGGGCGCCGGACGACCCCGTATGCGGGCAAGTATGACGCCACGCGCTCGGGCACGTCGGGTATCGGAAATGCCGGAATGCCGGGTGTAGCGTCCGCCCACGCCACGTGTATATCTCACACACAGCGCCACAGCCAACAGACACGGCGTGGTGCACGGCGCGGTCTCGTTGGCCCCGTTCATGTCCCCGCGTGTTGTGCACGGTCTACACTGGCCGCTCCGTGGGATCCGTGGGCTCTTACCTCTGCGAGCTTTTGTCCACGACACAGCCGACACCAACGGGCGCGAGCGTCCCAACAATCCCGTGATCCAACCAGAGTCCATTTGGTCATCGCACCAGTATGCTCGATCGCCTCGTGATCGTCCTCTGCGAGCTTGGAGGAGGACGGACAAACGTCGGACTAACGTCGCCAAAAAAAAAACAGCCACTACGGTCGTTGGGAGGGCTGATATACCAGTGATCCCGCAACGTCTCATGGCTGCCACTTCTAAGTGCTTGAACGTACGCGCAATGGTCGTGCGCGCTTGTGGTTGCTCAACGTGTGGCAGTGTCAAGAAGTTGCGGTACACATGTAAGCCTGGAAGAATGTGGCAAGAATTGTCGGACCGGGAGCCTGCAGTAATGTTGGGTCTGAATGATATGTTTCGCAAGGCGGAGTCGGCCTCGTGCACACCATTTGCTGGGGACCTGTAGAAAATCAAAGATTGGTGTGCTTGGGTTCCACGTCAGATCAAGTACTGGGGCATTCCCAACGACCATCTATCCAACTATTCAAGGTCACTTGCAGGGCTGACCATTGCGCTTTACCACTGATGTGGCTGAAGGCTCGAGCACATGCACCTGAACCTGTATCCCATGGATCACATGTATGCTGTACAAAGCCTTTACACTTGCGCCCTTTCGCTCTGTAGTTGTACAAACGCTACACGACCACCCGGTGCCCGTATTGTATTGTTCCCGTCTAAGCAACCTCTCTCGCACTTAACCCTGGTACCGGAAGTTTACGTCGCCCTCGATGACCGTCTTGCCCTGGTCTGCGCGGCGGTTCTGGTACTTGAACCAAAAGTGCATGGCGACGCAGCCGAGGACGGTGGCGGCGTTGAAGCCGAGGGTGGTCTGGATGCCGGTGGGGTAGCTTGGGCTCTCTTCCTGCTTGAAGATGAGGGACGCGAGGATGCCGCCGATGCCGCCCCATGCGACGACGAGGGCGGCCGTGAAGCCGCGCTTGCTCTGGGAGCGGATCGTGGTCTGGGCCCAGGCGACGACGAGGGGCACGTTCGAGTTGCAGCCTCCCCAGGCGAGGAACATGCCGAAATAACGGCCCCCCTTACTGTGGCGCGGCAGGTACGAGAAGAGAATGATGCCAATGACACACTGGAGGGCGTTGAACCCGACGCACCCTGCACGCCACTTTTTCTTGTCGCTCAGGTACCCCGTGATGAGGGCCGGGATGATTGAGTAAAAGTATGGCGGGCACGTCAGGAGGAGCGACTCGACATTGTTGAAGCCAATGTCGCTCAGGAGGCGCGGCGCAAAGTACGACATCGAGTAGGACGCGAGCGTCGTCGAGCAGAAGAAAAAGGCAAAGATCCACAGCTTGAGGTCGATGGCGTACCGTCCCAGCTTTTTCAGCGTGAGCTGGTCGGCCACCGAGTCGCCGCGGTCGCGCTCGATGCGGATTGCAATGATTTCCTTTTCCTCGGGGGAGAGGAAGCTCGCACGGTCGGGGAAATCCACGAGAAAGACGTAGCCCATAATTCCGATCAGGACGGCTGCGAGGTGTCAGCAATGTGTGCGTGTATTGGACAAAAGAAAAAAAAAAGAGAAGAAGGAGGTGGGGGGGGGGGGGGGGGGGGGTAGGGGGGGGGGCGAGAGGGAGGTGGTGTTAAATATTGTTGCTTCTACTCACTGATAACACCGCAGAGGACAAAGATCCACTGCCAGCCGTGCAGGCCGCCGTGTCCGTGGATGAGCGAAAAGGCGTACATGAGAATGGACGACCAGCCGCTAATCGCCTTTGACGAGACGTAGAACCAGACGTTGCGCGACGACATTTGCTTGCGGGGGTACCAGCACCCGAGGAGGAATGCGGCACCGGGGAAGAGGGTGGCCTCGAAGGCGCCGAGCAAGGCACGGAGGCCGGCGAGGGTACGCCAGGTGGGTGAAAAGCCCATGCCGATCATGACAATGCCCCAGCAGGTGACTGCCGAGCCAAGCCAGACGCGTGCGCCGAATTTGCGCATGCACACCTGCGAGGGAATTTCGAGGATGATGTAGGGCACGAAAAAGGCCATGGCAATGAGCGAGTAGGCGTTGCCCTGCTTGAGCTTGAGGTCGGTGTCCATTTGCGAATGATTGGCCTGGCGCGCGAGCGAGAGATTGTTCCGGTCCACGAGCGAAATGCAGTACATTGCGCCCAGGATCGGGATCAGGCGGAAGTCCACCTTGCGCGTGAGCTTGCGGATCACCTTTGGGTCGAACCCGTCGTCAATGTCGCCCACGTAGCCCGTTTGCGGCGTCTTCGAGTCGACCATCTGCAGCGAGTGCACGGCCTCGAGCTCGCCCGCGTTGTACTCGCGCTTCTCGGGCGAGGGCGTGCGTGGTGTGTCCGCGGTCGTCTTGCTCATTGTGTGTGTTGGAGAGCGGGGTGGGGGCTCTGTACGTGTATTGTTCCAGCCAGTCTTTATACTTTCATTCTCACCGGAGAACATGATCGCATCACATGTGTAAACAAAACAGCCACGCCCGCGGGCCCCCCGGGGGACGATGACACGCGCAAAACACAAAGCCGTCGGTGTCTGCATCTCCACTGCCGAAACGCCGACGCCAGACGGCGGCGGCAGGTCCCACCACGCCCGCGGCGGTCTCTGGAGCCGTATGCCACGCTCACAACCTTGGAAACCTTGCATCATGCAACCGTGCCGGCGCCACCACCGCGTTCGTGTTCTGTGGGGCCGCACAGATCCGGCGGGCCGGCGTGCCTGCACCATTCGTTCCCTGGGCCCGACGACCAGGCTGTCGCTTAGGCTTTGGAACCATGTAATGTGGACTCCACTACGGCGGCCACACCTGACCGCCACGTCTAATCGCCACCAACACCCGCGGCAAACAGCGGTAGCGACCGGGAAACAGGGGGGCATGTGGCCAGGACCCGGCTCTTGGCATGACACTAGTGCTTGTTCCTGGTACGGGAATCTCTTGGCAACGAGTGCTGTATGACGCACAGAATGAATGAACGCCGCTTGTGGCGGTCATAGCGGGCAAAAGAGCGGCAAAACCAACGTTTCCCCATTCATCATCCCATTCGTTTCTGCGCACGACATGGATAACAAGCGCGCGACGCGCGTAATCTCAATGAACTCTTGATTAGATGCCGAAAGGCTGAAACCGAACACCGGATGCAAACGTGGGGCCCGAAACGGATCCGTTGTTGCGGGGTCCTGTCCCAATTGTCAGTTCTCTGGCAAACATGACGAGGTCGAGGTGGAGGTAGATGTGGAGGTGGGTGATGGCCGGCGGCTGGTGGCTGATGGCAAGCAAGCACGGCAAGAGGGCCAGGAGAAGAGTGATATCAACGGGCCACTTGAGGTGCAGTGATGCCGAGGTGCGCGGCTGTTCCTTTCATCACCTGGTACGAAGATTGCGCATTATACAGGACGAGGCAAGTCTCGTGCACACCGGCACGGTTCTCGACGTGCCCGTCCAATACAATTCAGTAGTCTGCAATCGCAGCCGCGGATACGGTACGCTATGCGCACGTACCTCGCCTGCGATAAGCATAACAGCAGTTTATGGGTATGGCATGCGGGGCAGTTACGTCTGCAGATCTAGTAGAGCGCTTGCAGATCTGCACGTCGGCCAACTTCGCCCAAGTGGTGTACTGGCTGTCAGGCAGGCGCCAAGACAATTCCGTGGAAGAGGGTGAAGAGGGGTGGATACGAGAGGTTATCGGAAAACGGACGGTGTGGGGGTCGCCGGTTCGTGGGCTGGTGGGCGGAACATGGTCGGCGATTGCGGTCTCCATCCGCGGCCGTACCGGATCTACGGCACTGTTCCGGATGGGCAGCACCATGGCAGCGGCATTTCACCACATGCCACATCCCGAGTGGCCGAGCGGGGCGTGCTCCGCGATATGCGATTCTGTAGGAGATGCCGACTGGGGGATATCGATATCGCTCGGCCGTACGGTGTGATACAAGTGCATGCCCACCATCGATGGGCCGGGCCGTGCAGCCACGACACGGTTCTTTGGCGTTCTGTACCACTATCTCGAGCCTAAAATGCCACAGGACAGGGCGTGGTATCTTTCCCGCTAGCGTGTGAGGCGGTCGCGTCGTGTGGTATTGCGGTAATCGGAGTTCATCGATATGTCTACGAGCCTGCTCTGAGGTCCCGGTTCTAGATCTGGGCCGGAGACGTCGTATCGAGGCTTTGCTCTCGTGTTGATCGCACGTGCGAGTCTACTCCGAACCCCGGCATGAGCCTTGACTACTCACGAGCCTACAACGTCGAGCTTGGCATTGTCATACGACCACCATTGCACCTTGACCCCTCCCACTCGCTGGGACATAATCTTCGAGCGAGGATCACGTCCGAACGCCGCTTCTCGTGAATCAGACACCTCGGCATGACCCAAGTGTTCGTCTCCCTTGCCCGACCACTCGATGAGGATGGGTATAGCCTGGTGAGGGGGCCAACGACTGCTCGAGGTCGTCGGGAGCCTTGCTGAGCCAACACCAGTTTCCCGATTTTCGCCCCAGGGGTGCTCTCTCCAGAGCAGGTTGCCGCCGAAATGTTGGCTGTGCGGCACGTTGTCCCAAGCCAACACAACTCTCGCCAGGGTGCTCACCTCGTCTGAAAAGTGTAGCAGCAGGACGCGTCTCCCTGCCCGAGTCAAGGGGTACAGGAAAGAATGCAACTACAGTCTCGTCTCGCCCACCGTCTAAAGTCAGACCATAAAATCTCTTTAGAGTCGTTTAGCTACACTGAGCGTATCGTGGAATGTCAGTTCTCTCCTAGAATCATCCAACGCCGACGTCGACGTGCCCCGGAAACGTCGGCGTGCATGTTCCTTACTGAAAGATGAATTGAAAGGGTGGAGATGAGGAACACTGGTATATCTGTCGTGCTGGTCCTGATTCGCGGACCATTTACCTTCTGCTTTGTTTCTTCAGCCGTCCCCCTGCTCTGCCTCGCGAACGCCCCATCGCTCTTGGTACTTTCCTCACTGTCTCAGCTGTAATTCTCGTTGATGATTCGATTCTCGCGCAGAGTCCCCCTGGACATGTGCCGAGCCGGGAAACGCACGCTTGGTTACCCAACAATACATTGCAGACCCCGTACAAAATGTCCAAAATTCAGCACTGCAAAGTCGTCTGTTCTCGAAGCTCATTGTATTCGGTATGGCCGCCCTAATCCTTGGCTGATCTCACACGCACCATGGAACGAGACCGGCCAGAGTACGCGCACAGCATAACGACCCACCTTTCCCGAGCACATTTACAGCGCGTGTCCTGCAACTTGCCCTCATCGCTGTTCCTCGTCCTTCATTCCAGAAACCCATGTGCCAAGCCCGACTCCCAAACTAAGCCGAAAGAACCCGAGGCCCATATCGTTGAGACAACGGTATAGCAGACCGTAGAGCTCGCAAACAGCATGGAAAATGTGAGTGTTCATCTCTTCGCATTCTACATGCTGTACATCGACCTGTTGTCTTCCTAAGACAGCAAATATAAAACACGGTGACGCAGTTGACTGGCTTCTGGCTCAGTTGAAGATTATGCCCCACTGGTTTCGGAACAGCGACATTGGGGGTTGAGGGTCGAGTGCCACAGGCTGGCCGTGCTTGGGCGCACGTGCGCTTCGAGTCCTGGGTCGCTTGTTTACTGCTGCGCGCTGCGGAGCGTGTTCCTTAACAGGGCAGCCAAGGGACAATTGCAAAGACACGGTGTACACGTGTAGGTTACGTGCGCATCACATGGGGTTCACAGTTGTCCCTCGAGGACCCAACCGAGTTGACCAGATTGTCGAGTACAGCTCACTTGGCTCGCCCGTCCCTACCCAAAGTGTACACTTGATACATCCCAATTAAGAGTACTGTTTGTACAACACTGTATAGCACCTGTAGGGCATTACACTCCGTCTTGCTGAATAAATGCTTAAATCATCTCGAGATCGCCGACGACGCCAATGCCCAACTCGTTTTCACTTGGGTGCGGTTGTCGTTGGGGCGGTGGGCCGTCCTGTGGCCGTTGTGGTTGTCGCTCTGGGTATCCTCTTTCCACGTCGCCGAATTTGGAATGTCCGTTGGCGACGCCGTTGGTCGCCATGGTGCCCGCCGATGCGTCGCCGTTGCCGTTGCCGTGGCCCCTGCCGTTGGGGGGATGCTCGACGTGCTGTGTCTTTTCCGTGCTACCCATGGTGTCTTCCGACATGCGCCGGATGGGTCGCGACCAGCACGGGTCGACCCATCGTCGCAGGACCCGGTTGCCGTCCAGCGCCATCGGGTACAGTGCCTGCACACCGCACAGGACCGCAATGAGGATAAACGCCTTGCGGACGCTGTGGGTGCGCTGCACTATGCCGTACGTTGCAGACGTCCAAACAACTGCGAGGCCGATTGCGACTGTGAGGGCGATTGACGAAGACTTGGTTCGCCGGCCTTGGTTGCGGATAGCCATGGCAAAGATGGTCGGGAAGACGGGCGCCTCAAAGAACATGGCAAGGAGGACACAAACAAACGCCCCCGTACCTGGGGGCAGGACAACTGCGAGGAGCGTCGTGAGGAATGTCCCCAGCAGGCACACGTTGAGGAGTAGTCGCGGAAGCACGCCAATGTAGCACGCGCCCGATGCCATGAACCGGCCGGCAGCGAACAGGCCATGGCCAATCGTCAGGTCCCACAACGGGTCCGAGCCCGAGCCCGCGCGCACCACGGCATCGTAGGCGCCCCAGTAATACGACAGTGCCTCTTGTTGACCAACGTAGCACATCATGGCAAAGACGCCGGCGCCAATGACAAACCAGCGCGCTGGCATCCCGTACGCCCGGTCATATTGGGTAATACCGGCGTTTGTCAGGCGTTGGAGCGTGTCCTTTTCGAGATCGTCGTCGCTCGCTTCCGACAGGGGCACGTAGAAAAAGACGAGTGCCAGGAAGAGCACAAAGAGCGCGACGGCGAGATAGCACCATTGGACGTCGAACAGCGAGGTACGACCCTCGACATTGTTGAACAAGACCTTGACAGCGAGTATCGGCGAAAAGATGCCGCCAATGGCTTGTATGCCTTGGGCAAAGTTGAGGCGTGCCTCGCTTAGATGGCCTGGGCCAGCGAGGGCAATGAACGGGTTGGCAGCGACCTCGAGGACCGACAAGCCACATGCGATGAGCAGGTTGCTAAAGACAAACCCGCCGTACGACGCCAGAACCGAAGATGGCCAAAAGCACATTGTGCCGCACGCGTAAATGACGAGGCCGGTCATGAACGTCGCCTTGAAACCGTGGCGAGGGAGGGTATACGCGCCGATTGTTGCGGGACCGAGAATGTATCCCAGCCAGTATGAGCTCTGAAGCGCCAGATTCTTGGCGTTGGACGTGTTGGGAATGACTGCCATAATCTTGCCGCTCAGTGTGCCGAGGAGACCGTAGCTAAAGCCCCAGAGGAAGAAGAGAATGGACACTGGTGGTTAGCCAAGAGACACCATGTGTGGATGAAACGTACCAAAGAGGACAGGCCACCACGCCTCCTCGTTGGACAGTTCGGTCAGGGGCTTGCGGCCGCCCATCTGGACGAAGTCAAAGAAGTTTCCCGCGGGCTGCTGGGTCTGGTCGAGTGGTTGCGATTCGTTAGTGATCCAGCGGATGGGCGCCGCGAGCATCGACAGCCGGTGGCCTCCGAGATGGCTGTGCGTGGTTGGCGTCTTGCCCAGAGGTGCGCCGTGACCGATTGGTGCGCCGTGGCCCATAGGACCTCCGATAGATGCCATTGGCGCACCCATCATGCCCAGAGTCTCCTTGAAAGTCTCTGAAAACTCGTGTCTTGGGCTCGTCCGTGGGCTGTTTGTTGGGCTGCTATCTGGCGGGCCACCAGCAAATAATGACATGAAGTCGACGCGGTCCTCCTCGGGCACGTCATCGTCCGTCTCGAGGATTGCCTGGAGGGTCATGTTGTTGCCCGGGCGCGGAGACTTGGGAGGTGGCGCGTGGACGGCGCCTCCGCTGTCAAAGCTGTCATTGTTGTGATGTTGATCCAGAATGGCTCCACCCGATGCGCCTCTAGAGTGCTCGCCGTTCCTGGATTGGTGCTGGGTACCGGAGCGGCTGCGGATCGATGCTGACAATCGAAGCTTTTGGAGCAACGGCTTGAGAACGAGTGCGGATGCGCACGCAACGCGCACCGAACATTCGATCGCTGACCACATGACACCATAGCTCGTATACCAGTAGTAGTTTTCTGGTCGCGAGTTTGCGTTGACGTGGTCTTGGCCCCGTCCAAGCTGCTCCTTGAGCGCAGTTTGGAGATAGGCAATGCGGACTGTGGGGTTAGCGAAGGTGACGGCGTTGGGGGGGCAGAAGTCTCCTCCCCACTCACCGACATCGACAACGGCGACAAATCCCGCGCAGATAAACGTGAGAACAAGGCCGATCTTGGCATTGCGCTCGATACGGAGGCTGGTGATGATGGGAAGGGGGAGGATGAGGATGGCCAGGTCGGATAGGATGTTGACCGGGGCAGATGCGAGGAAGAGCGTGACAGTGTCAAAGCACTTGCCCTCCTTGTTTGGGTTCCATGCCGCTGCCAGTGGACGACATTGCTACGAGGTTAGTGGTTGCGTGGGCGATACTCGTTTGGTCTTCCGTGTCGGGTGGTGTGTGTATCGGTGGAGCACAGAAGTATCCAGGATACTCACAAACGTGTTGAGCAAGGCGAGGATCACGCCCGTAATATTGACAATGATGAGAACGGCGTACGACGCATAGCGGAGAAACTGGTGCGCGCTCGCCATGCGGATGTAGAGAAGCAATGCGGCCGACTTTGCCGTCATGGAACTGAGGTGGTAGAATATTGGGAAGACGTAGATGCTCTTCTTCAGGGGACCTCTCCACTGTGGTTTGATGACTGGGAGTGTGTGAGTGACAACTCAGAGGACAACACGTTGCACAACTCACGGTCATCTGGCTTGCCCAGTCCCACACATGCGGCAACCATGACTGCAACGCATAGTGCGACGGTGAAGCACTGCAACATGTTAGCAACGAGACAGTCTGGGGTGACATTTGTGACGTCGGCGGCGGCACGGAAGTTATGAGAAGGTCGGAGCAGAGCTTTGTCGGCGCACGGCTCGTCGATCATATCGGAGTGTGCCTTGTGCCGACGACGCTCCGCGGGGGCGGCGCGTCGTCGGCCTCGGTTGTTGTCGTCGTCGTCGCGATGCGCTCCTAGCCAGGCGGCGTCGTACGCGCCGTGCGTGTCCGAGACATGAAACTCACCCATGCAAGAATGGTAATCCAGTCATCCGTGTCTGCTCTGCGCCGGATTGCAAACTTGGAGATGCAGCGTAGGCCGACAAAGAGGGTCGCGATGCCGAGGAACACTGCGCTCGATATGAGCACGCCACCAGACCTGTCGGGGAGGTGTGACATGGCGCTCGTTGCTGCCGGTGGGGCGCCTAGGTGGGACACATGATAGATACGGCGAAGCGTGCGATGGAGTAATGTCGAACTAGTCGTTAGATATGAGCTGCAGTGGTAGGATCAGAGCGAGCGAGCGAGCAGGGCCAGTAAGGGAGCGGCAGCTGCCACGGGGCACGGACAAGTGACGAGTCGAGCGAGGGGCTGGCGAGCGGAGATGAGTGGTGGAGTGGCTGGGGACGGCCGATGAGAGACGTCTGCGTATGAGGGACAAAGGGTTTGCGGGGCCGTGTCGATCTGCGGGAAGCGTCGATGATGGGCAGGATAACCACGGGAGATGCGCGCGGTGGTACAGGCAGCCAGGCAGGTTAACCTGGGTACTGGGTACTGGCTGTGCTCTAGGCTGTGCGATGCGGTGGGGGCGGGGGCGGGGCGGGGTAGAGCACAGAGGGCTGAGGTACGGCGAGAATGGGAGAGGACGAGACGAGTGATAGTTGGTTGGCTGGTTGGTTTGTTGGTTTGGGTGGGGTGCGTGACAATCTAAGTTTGAGTGAGATGGGACAGCGCTGGGGCCGAGAGCGCTGCTTGGACCTGCAAGACCTGGCTGGACCAGATTGGAGCAGGAACCGATATGGATATGGACGAGGATGGGTGGGAGCGAGATGGCGGCAAGCAAAAGGTAAAGCAAGCAAGCAAGCAGCAAGCATGCATGCATCCGAGGCATGGGCAAAGTGCCTGCAAAGGTGAGCCAGGCCAGGCGGCCAGGCGAGATGGGGGACGACGGGGGGGGGGGGGGGGGGGGCGGGGGGCGGGGCAGGTTGGTGGGGTTACGGGGTGGTGGGTAACCGGGGGG
>JAMFRD010000034.1:162859-188122 GCA_025502685.1 Pascua sp. PH4015B
GGGGGGGGGGGAGGGGAACGACGAGAGAAAGGCGGGGGATTAAGGGAAAGCAAGAGGTGTAGACCCCTGCGGTGGGGTGGGGTGTTGCAGGGTTCAGGGAGGGCATAGGGGTGGGTTTAGGCTGACCCCAAACGTCTTTGGTAGACGCCATTAAAGGTAAACCACCGTTTCGTCGACACTTTGTTTAGTCTCCACCCTAATGGGCAATACTGTAGACGAGGGAGAAAAAAGAGTTAAGCAATGAGAGGGAGGGCGACGAGGTTGTGGACAGGGGACGGGGGCCAGGGAAAAAAAGAATGGACACTTGGCCACAGGCCACAGGATGGCCAAATGGTGAAAAGTCTGGGAGCCGTGACGCCATGCCGGCATGTAAAGTCCTGGTCTGTGGTCAATGGCTCACCAGCTAAAAGAGTCTGGGGGCAGACGTCTCCTTGGCCGCGCAGCAACCCGAAAATAACACTCGGGGTGCGACATGTGGGTCTCAACAGATGGGCCGACAGCATGTAACCCAGCATGTAACCCCGCATCCGCAAGTAACCCCGCGTCACTCGAGCCCAACCGACTGCCAAGTAGCTCATCGATAGACACCCAGCAATTAATATCCAGACCTTACCCTCTGCCACCCAGCTCCTGCCAACTCAATATCCCCACGGGGACGCGGTTGCGGCATGCCTTGGAAGCGAGGATTCTTGGCCGGCGGCTACCACAGGCATGCAAACATGCCAAGCCGTCTAGTGTCCACGGGGGACATCCGACCTCGGGAGCCTGGCTGAGGATGACGTACTCCCTCGAGCAAGAAACATCACCTGCCATGCATGTCGTGCTGGTGCGCGCTCTCCATCGCTCTACTCAATTCCACAGCCAAGCGCGTGGACGTTACCAGGTAGGAAAGTCGGTGTCTCAGCATGCGCGCTCATGTGCTCGCGTGCGCAACTGACAGCATCCAACCATTGACAAAGTAGAGTGATCGATCTCGTACCCTAGGTGGTGCATGTTGCTTACGATCACAACCCTGGTCAGACGACCCTCTACCACATTGCGATCTCATGTCGCACTATGCTGCTTCATTGGGCCTCCCAGTTCCGAAAAGTTCTCATCTGCATGCGGGCTCGCTCCCATCGCACTCTTTCCCGCATATGTCTTCGCTGCATTCGGTGCCCGTTCTGACTGGTGGACTTGGATCCCATCGATCCCACCGGGGACCCCATATTCCAACTCAAAACCCCACAAGGTTCAGCACACTGGCCTGCCTGCAGACTCAAGGTCGGCACGTATTCCTGCCTGCCCCAACTCTATTCGTCCACATCGCACTTTCGCCGCGCCCAGTCCGCCTCCACATGACCCATTCAGCAGTATGCTTGTCGACGCCACGTGCGCCATGTTTCGCCGAAGAAAAACGAAATTGACACGCCCAGAGGCGTTCAGCTGTTCTGGCTGCTCAGCGCGGATAGAACGGCTCCGAGTCGGAGTCTGGTTCCGGACCGCTGCCGGGCCGGGGACAGGACACCTCGGCCCTAGTTAGCACTACACCCCTCTTCCAACACACCGAGACAGTGGGTGACAAATGAGAGACAAACCACTCAGCGGCGGCTCTGTTGCGGGCCTGCTCGCTAGCGGCCGGCCTGTGCAGAGTACAGAAAACCGTCGGCACGGGAGGGTCTGCAGAGGACACGGGTCCCCAGAGAGGAGATCACTGTTAACAGACGACATATGTATTCAGACGACATGGACGACATGGACGACATATCCCCCAGAGGTGGTCTCCAGAGCGCAGGGGGAGGCCACGAGTCCCATACCGACCACGGATAGCATGGCTCAGAGGACGTGGGCAGAGGGTGAAGATTGGACGGATTTTGTGTGCCCATAGCACGACGGCCACAACAGCCGCCAGCGGAACGACAGCATTCTTCCGCACCACCCATGATTCAACTGCACACCTTTCATCGTTACTGCACAGATGTTTCCCAGGTATTGTCCATCCTACTATCTCACTTTTCTCTCCAACCACTATGCCAATATCGTCGAAACCCCCACCATCCGATGCGCCTAGGCGAACCCGTCTTGTCCATGCCTTCAGCCTGCCTGAAACGGCCACGACAAGATCAGTTTTAGTGATGCTGAGTTGAAATGACCGCCATCTATGGCAGTGGGAGACCAGAGTTGACCACGTTACAATTCCACGCCAAGCGCAGTGGACAAAGCGCCGTGCCGATATGGCGGGGGTGGAAAAACGTAATGGAGGTGGTGACAAACCACGAAATGCCACACACGCTACACGCTAACAGTGCTGCCGAACCAGCGTCCACTGTCAACAACCGACCCGCGAGCAGGATCCTATGATCCACCCAACAAGCCCGGTCCAGAACCATCAAGGGATGATGTACCAAAGTCCGTGCGCTGGTTGTACCTGCAAGAGAGATGCGTTTACGCGCATGGCCATACACGACCGTCCCCATGGGACGCGCCCCCGCTCCCCCCGTCCGTTCGTGCAAAGGCGCGTGGTCCACCGTCGAGCCAGCTCTGGTCACACTGCGTGGCGCCTGGCTTCGTCACCTGGTCGTTCGTCCCAAGCTGTTCATCCTTTGACTATATGACCTTCCGTGCGCAAGAGCCTCACTGAAGCCTGTCTCCAACCCCATGTGCGACCCCAGCCCCGCCTCGGTCGGGCCGTCTTGTTACGACGCTCGGACGGCCCATGTCTTGGCTGTCTGGACTGACCCGACTTTCCCAGACGGGCGCACGCTCGGTGCCCCGAACCGGCGGTGACAACCCCATCCCCATCATCAACCCGTCCACAGCGCCAGGGCCGTGCATGTCTGGAATCAGAAATAATCAGACATACCCAACCAGCAACCCCCGGTTCGCTCCGACAAAACCAAACCCCAGTATCACACTGTTGGAAAGAGCGCGACGCCGTATACACCCGACGGTGGAGCGTCACCGCCGTTCTGCCCTTTTGGAACTGCAACTACTCGTTCCGAGGCAGGCAGTGATGATGGCTTCAGACTGGTGCGATGCCCAACAGCCAGGACAGTCGCTGGAGAAGCGTTGCTTCTGTGTTCTCAACGGGGGCGGGTTCGCAGGTCGGCGTATACTTGTGCCATTTCCGCCGCCCCTCGCTGTCGTGCGTCCCACCTTACTCTCAATAGCTAGTCTTCTCTGGTGGAACAGTGTTGACACGGTACCTGTCGATAGTGTACTGAACGGCGAGCCGTTTGCCACTGGCACTGACAGAAGCATATCTCCCGTTTCCGCTTCCGAGTCAGGAACGCAACCTCGATTCGTGGCTCTGCCACCACCACACCTCACCCCGACTCGTTACCCCGTCCGTCCTCATCGGCCACGACGCCAGCCGTCCACCGCTCACGAGCGGTGACCACCTCGGCACATACCGCCTCGGCGCAATATCCGGCCCCATAGCACTGCGGCACTACGGGCGCCGCTGATCTGCCAGTGGCGCCGCCACCCGTCGGTCGCCACCCCATCTCGTAGACACCCTCTTGGCATCCCTTGTCGCCACCGTCGTCACCCCGTCGCCACCGTGGTGGCTGTCGCTGTTGGCGTTTGTCGCCACCCCATTATGGGACCCAGTCGTCACCACCCGCCACCCGCCACCTCCACCTATCACCCGCCACGCCCCACCACGCACGTTCGTTTCACCGACCCCCCATCCCCTCGTCGCCCCACAACCCCCGTCCGATCACCCGATTGTCCGACACGCCCGGACGTGGATCCAGACCCCGCTCGGGCCTCGGATGTCACCAAAGACGGGACCGCCGCGCCGTGCCGCCGCCGCCGCCCTGCCCCATGCCCCGTGCACCGTGCCCCGTGCACCATGCCCCGCCTCCATGCTCCTCCGGTTTACCGCCCCCGTCTGCCGTGGCCGCTTCCCCGGGCCGCTTGCCGTTTGGGTTTGTCCCGTTTGTCCTGTCGCTCACTGATCACTGATCGCTGGCGCGGTCCGACCCGACATTGGTAGTATCCCGCACTGACCTTGTCTGGCCCATCTCACCGCTGTCACCAACCTACCACTCACCTTTCGCCAGTTCAGCTCTCCCCTCGGGCTCCAGCTCGTGCTCCGTTGCCACCATCTTTACTCCGCCGCCGCCGCCGTCACGACCCCGCCGCTCGCCGCCATCACTTACATCGTGTGCGTGCAGACCAGTGGGGTTGGTGTCGACGTCAGCGTCGGCGGGGGTTGACGTGGTGGAGGTGACGGGGTGACGACGCGGTGACTACAGCGGCCAGCCTCCCCACCCCGTCTATCCTCACCCCAGCATCCATCCCCGGCGATCCCACCACGACCTGTGTGTCGATCCAGCCATGGCCAGCCACCTACACCCCCCTCCCCATGGTCCCCACCTCCCCCCTCTCCCAACTCCCCACCATGTCCCGTGCACACGACCGCCACCAGGCACACCGCACACGACCTCCATTCCTCGCCAACACGGAACCCAAAAACAGACACAGACACAGACGCGAGAACTCCCCCAGGGGTTATTACTAATTCGCGCGGTCGGCATACCAAACGCGCCGGTGCTTCTTGTGCATTGTGCATTGTCCAAATTCTGCCTTGTGCATCTGGCAAGGGGGTGCATAAAGTCGTGTGTGGTTCTCGTTGGGGTTCGGGTTCGCAACGCAACGCTACGGAACAACGCAAACGCAACGAGTGCTTTGTCGCCACTACATTCACGTTCGCATTCACATTCCCGACACCACGTCCTCGACTTGAGCCCCTGGTCCTGGCAGCCGATCACTCCACTTCCTCACTGCAGTCACCCGGGCTCGACCACTCGCCTGCAAGCACTCGGCACCACGTCTGCCCGCGTCGTCGTCGGGCTCAAGGGCCCACGGCACGGTGTCGCGTGCGATCAAGTAGCTGTTTGCCCCGTTGTTCGCCGCTTCGCTGCTCCTTTCCACCTGTATTTCTCAACAGCCGCCCTCGTCCAGCCTCGACTGCGGACTTTGGCTATCCCGTTGGCCGCCCCGACTCTCGCGACCTAGCACGCCCGTCGCCGCCCCTCCTTCTCAGTGGCCCGTCGGGCGCTCGTCCTCCTCTGCCGTCCCCGTGGCTCCCACGTCGCCCCCGCTCCCACGCCGCCTCCGCTCCCCTCTCCCCTTCCAATTCCCCCCCTCTTCCTCCGCTATCATCCCCCCTCTGCCACGCCCCCGCTCCTCCTCGCCCCTTCTCCTCCGCCCTCGCCCCTTCTTCTCCCCCCTCTTCTCCTCCACGGCATCCCCCGCGGCAACCCCCAATGCACCCCCTAATCTCCACTTCCCCGCCCTTCCCGCACGGAACCTGGGGCGCAACCACCCTCGCCTCCGCCGAGACTCTCGCACCCACCTCTGCCTCCTCACCCTCTGACAACCGCACGCTCCGCTCCGCCCTCCGGGGGGCGCTCCTGCACGAGTCCAACGGGTACCACCTGGGCTACGGCCTGGGGTCCGCGATGAACCGCTGGCGCGATGCAGAGTTTGCGCGCGGCCAGGCCGAGGCGGACGCCGACGAGGAGGTCGTGCACGGGGTTGCGAACAGCTGGCCGCGGGGCGGGTTGCATCCTGAGGCGGTGCGGCGGGGAGGCTCGTATACCGACTCGCACGCGCGGGGGCGTGGGCACGGGAACACGCCGCGGACACGGCCGATGACGCCCGTGCTCCGCGACGCAGCGCGGGCGGATATGGGCGAGGTCGACCTCGGAGACTGTGCCGTGTCGCGCGCGGTGGCGTGGAGGGACACGGCGGTGGGGGCTGCTGTTGACGCGGCGTTGGGAGGGGGCGTGGGCGTGGGTGTGGTCGTGGCCGTGGGTGAGAGTCGGGGTGGTGTAGGCGTGGGTGTTGGTGTGGGTGTGGGTGGAGTTGGTGTAGGCAGCGTGGTAGATGTTAGTGCAGGGGGCGTGGCAGGTACACACGCCAATGTCAACAACATCAGTGGGCCCAGTGGCGGCCGATCAGGCTCGATCGGCCACGCACACACCGACAACCAGCCAATCTCCAACCCAAACTTGAACCCGAACGCCAACCCGAATCCCACGCGCCTCTCATCCACGCCCTCGAGCCACACGTACACCTCACACTCGACGTCCACCTCGTACCGATCCCACACGACGACACCCACACACCGCTCCCACACGACCCGGCCGGCGCTCACGCCGTCGGCGCCCGACCGCGCCCTCCTCGTCCGCTGCTGCGGGCGGCACACGGCGGCCCTGGCCGTCGTCGCGTGCGAGGCGTTTCCGAACCGCGGCGACACGCGCGGCGCGCTCGACACGTGGGCGCGCACCGTGCAGGCCGAGCGGTACCGGGCCGCGTATACTTGTGCGCTGCGGGCCGAGCTGTGTGCCGCGCAGGAGAGCACGAGCGTGGTACGTTGGTTGGGTGATCTTGATTCTGGTGCTGATGGGCAGGATCGCGCGTCCACGGGTAGTATTGGGGATGACATCGGCAACCAAGTCGGCGCGGCAGAGCTCGCGACAGCCGGCGACAGTGACATGTTCGACCTCGACATCAGCGGCTCCGACACGAGCACCTCGCCCACAGAACGGGCCCAAGACATTGCAGAGCTCGCCGAAACGCTCGAGCACACGAGCGCCGCCCAGCTCGCCGCGCTCGCGGCCACGCTCGCGCGCTTCCCGCTCTCCGAGCTGAGCCCCGATCCCGAGGCGTGGTCGGCGTGCGCGCCCACGCCCGACGAGGTGGGCGCACAGGCCCGCCGCCTCATGGCCGACGACGAGGGGCGGACGGCGGCGCTCGCGCTCGCGCGCGCACTCACGCTCGTCGCCGGGAACACGCAGATGGGGGGCGGGGGGTATGGCGTCGCTATGGCCGGGACAAGGATGGCGAGGGTCGTGGCCGTTGCTGATAATGTGCTTGCGCTCGAGGTCGTGCCCGATTGGGAGGGGGAGGGTCACGGGGGAGGGGAGGATGGAGGGGGGTATGGGGATGGCGGAGCTGATGCGGCGGGCCGACGTCGAGACCGCGGGCCGAACGGACACGATATTGACGCCGGTGACGACAAAGGCGGGGGTGAGGGGGAGGGTGAGGCAGAGGTCGAGACCTGCGGAGAAGGCGGTGGCGAGACCGAGAGCGGTGATGAGACCGAGAGCGGTGGTGGGACCAAAGTCGTGGAAGGTGAGGGAGACGGCGAGACCAAGGGTAGCGAGACCAAGGGCAGCAAGACCAAGGTCAGCGAGACCCAAGCCGTGGCCGAGCTCGAGAACGAGCGCAGCGACATCGAGGAAGCCGAGACCTGTAAGCAAACAGCGCGAGCCGACTGCCCTCCCGGCAACGAGGCCAACGACCAAGATGCCCAAAACGGCCACGCCCACGAATGCACCCCAATCCGCGCCTCTCCCTCCTCCCTCGGCTCGCCCTCCTCGGTCACCTCTCACGGCCCCCCACGCCCGACCGTGCTCTCCCTCCCCGCCTTCCTGTCTTCCCCGACCCTCCTGGACCGGCTCCCACACGACCTCCTCCCGGCCCCATTCGCCTCAGACGCCCTCCTGTCCGACGTATGCGAGCACGCCGCGGGGTCACCGGGGACGCAAACCCTCCAGCTGCCAGCGTACGACTACCCGACGCCCGTGATCGATTCCGACTCGGACAGCGAGCCGCCGCCGCTGGACATTGGCGAGGCGTGGGGCGGGGGCACGGGGCTCTCGGCGTCGCCGGCGTCCATGGCGGGCTCGGCGCTCACGTGTACCCGCGGGGAGCGCTGCGTGCGCACCCTCGCGGCCGCGGCGGTCCTGCACCGCCCGGCATTGCAGCGGTACTATGACCTCCTGGCCGCGGGCCTGCTCGCGATCGGGGCGCGGCCGCGTATTGCGTGTCTCGAGCATGTGCCTCTCGCGCGAGGCGAGCGGGCCGAGCAGGTACGCGCTGTTGCCGACGAGGCGAGGCGGGGTGAGAATGGTGAGTGCAGGTAAAGGGACTCTCCTGACGCTAGTACCTACGCCAGCCGAGGGCACAGTCGAGACCGAGGTTGCAGCGGTGGACAGCATCCCTCCCGTCTCTGGTGAGAGCGCAACTGCCATTCCCCGCAGAGGGCCCGTTTCCCTGCCCCTCCCCCGGCGGACAAGCTCGTTCACCCTGTTCCGCAACTGGATCCTGGGGCGGCGGAGCGACCTCCCCGAGGCGGCACAGCAGTTGGAGACTACACCTGCACTGGCGCCAACCTCGGACCAAGACAGAGGAAGTGGTGAAGCTGCCTCCGCCGACGCAGCCCCCGCCGCAGACTACACAGATGCCCAGCCACAAGCGGCGACGTCGGTGCCCGAGCGCCAAACGAGCCGACATCAAGATGCCGACGACATGAACGAACTCGCGCCCGAGGTCGCGGCGCTGGCGCGTGCGCTTGGGACGGCGGGCGTCGTCGTCGTCGGCGTCCACCCGGCGTTCATGGACATGCTTCTGCACGACGCCGTGGCGCGGCCGAGCATGTGGCGGTTGACGTAGCATGGGCTTGTAGGGGGGCAGGAGCAAGGTGGGCAGAGTGAAGGCACCCCAGTGCTGGCCCTTCGTGGGAGTGTTGGACGATGGGTCCGTGTATGTCCCACCGTGGCCACCACGGCCAAGGCTCGCGTCGTATACAGTTAATAATATGAGACATTCGATAATGCCCATCCTCTACCATTCTCGCGGTGCACCTGCTGGTACGAGATCTCACACCGCATTGCGTTCCTGCACGCTTGTCAGCTAGTCTCCATCCACGAGGTCCAGAGTCCCCCCATGCGGTCCCATTAGTACGCCGTGCTCGTGCGGGTGCAAGTGGCCTTGGCCACGGCCTGTGCTAGCAATGCATTGATGCAAGAGTGCAACATGTCTACACCTTCTCATACTGCCGTCAGCGATTGTTACGGGGGCACGACTCACAAAGCACAGGTATGCGCGCGCGTTGAGCACCTCGTCGACGGTGGCGCGGCGGATCTCAGTGCTGGTGGTGTCAGCGACCATGCTTGTATGTGTAGAATTTGCCGTCGACGACACTTGTGTGCGCCCCGACACTCTGCCCGACTCGACTCACTCGGAGCAGTAGCACCACACCCTGCGGTCCTTCTTGGGCTTGTCATCTGCCGCCTGTGATAGGCGGTCCCCGATCGCAACGGCCGCGACGTTGGCGCCCTGGTGTACGGGATCGATAAAGACGCGCTCTGGGTCGACGAGCACGTATGCGATATAGTGCCCGCCAACCATTGTGCCCATGTGCACGACGACGGCTGCGGTTAGCACGGTGGAAAGTTGGGTGGAGACTCACCATACAGCTTGTACGGCAGCGGCGGTACGTCGGGGCCTTGCTCCGCCGACGGCCAGTCCATGTACGGCGCGCGCATGCCGTGCGCCGTTTGCACGAGCTTGAAGTCGTTGCGGTTCGGGGCGAGGAAGGGAGACATGTCGAGCACCTCGGGGAACGAGACAAAGTCGTCGAGTCTGGGGTGTTAGCGGACGTCATTCCTTCATCGTGGTAGAGAGTAGGTTCTTCTGCGCATGGCGCCCACACGCGCCCGCCCCTCCTTGCCCGCACCCGAGTCCACACACTTTTTCAAATTAGAAAAGGACGAGTACAAGGCCGAGGTCGTCTGCTTGAAGCGCTTGATGTGGAACACGAGCACCTCGGGAGCCTTTGCAATAAGGTATCGCTTGAACGCGCGTCGTAAGACAAAGTGCTTGTGCACACTCTGCCGCCGGTGGCGGAAAAAGTGACCACCGCGTCCGGGGCCAGTGGGCAGTTCCTCGTCGTCGGTGGAGTCGGATAGCCCGTCCGAGTCGACTTCGTCTGCGTCGGCGTCGGTCACGTCGAGTGCGTCGAACGATTCACTCAGGCTCAAGTCTGGGCTCACTGCAGCGGCACTGTTCTTGCCGTCCAGTCCGATATTAGTGGAAGGCTCAGTCGTCGCGACCGTGGTCGTGCTCGTCACTGTTATCAACGGACTGCCGATGCTGTCTGCAGTCTCGGTCGACGTCGACGAGTCTCCCGTGTCCGTGCTTGAGACCGAGTCCACGCGACCAATGTCTCTCTCGTCCGAACCCGTCTGCGCCCCATCGTCCTTATCCGGCTTGGCCGACTTGTCTGATGTGACTGAACGGTCCGACTTGCGACGCAGAGGTGATGGTGCACGCAGCCCACGGGTCGCATTTGCTGCCCATCGTCCAATGCCTCCGCTGTCTCCGTTTTGCGCAGTTGCGCTGCCGTTTGTCTTTGAGCCGTCGACCGCAATAGCGGGAACAGCAGAGCTGGACGACGACGTTGGCACCACTGCAGCGGCCGCTGCAGCTGCAGCTGCGAGCACTCCAGAGGTCTTGCCGCCCAGGTCTCGTCGCTGCTTGACATAGTGCCCGTTCTTGATCTTCCAGCACTTGTGGCACGCAAACGCATTGTCGCCCTCGAGCACCTCGACCGACGTGAACGACTTGAGGCTGTCAATCAGGCCATAGTCGGGCTTGGATCCGGATCCATTGGCCGCAGCGAGCCCTCCAGCGTGCGCAGCCCGCAACTTTGCCAAGGGGTCGATGGCCTCTGGTGGCGCGGGTGGGCCATAGAGGATGCGCTGGATGTAGGCGAGCTGCGCAGGCGTCGGCGTGGCCTGGTGTGGGTGGCTGTGCGTCTTGCCGCAAGGGTGAATGTCGGATGGACCCAGCCTCGGTGACCCAGGCATGGGTGTCGTCGCGCCCGGTGTCCCCGGCTCTGGCGTTCTGATGACGGGCGGTGTAGGTGCTGGCGAGTCTGCTTCACTTCGCGCCTCACTCCTGCTGTCATTCCCGTCCGTTGACGTCTGCGAGTTTTGGGCACTGGAAGTTCGTCCCATCTTGCGGCGGAAAGTGAACGCACGTCCGATGCGTTTCGACGACGAGACGGAACGGCCAAGCGACATGGTCGAGCTCTGGGGGTCCTCGGCGTCGCTCGACTGATAGTGAGATGTGCGCTCGCGACGGTGTCTTGCCCCGACACCAAGATGGCTCCGGTCGTCGTCACCCTCTGGCTCGGACATGACCGCCGCGTCGCTAAACTTGCTCGCACTCGAAAGCGGGCGAGGCTTGAACATTGCGCGTAAGCGGTCCCGCCGTCGACCGGCCCTTCGGGCGTCGTCGCTGCGCATGCTGAGCGAAATGTCCAGAAACCCCTCGTACGTGTGCGACACCGACTTGCACGTCTCGCACACGACGACCGACGCCAAGAGGCCGCCAAACAGCACGTCGACAAACGGCACACACGGGTCCAAATACAGCGACGAGGTCATGGACCCGCGCCTGGGGCGGTCCTCCATCGGTGGTGGGGCCAGTGATGGTGGAAACTGGGGTTCGACCGACTGCCCGAACGCTGGGGTCGTCGATGTCGATGTCGACGTCGGCGGCAACGGTCCTGCGGTAGCAGACCCCTGCACCGGTGCCGACTTGATCGACGCCGTCTCCACCATCTCTTTGCGCTTCTTGATCACGTCCTTTTCTTCCATCTCCATCGAGTCCAGGAGGTGTCGCAAGAGCTCGTGGGCGTCCTGCTGCGCAAACTCGTCATATTGGTCGTATTTGCGTGCGAGCTCGCGCAAGAGCTGGCGCAGGGTAATGTTGTGCCTGCTGCTCGAGTCGCTGGAACCGCGCGTGCCGCCACCATTGTCCTTGACCTGCCACGCCTTGTGGAGCGAGTTTGTAAACGCGCGCGTCACAGGGAGCATATTGAAGAGCGGCGGCTCGAGGACATCAGGTCCGAGGCACGGTGTCAACGATGGCTGCTGCGGCGGGGGTGGCAGCTGCGTTGTCGGGACCGGGACGAGCGGCATGGTCGGTGTGGACGAGAGGAGCGAGATGAGTGCGGGCGTCGCGCTCAGCTGTGGAGGGCGTCAGCGTCGGGTGTCAGAGGGCGGTAGCACAAGTAAACACCACACAGCAGGAGGCCATAAACAACAATCCGTCCCGCCCACGGCCGATGGCGTCATGGACGCGTTACTCACAGCCTGGAACGTCGAGTTTAAGAAACACGTCATGCCCATGTTGACGATGCCGGCGGGGCTGTTGGCGGCCGCCTGGATGGGCGTACTACCCTTGTCCGCTGCACGGTCGCCGACTTCCAACGATGGGCGGGGCGAGTGCGCCGGCGACGGCATCTTGGACTGGGGTGCCGAAAAGCTCATTGCGGCGGTAGTGGCGGCGACGGCGGAATAGTAACGAGTGAGGGAGGGGGTAGAGCGCGCAGTTGAGGACGCAAAGTTGGGATTAGGTTACTGGAATGGGAACAAGTAAAGGGTGGTGGGGAATGGCGTTGGGTGTGGCGTCGAGGCGTCTGTCGGTCGGGTTGAACCAGACCTGTATAGGTGGAATGTTACGAAGGCAAGACGAGAATCCAGTAGACTGGGCCTGTTGTTGTTGAATGGTAACGGTGGTAGTTGATGACGCTTCGGTGGGGATGATCCAGCAGGGGCAGTGCAATAGCCCCAGTCCGAGTGGGTATGTACTGTACGTTGTACGATGATGACCGGATCGCTGTCCGAGGTGATGGGGTCTGTGGCCAAGGGTGTAATCGCGCGATCGCGGTCCGTCGCAAGGTCAGACAGTGACCGTCGACTGGAATGGCTCTAGGGCCGGTGCGCGTCCAGGAGAAAGACGGAGAGAATGGGGGCTGGAATGAGGCTCGAGCGCGCCGGGCGCCATGCAGTCGGGCTGATAGCAATGGTGGACACAGGGACCAAGCGGGTGACGATGGCGTCCGAGGGTGACAACGAGGGTGGTGAGGAGCAATGCGAGATGGTAATGATGCGGGGAGGGGAGTGAATGGGGAGGGCAGATTGAACTCTACCGAGGCTGCAAGCAACGAGGTGAGGTGACTGCAAGGCTGCAAGGCAGGTACTGTAGGTGCCAGGGTGGGGCGAGGCTGGGGTGTGGTGCGGGGATATTTGATTTGGGCCAATGTGGGTGGGATTGGGTTTGGGGTAAACAGGCACACACCACCACAGCGCCGCCGGCGGCACATGTCCGAGACTACGCCATCATCTCTCTCCCCCTCCTTAGCTCCAAACATCGCCCGCGTCGTAATCGCCCTCATGACCAAAAGCTACTCTCGGCGCCCCAATGCCGTATGCACTCGTCGCCATCCCTCGGCCTCCGAGCTTTGAATCGGCCAAGTTTCCATTCCGCCGCCGCACGCCGCGGTTCTCCATTTAGACAGCCTCAACACGGTCCGTGCGGCGACCCTCGGCGCCACCCGCAGGTTTAACTGCGACTTGGCTATCAGATAGCCACTGACGGAGCCAGCCATGGTCTCCAATGGCCAATGGATCGTGGGCTGCAACTTCCATTCCACTGCCCACGCCGCCCGCCACGCCCGTCGTCCCCCTACTGCGACCGCCACTGTGGAGTGGCCCGGCCTGACGCCACCAGCGATCTAGACACCAAAAGCCCATGCCGCATTGCGCCTCTCGTCTGGGACATGAATGGGCCACCGATGCCACCTAGCACCTGGGTCAGACATGGCTGACTCGCACAACCTGCCGCCTGGCGATGCGAGTTGCGACTGGCTTTGTCTTGCGGGCCGAAACGGACCTTGCAAGCCAGAGATCATAGCGTGCGATGTCTATAAAAAACGAGACAGCAACTCTGCACGAAGCCGTTGTGTGGAGCTGCTTGTCTCGCATGGTACGGGAAACCCGGAACTTCACGGCTAGCTGTCCAACCCATCGTTGCTCCAAGCCAACCTCGTACGTCTCTTGTGAGTACGGTATTGGTGGTCGGCCGAGTATAGCATGACTCTTATTAACCACTCATGCACGCTGCTACCTGCAACGCTCAGATGAGCCTGTAAGCATTACCGTCAAGTTGACTCCATACGCGTTGAGTAATGTTTCGTTCAACGACTGTGACATTAGCCACGACGCGTTCAGTTCATCAGCTGCCGCCGACGCCGAGCTGGATCTCCGCGCTGGACCCAAAGTCAAGCATACACAACTCCGCGCTCCCGGCTGCACGTATCGGCGTATGTACGATGCCGCTATCGTTGCTTGTGCCATACGCGATGTGATGATGTACGATACGTACTCTATGATGTTACTACGGCATGCACGCCCGCTCGGCACGCTCGGCTTTGTTCTTGTTTGCCGTAGAGTGCTGGTGATCACTTCGGGCCGGTGCCTGAATTTATTTGCCGCGGCGTGCCGGCGGCCCCCGTCGCGCCGTCAACCGCTATGTACAAGCGCGCTTCGCTTTGCTGTGTCAACATGCGATGGCGTTGGCTCAAAAAGTCCCTCCTCACCGTCGACGTTGCGTTGAGCCTTCCAATGGCCGTCTTGTCTTGCTTACAGAAGCAGGAGGCCGAGACAACGCGTAGTGACCGAAGGGCATTGTGATATTGTGTCCTGCGGTCGTTGCTAGCGGGCACATGGCGAAACCACCTCTTATTTGGGGGTACAGTAGATGATAACTGCGCAGAGCGCAGAAATGGCCGACGGTGAGCAGACCGATGACCGAACTAAACGGGTTTGATTCTGTGATACCATCATACTACGCTCATCCTGCACCACGAAGCCGAGGGTCATGCGATGCAGTCTCGCGTAGGCTCCCATTGCCAACATATATGACTGCAGCTACTCATGTACCGAGCAATACCACAGCCCAGCAACCGAAGAACGCACACCACAACCACCAACACCACCACCACCACCTTCAGCCTCAAACTTGCCTATCGACCTCTCCACAATGAAGGTCTTTCTGACCGGCGCATCGGGATACATTGTAAGCCACCTACCATCCCCCATCAACAGCGCATGACAGGAGCTGACCAACAGGGCTCGGCCGTGACGAAAGAGCTCGTCTCGCACGGCATCGAGGTCGTCGGCATGGCGCGCTCCCCCGCGTCCGAGGCCAAGGTGGCCGCCAACGGCGCGACCCCGGTACGGGGCGACAGCAGCGACATTGCGGGTATGGTCGCGTACGCGTCCGAGGCGGACGCGACGATCCACTGCGCGTTCGACCACAGCTTCACCGACTTTGCAGGCGCGTGCGCGACCGAGGTGGCCATCATCGATGCCATTGGCGCGGCGTATGCGGGCACCGACAAGGTATTCATCGCGAGCGGGGGAGCGCTCACGGGAATCGGGATACCGGGGTTTGACGAGACCATGTCTGGGCTGGGCGGGCCGCGGCTCGCGTCCGAGGTCGCGATGCGCAAGTGGGGTGGCCAGGGGGTGCGGACGGTCGTCATTCGCCTTCCGCCGCTCACGCACGGCGAGGGCCTCAGCGCGCACTCTTTCATCGGGCAGATTATCGATGCCGACCGGAAGGCAGGGTTCGTAGCCACCGTCGACCGCGGGGCGGCGCGCTGGCCCTCGGGCAACATTGTGGACGTTGCCGTCCTCTATCGCCTCGCACTGGACGCACCCGAGGGTTACACCGTCTACCACGCCACGGACGAGGACGGAATCCCACACGCCGATATCGCACAGGTCATCTCGGACCAGACCGGCCTGCCCATCAAGGACATTTCAGCCGCAGAGGCGCCAGCACACTTTGGCTTTATCGGCGCCATTATCCCCATGGACGCGTGCGTCAGCTCAAAGCTCACGCGCGAGCGCCTCGGGTGGACGCCAAAGGGAGCTAGGCTCCTCGACGAGCTCAAGGCCGGCAGGTACTTTGATCTCGCGTAGACGTGGCCAGTCATGCGCTAGAGGTTGCCACAGTAGACGGCGCGGTTTATTTGCGGCACGAGATGTAACATCAAACGGGTCCGCCAAGAGCAGTATATTCACAATGTTACGCGCCATCAGTCTCTAAATCGTCGAACTGCTGCATCACTCATGCCGCCTCTTTTAACTACTACTGACAGGTACAACGCATCACACTCTCTTCAGAGCAGGGTTTTCGGGTCTGGTGCGCACAACCAGTAGTCGGCCTACGCGTTGTTGGGGACGGCGTCCGCTGTGGGGTGAGCGGGAGTCTGTAGAGAGGTGACAGGACAAGCAGCAGATGATGTACATCGGTCGTGTGTATGCCCTCAATCCCCAACGCTACCTCGCCCGCTACTCACCCTTGAGAATGCCCTTTTGCACGAGCTCGTCTGCCGTGGGGCGGTGGGCAATGTCCTTGTCGAGGCGGTCCTGCAATGTCAGCATGGTCGTGGGGTGGTTGATGGCGCGAGTCGTTGACTAGCTCGCTAGGAGACCAAGTCGTGCAAGTTAGGCTGCAATTCGGTCGCGAATCAGGTGACCCGATACTCGAAAGCAGAGCTAAAGTGAGGCAGGAAAGACGAATACGGAGTGTACAGTGCTCGCGAACGTCTTCGAGGGAGCCCGCCTCAACACGACCGCATCGACCCACGACAGCACCACTGTGTCTCCGCACCATGCCATGGGAGCCATACCAAACAACAGCAAACCCAAGCGATTTCCACCTCCACGTTCACGACGGAGCGCACTCACCTTGTTCATCGACTTTGCCAGTTCGGCACGCTTGCCTGCAAGGCGGTCGCCGGGCTCGCCTGTTGTCAGCTCAGGTCCTCATGAAAATAGCCATGTCTGTGTTCGATACTCGGAATATGGGCAGCGACTTGCGGCAAGCGGATAGCTATCGTTACCCTTATCCCGTGCAGTTACTCTCCAGATCTCTCAAAGGATCTTGCAGCAGCTCCGAAATTCAGTGCAACACACATGACGGTATGGCGGCTCCCACGGGCCCAACCCATGAGCCACAACCTGGAGGGATCGATGAGCTGTACAGGTATGTGAGATACAGCAGTAGCTGCTGATCCTTCACCGGATGCACAACCTCACACGGCACGGCACACAACGACCAACACACAGCACACAGCACAACAGCCACGATTCTCACTCTCCCTGCACAGCCTCTTCTTGGAGTCCCCCATGCGCGCCATGCGGCAGCCACGCACAACGTAACACCATCCACCAGCTGCACCAATCACCACGTTGTGAACGCCAACGGCTGCTCACATACTCCCGTGCCTCGATCGATCTCCATTCCCAAGCCCCAAAACAGACTCGGCCAGGTCCACACGCACCCTTGAGAATGCCCTTGTTCTTGAGCTCTTCAGCGTCGGCGCGTTTGGCGAGGAGCGAGTCCATGCGCATGCGGTCAACGGGCGATGTGGGGGAGAGGTCAGACGTCTGGTCGACGGCAACGTCGTCGGCCTTGGGAATGTTGATGGGCGGGGCGGACATGGGTGCGTCGTCAAAGGATGGGGTGGGATATGGAACGTGTGCAGTGCGGAGGTCGGTGAGGCTGGTCTGGAGCAGGGTTAGCCAGGTGTTCGATGGGAGGGGTCGTGGATGGACCTACTCGTTGATGGTGGATGAGAGAAGAGTAGCGAGAGACGAGAGTGGCGCGAGCACACGAGTGGTAGATGGTACGCGGTACGTGATGGCTGGGGGGTGTAGTGAGCGGCACCAGTTGGTGGTGGTGGCGGAAAGAGCAACCAGAGGGGGGGGGGGGGGGACAACAATAGCCAGGGCATGACGTCATTGCATTCACCACAGTCACGTGGACCTCAAGTTTGTGGAATTTACTCCCGCTGGCTGAGGAGCGAGTGTGGATCGCAGGATCGCAGGATCGCAGCTCGTCGCTGTCTGGGGCGCACAGACCACACTGTGCCATTGCATCAATATTTGCGCCGCCCATTGTCTTGTCTCTTCAGCCCACTCTCTTTGCATTGCCCGACCAGACCACCATCATCATCCCCATCGCATCGCCGTACGCGCACCGTTTGGATCGACGCGACCTCCTGCGCAGAGCGCACTGCTCCCCTCAACACTACCACTCGAGTGTTCACACTCATTCGCCACTTAGCATGTCTGCCCACACGTCTCCTTCACCCACCTCTCCCAGTGGCCACCGGCCGCGGCCTCGCGCGCCCGGGAACATTGTGGTCATCGGCGGCGGCATTGTCGGCGTGTGCACGGCCTACTTTCTCGCCATCTCGCCCAACCGCCCACCAAGTTCAACCATCACGCTCGTCGAGGGCACAGGCGTCGCCGCTGCCGCGAGCGGCTATTCGGGAGGCTTTCTCGCACGGGATTGGCATGGGCCGGCGACTGCTAGTGAGTGAGAGTGGAGCGAGAGTCGCAAGCCCAGAGCGAGTGTGCGGGGGGGCATGCAGATGCACAAGCGTGTGTGTGTTGGCAACAGACGATTCCGAACAAAGAGTGCCTGTTGGGGTGCGCCAAACTTTGTTGGCACTCGTCATCCGTCCATCCTGCCTTGCGATTTGTTGCTGCGGGGCCACACCATGCCAAGCTGCCAAGATGGGATGATGGGCAACACAAAGTCGTTCGCACTCGCCCAGGTAGCTGGGAGTCGCTACACCACCCGCTCAGCAAATGGCACTCTGGTGATGCCGGCGATGCTGGTGCTGGTGGCGCCGATCTTTACATCTCGTTAGCGCGGAAGATAAACAATCGATAACGATTGTCAATCGGGATTAGCGCCACAGCCACTGCCCACCTCCATGACCTTAGGACACTAACACCACCAGGCCTCTCGGCAATGAGCTATGATTTACACCGCAAACTTGCAGAGCAGTTTGGTGGTGCAAAGAATTGGGGATACCGCACAGTGGAAACTCTGGTGCGTACGTGTGGGACGAGTGCCTGAGATTTCCCATCCGACGTGCCTCGTTCCATTTGGCACATGACGATGGCCTCTTTCATGGCGGTTGCGAATTGCGAAGCCACACGGTCTTACGCGCTGCGTCCGGGGCTCGACAGTCCTACCGTTGGAAGCATCAGCTCGCCCCTCCCACCCTAGTCCCCGCTAACGCCAGTCTGTGACGATCGACGCAACCGCGCCACCGTCGACAATGCGCACGCCAGTTCCATGGCTCCCGTTTGGAAGCGTCGTGCAGTCAAAGCAGCTGGGCACACCCTCAACGACTGCCCAGGTGCACCCTCGGCTACTCGTCCGGTTCCTCGCGGAACGGTTCTTACGCGAGCCTGGAACCGAGCTGGTACTTGGAACGGCGCGCGCGCTGGCGTTGGACAATGGAGCACCGACCGCCGTCATGGTCACGCTCAAGGAGGGCGAAGAGGGGAGCAACGGTGACGTCGGGGGAGGGGCCGAACGCATCATCGACGCAGACACGGTCGTCCTCGCGGCGGGACCGTGGCTCGGCCGTCTCGCAACCCAGCTCCTGCCATCGAGTGCTGCGCGCGGTCTCGCGTGTGGAGGCCAGATGGCGCACACCCTGCTGTTCCGGACGCGCGAGCCGATGACCCCCCATTGCCTCTTTGTCGACCTCACGCTGGAGGATGGAGCGAGGTCGGAACCAGAGGTGTATCCCCGCCCGGATGGGACGACTGTCGTGTGAGTACTGACAACGGGTGTGAATGGTGTTCTGGTGTGGCAATGGAAGGGGGTTCGGTCGCGATACTCGAACGTGGAGGGAGAGTGGACGCAGTGTGGTGGTGTAGGCTTGGATCTGTCCAATGCGAGTGCGAGCGTTGGGGAGCTCAAGGCCGACGAAGATTGGGATCCAGGACGTGCCTCGCTCTGAACGAGTTCCGCTGCCCTACGGTTCTGCAGCTCATGTGCCGGGTTGCTGGCTGCACCGGCACACTCGGCATGAAAGACTGTTGCTCAGCAGTGCGGTATTTGGTGCGGCGGCAAGTTCACGCGGTGCAGTGTCCCCACTCGCCCAGGCTACCCTCTAAACAACACCACCAGGCCACGTCCTTTTGGCCTTTCCACATCTCTCTGTCGCACCGCGATATCTCCCACACCCCCGCAACCTCCGCTGACTCACAGCTGCGGCGCCTCGTGCGACATTCCCCTCCCCGCCACGGCAGCCCAGGTCATCCCCGCGGGCGCCTCGATCGAGAAGCTCCACGTCCAAGCCGCCGGCATCACGCGCATCCTGACCCCGGCGGGCGGTGCGGTCGTCGAAGCAGCCTCGGCATGCTACCTCCCGATCCCCGACCGCGGTCGCCCGCTCATTGGCCGCGTGCCTGGCGTGGACGGCGTGTTTGTCGGCGGCGGCCTGAGCTGCTGGGGCATCACGCAGGGCCCAGGGACGGGGCTGTGTCTCGCCGAGCTGATTCTTGAGGGACAGGCGCGTACCGCAGACATTTCAAAGCTTGCGCCGTAGACTAATGGGTTGCTCTAATGTCACTGGAGACGGCCGAGGTCGGCGCATTTAGGCTTGCCTGGGCTAGAGACCAGAGACGGACCAGGAGATTTCTATAGATGGTTCATTGCATGTACTTTTAGTGTTCTCAACGACCCTCTTCATTGTATCCGGTAAATCGTTTCGGTGACACGCAGTTGCTCACCTCGTTCGTCAAGACAAGGGCAGCCGCGCGTGCAAGGATTGCTCCCGATAGTTCTTCATCGTCAGTGGCATTGGGTTATGAAATGTCAGAGCAGTACGGGCGCATCGTGTACCTGGCGAGTGGCGAGATACCGCTGGCCTAACGGCAGAAGGATATCGTGCTCACTGCGCAGGATTAAAATGCCTCGTGGTCACCAGCTTGGTCAGATTTGAGCAGTTTGGATTTCGGCTACTTACCCCGTTCCATAAGTTAGTTAGCAACTTAATTAGCAACCTGAACCACGACCAAGAATAAACCGCGATCGACTTTCATCTCACTTCTTCTCGTCTACTGAACTTCTTCTTGCCTGTCTCCTACTTCTGATCATCTTCGGTTGTCGTCTTTTCTTTTGGTGGGCCCTTTTCTGATTTTCGTCGCGGTTTGGTTTGGAACGATCACTGATTGTCCTTGTTGTCGTCGGTCGACGTGGCGGAAGTGTCCTCGATAGCTGTGGGGTCAGCACCTATCCAGCACCAGGTCCAGCTCCCGACGCGGCTCACATGAAGTCTAGCGGCAGCAGATGCCGACGCAGCAGCCGCCGCGCTGCGGCAGTAGGGCGATGGAGAGGTAGGGAAAGAACGAACGCAGAGATGGCAACCGAGGAAATGAGAGACGACGAGGGCGGCGTCGAGCAGCAGTCATGCCGCGGAATCGGTGCGGTCTACCGTACGCCCTCACCGATGTCCATCTTCATTCCCGCTGCCCGTCCCCGTCTCAGCAGAGCGCGGATCAAAGGTATTGGGGCGATCAAGTGATAGCGAGTGAGTGCGGAGGTGGCAGTCGAGGATTCCAATGAAAGTCAACGAGGGCGGTGTCGAGCGGCAGAGCTATTACGAGGTTTACCGATCAGTTCACCTCAGCTGGTAGCGGCCACCATGTTGCACTCCCGTATCAGCTGAACATGAGATAGATACGGTTGGAGGCGATGAGGCAAAAGTAGCAAAGAGTGCGACGCAACAACACAAGCTGCTGTGACAGAGAACGATGGTGCCGAGGTAGAGTGGTATCGACAAGAAGCGGGGTTGACGGTCCGAGATGCCACAGACGTACTTGATCCGCTCGGAAGGAGGTGCGACACTGGCGACGGTTACAGTGCTGCCGTCCCCGTCACCGTTCCTCCCAAACAACGGCGAGCACCGAGGCGGTGGACACAGCGGAGGATCAAGCCCGAAGGTTGGCGTACTCTTCATAGAGCGTGTGTTCACCGGATGAGGGGCTGTGCATGCTCCTACCAGGCGCTGCGCGAGTGACATTGGTCAAGTGGTGATGTGCATGAGGAGGGTTTCAGTCGCACATGAGGTGAGGTTTCGATCCGCATACGTATCAAGCAGACAGGTGGACGGCGTAGCAAACGCGGTACAGCCCAAGTTCGGCTGTTTTACATGTTGTTGGATGCCATGCTGATATGATAACTTCATCGGATCTTACACGGTCAACGGGCACGCGGCGCCGAACCTACATCGTTGCCGCGATCCATTCCGCTTACGAGCATGCCTATCGTCGGGTACCTACATGTACATCGCTGTCGGCGGGCGATCCACCAACAGCAGCCAGGACACACGCTCAAGTATCGTTCGTTGCTCGGTACAGTATGTGTAGCGAGGGAGCAACACCGCCACGTTCCATCATCCGTCCGCACAAGTGATGATTGTCACCGAGGGCGCTACGTGTGGTGAGATTGTCAGCTGAGTCGTGAGTCCGAGCGGACGTCGGTAAATGTTGTGGAAGGCGGTGAGTGATGGTCTGGTTGGAGAAGCTGAGATCCTTTCCGCCCGAATATTGGAATGGAATGGAATGGCGGTGGCGGATGCAGAAGTGAGTGAGGCACAGCGGGCTCGGGATGCCGCTCGCCGTGTCCAAACACGTCATACGCAATGTATCGGTATCGCAGCCAGATCAAATGCCGGCGGGCTTGGCGGAAGGTTAGTCGCTGCTCTATCTGCGCTGGCTGGTGACTACATGCACTGCCCTACGAGAGGACGGTTCCAGCGGTCATTCCAGCTGGTTGTCGGACATGGTTGTCATTGGCTGTTTGTATGTGCTGGAATCACCGTCTGGGTCAACATTCGGCGGTGATGTTCGTGTGGGACCGATCGAGCATTGCTCAGATTGAGAGGTGAATGGTTGGGGCGGTAGATGAGTGGGCTTGGCACACCGCTCCCCGCATCCCCCATATAGCAGCATCACAGTTGCCGCCACGTTTGCGCTGCAGTGCATTTTATCCTACTGTACGATCCTACATACCTGTGGTCACGTTTCGGCACATCTCGTATCTTACGCCGCAACAACGGTCTCAGGTACCCACACTGAAGGCTCACGGTGCCTGGTCGGGATGCGCTGTCAAACGTGCCAACATCGCTGTCATTGTGTTCACCACTTGATTCCCTTCGTCCTCTGTTGCCACTTACTTTCACCGGAACCACAGCCGAACCATCTGCCAACGATGCCCCCCAGCACGATGTCCGCCACAGCGTCTGTCTTGCAAACCAACGCACACGAATACATTATCGAACACATTCTCCAGCACCTCGGGTGGCGTGATGTCCTCTCGGTCAGCCAGGTGAGCATGGCCGGTTCATAAACGTGTGCTGATGGCAGGTCTGCACCAACCTCAACGACATTGTCACGTCGAGCTCGGCAGCGCAGGTCAAACTCCGTGCAGTGCTGCTTGGTCGAGACTTGGGCTGTTTGCCACCGGGCAGAGCTTCAGCGTTGCTGTCTCGAATGCTAGACGTGGAGCGTCGATGGTCGGCACTCGCACCAAAGGCTCACCACATTATTCAGCTGCCAAAGTGGACAAAGGTGGTGGGCTTGAGTGACGGCGTGGTCGTGACGGCCGGCGAGTTTGACTGGACCGTGTGGGATCTGCAAAACCTGCGCGAGTCACCAGACGGTACCGAGGTGCCCTCACAAAGATTCCGCAATGACCTGCGCGACGCAAATCGTCCAACTGGGGAGGGAATGCTCGTGTCACGACGCAATAACCTTGTCGCCGTCCTACAGGCCGAGTGCCATCTAGTGCCAAGGACCATAGAGATGACGGAGCGACACATAACAATCATCGTCAACATCCACCTGTTCAAGCTATTCTCTTCCGGCGAGAGCGATGACAACGACGGGTACCTTACGCCCATTCCTCATCCAGAGGCGATCAATCCTGTGCTCGAGGTGGCCCGCTTCACTCTCCCAGCATCCGACCTAGCCGACATTTGAGCTGGTGGTATCCAGTTCCAGTTTAACAGTTTCTCGCTTGAGTTAGAGCACGGATATGATTCGACGTTGTTTGTCCGCCTCGACGTTAATCTCTCGGAAGACCGCCATGTCCATCCACTACCAGTCGCTCTGTGGGACTGGCGAACCGGAAAGATGGTCATGGTAAGCTGCACGAGGATCGTCTGAAAGCTAAATCTCTCCAGAACCTCAACTTTGAGGAACAGTATGCACTCACCCGACGCGAGGATCATCAGTTCTGGCATATCTGTCACCACCGGCCTGATGGATACTTTCACCTCCCGGACGGCGGCGTCCTTGCTCTAGGCTCGGCGCGTCTCGACGGCGAAGGTGCCTTTCCCTGTCCACCCACATGTGTTCCGACCATCAAGCCTTATGGGAAGAGGTTTGAGCATGATCACTGCGACTTCACTCTACAGCCGAGCATGGTCCTTGGCTTTCTTTCGACTGGTGATTCCTCCCCAAGTACAACGCAAATCAGCCATCCAAGGTCGCCTTGGTTGCGCTTTGAATCGCCGCAGACTCGACAGCTTGGTCCCATGATTATCCTTTGCGACGACGAGTGGGGCCTTCCTTACTGTGTTCACATGGATGAGAACCGTCTCCTCATGTCGTTAACCATCACGCCAAAAGACCAACCCTCGTATAGGATCACTGTCCGGCCCAAGAAACTCAAGACTTTCCTTACAGCGAACCGCAACCTTGACTCTACGTGTCTCGACGACCTCCTTAAAGGTGGTATAGCCGATTCAGTCCCGTGCGGTCGACCACGCTCTCACTCTGTTGGGGGTTTACGAGTTTTCTCAGTGGACACCGACGACGACTATTCAGCGTTGCCCTCAGACTCGACCGACCGGGATGATTACTACATGGAGTGGACTCTGAGTGTTGCCACTTACAACTCTGCACGAACGACAGATAGTACGCCCCTTGGCTCACGGCACCGTGTCAGGGCTGCTACCGAGCCCGAGGCGTACCCCGCCCCCATTACACACCCAGCCTTGTCTGGTGTGTCCGAGTGGGTGTGCGAGGAAAGCCAGAATGAAAAAGCGGCATCGAGGCACGATGCCAAGCCCCTCGCCCCGTCTCGCCGGATGTCGGCACGTTTCCGCCTCCCTCCTCATGGCGTTAACTGCGGAAGCACATGCCCCGGAATAGCACGCATGCGCAACGTATGGGGAGACACCGAGCGTCTCGTCGTTACCAGTGAGACCCAAGACTCCTACGGGAGGATCGACATTATGTCGTTTTGAGACGCCATACAGGCATCCAGTTGGGCCCATCACGCTTTGGACGCAATGGCGTCTTTGGTCCTCCCGTGATGGCACTGGTCGGTCTATAACACGTTTTTCGAGAAGAACGACGAGGACAGCATGCGCGGACGCTATTCAGATCTCAGTACAGCCTTCCTGCTGCTGGCTGAACTGGCGATCGGTGCCGACCACGACCCATTCCAACATAGGCACCCCACATGTCAGGAGCGGGTTCAGAGGTCTAGGTTTCAGCAGCGATGCAGTCAAGACCCAAGAAGATACATCTATGATGCGGTATTTGAAAGTGTGTAGATTGTTACGTATTTTTGCACCGCGCGTGCGTGCGTTCCTGTGCTGCTTGAGAGTAAATGTCCGCCGCGCCGGGTACGATGCCGATGATTAACCATCCGAGATGCGCCAGCTCACTGCCACCTGCTACCTCCAAGTCTCAATTGCGACTTCATGATTCCGCGCGGGGGGGGGGGGGCGGC